>PVIJ01001335.1:0-205612 GCA_004024925.1 Scalopus aquaticus
AACAAAAACAAAGCCAATAACCCAATCAAAAAATGGGCAGAAGAGCTCAAAAGGCACTTCTCCAAAGAAGAAAAGCAAATGGCCAACAGATACATGAAAAAATGCTCAACATCACTTATAATCAAGGAAATGCAAATCAAAACCACTATGAGATACCACCTCACACCTGTGAGGATGGCACGCATTAAAAATACAGGCAGCAATAAATGCTGGAAAGGATGTGGAGAAAAAGGAACTCTTCTACACTGCTGGTGGGAATGTGAACTGGTCCAACCACTATGGAAGGCTGTATGGCGATTCCTCAAACTGCTAAAAATGGAACTTCCATATGACCCAGCAATCCCACTTTTGGGAATTTACCCAAAGGATACAAAAACACTAATCCAAAAGGATACATGCACCCATATGTTCATTGCAGCACTGTTCACAATAGCAAAGGTATGGAAGCAACCCCGATGTCCAAAAATAGATGAGTGGATCAAGAAGATGTGGTACATATACACAATGGAATACTATTCAGCATGGAAAGAAGGTAAACACATGCAATTTGCAGCGACATGGATGGAATTAGAGGGGATCATACTCAGTGAAATAAGCCAGAAAGAAAGAGAAAAAATATCGAATGGTTTCACTTATAACAGGACTATAGGGAGGCCAGGTGGGAGAGAGACAATCAGTGGGGGGGAAGGGGGGAGGAGGGAGCCGGAGGGAGGGAAGGGAAAGGGCACAAAATGGAATAGAAAAGAACACAAGGGACCATGGAGATGGATCACGGGTGAATTGGTGGTGGGCTACCCAAGGGGAATGCAAAATGTAAAAGACATAAATAACAATAAAAATATATATTATATAAAAAAAAAGAAAGAAAAAATTGGTATTTGGGTGCTACCAACTCTACCTGGCGTACTAGTTGCTTCGGAAATTGAAAAATAAGCACATCAGTAACTTCTGATTAATTAGCCAAATGAGTTGCGTGGGTACAGACCAGCTGAGGGTCACAAGGATGGTGGGCCGCAGCTTAAAGGGCAGGTCTGTTCTGCTAAGACACAGGGGTGAGGCTGTCATTGCAACAAAAAGGATTATTTTGGAGCCCTAATATCAAAAAGATTTTGCCCTGTCAATTTTGAACTTGTGATCTGTTACTCTATCTTTCCTTTTCTTTGCAGAATAGGAATGCCAATTCTATGCCTATTTCACCTCAGATGTCTGAACTCTTAGATAATCCATTCTATGGAATTTCATTACTGTTGCCCCAGAAGACTAAGAAAGGTAGTCTGCTCTCCAGTTTCTACCTTCAAATACTGTGCTTTGGATTTTCCTGTTGCTAGATCATGTTATTTCTGGGAGGGCGACTTTGATTAAGCTGTCCCACCATTATTAAACAAGAAAACTTTAATTCCTTTACAACAGTTTTTATAATTTTAATCAGCCTATCGTTTCAATTTTGCACAAACATACTTATATATTCATAGAAATAAGATCCAAAAGCCTTTTCTACAGCATAGTGAATAGTTATATTACAATGGTGAGCTTCTATGTCTTATTTCTATGTACTTATCAAAGTTTCTGTTTGCTTACATGGATTATATGTATCATTCAAGTAAACAGAGTAAGCTGGAAAAAAATTAAGGAAACAGTGTTGGTATGTTAGCTTGCATTTATGTTTGCTAGGATTCGAGACTAACCAAAATCAAATTATGCATTTTTTTCTTGCTAATTCATATATCCCCAGCGATCCTATTCACTATTAAAAGTTAATACTTAGACAATCTACAGATTTGGTGACATCTGCTAAAGTTCCATTGGAATTTTTCCCACAGAAATACAGTACTCCTAAATTGTGCATGGAATAACAAAGACCCAGAATAAACCAAGCACGGTGGAGACAAAAGAACAAAATTGAAGTCATCACACTCCCTGATTTAAATTTATATTACAAAATTGTAGTAGTCAAAACAGTCGGGCTTAAAACAGATAACAAATCAACAGAATGAAATCAAAGCCCATGGATGTGTTATCAATAAGGGAAGAACATTCTTTGTAATAAGTCATGTTAGATAAACAGAACAAACTTATTCAAGAAAATGAAACTAGAATACAATCTTGCATCATACGCAAAAATTAGCTCAAACATTTATTAAAGACTATAAAGTATAAAACTGGTGTATAAAACTGGAAGCTATAGTCCCTAGAAATAGACAGAAGCAAGATGCTGCTTGACATCAGTCTCAGCAAAGACTTCTTGCATCTGACAAGAAAAGCAAATTTTCACACAGGAAGGATAATATCAAACTAAAACTTAAAGATAACCAAGGAAACCACCCACAAAATGAAAAACAACCTTCCAAATAGTAGACAATATTTCCAGGTCATATCTGAACAGGGGCAAATACCCAAAATATTTAAAAAAAATTCACACAATTCAATAGCAAAAAATAAATAAATAATAATAAAAATAAATAACAAAAAATCTGAAAAGTGATGGGACTGTTAATGGTGAATTTATTGGGTAGAATGTACATACAGATCTTACTTTGTTAAGACACACCTGAAAGTTATATACTGTTATAATGTAATCTTATTGAACAGGGAAGAGGATCTAAATAGACCTTTTGCCAAAGAAGCTATACAAGATGGCCAACAGGTGCATGAAAAGATGCTCAAGATCACCATTCAAAGAAATGCGAATCAAAACTACATTGATCGATCACTACACACGTTAGAACAGCTACTGTCAAACACAAGAAAAATAGCAAGTCTTGGCAAGATGTCAAGTAAAGGGATGTGCACTGTTGGTAGGAATGTAAATTACTGAAGCCACTATGAAAAATACAATGGAGACTCCTCAAAAACTTAAAAATAGAATCACCCTATGATCTAGTGATCCCACTTCTGTGTATAAATCTAAAGAAAACAAAAATACTAACTCATAAAATACATGCCTCCTCAAATCCATGCAGCATTTTTTTAATTGCCAAGATATGCCTACAACCTGTGTCCACTGATGGATCAATATAGATAATTGGATATAAGACCTTAGACAGTGAAGGGGATAGACACATACAATGGAATATTACTCAGCCATAAAAAGAATGAAATCTTGCCATTTGCAACAACATAGATGGAATTTGAGGATATTATGCTACGTGAAATAAATCAGACAGAAAGACAAGGACTGCTGGATCTCATTTATACACTTGTGTTTGGAATCTACAGTTTCAAAGGATAAAGAAAAAAAAAACAACAGGAAATGAGCTCAAGGATAGAACAGATTGGTGGTTGCCATAGGTGGATTGTAGGTAGTTAAACTTGGTGAAGGGTGTCAAAAAATACAAATTTTCAGTTATACAAAATAAGCCATTAGAATGTAGTGTACATCATTACTGACTACAGTGAATATTATGTTGCATTTTTCACAGTTAACAGACTAAATCAAGAAGGTGCCATCCTAAATCTCAAAGACACAGTCCTGGGGGCCTCCCCGGTGGCGCAGCGGTTAAGCGCTGCGCTGTGGAGCTGTCGGCAGTGGCGATGCGAGTTCGACGCCCGCCCGGGGAGATTCCAACAATTCCCACATGGCACGGCAGACCTCTCCTGCCTCGCCCGCTCCTCCCCTCAGCAGCGTATTTCCGTCTATGTGCCTATTCTGCTCCCCACTCTGTCTCTGGTGAACCCTCTTGCCGCCCCATGCCTCTGGCCTGTACCCCAGCTTGTATGCATAAATAAAAAAAAAAATCTTAAAAAAAAAAAGGACACAGTCCTGAATACCAGTCTCCCAAGTCTGAAATCCTCATCACAAGTCTGAGATTTCAATGGCAAATGTTGAAATTCCGAAAATCACTACCTGTGGTGGGAGAGGGGAAAATAACCAAAGAGGGGTAGAACTCTGAACTGGTCAACCAGAGTGTGTTCTGGTTTTTCAAAAGGAACAATCTGTAGAATTGTCCCCTCGCAAAAGCCACGGGAGCTCAGTGTTCAAAGTAACTACACTGTGAAGGGTCAAGTTGAGAGGCACATTCTCACTGGTGCCTCAAAACCTTAACATCACTTGATGTCTGTGGCCAAGTGATCAGACTTCCAAGTACAGGGTCCACTACATACTACTCACCAGACTCACAGCACTCTGTGAACACAGGTGCAGTGAGTATTTCTGCTCCCTCTGAAAATATGCCCTTTCCAAAAAGGTCAAAAATTGTCAGGGGGAAACTTAAGGTATTCACTTCTCCAGCATTCCCTTCCAAGGATATGGATTTTGGGGGACTCTGACGATTCAGGATTGAGTCTTCTGTGACTGTGATCCAAATCTAATCTCAAAAGTACTTAATGGTGGTGAATATTAATGAGACTGATGGTAGTGATCACTTTGCATAAGTGCAAATGGTGAAACAGTCCATTGTGCACCTGAAACGAATAATGTTGTACGTCAAACATATGGATCTTTTGAATTTCTTTTTTTATTTTAGGTTAATAATTGGATCTAAAGTCAACAGTGCTGACTGCACTTGCTATATTGCATGTTTTATTATGTACTCAGGAAAATATGTATTTACATACTAAATCATCCTGCTTGAATCATCTTATTATAGAAGTATGTTTAGTACTTTATTTTTACCTTGAAAATTGGAATTCCCAATTTTGACATAAAATGTCAACTATCAAGATTTTGCTGAGATGTATGTCGTGTAGAGTTTTGCCTATATTTTCTTCTATACATTTTATGGTTTCAGGTCTTACATCCAGGTCTTTTATCCATTTTGAGTTGACTTTTGTGCAGGGTGTGAGGTAGTAGTCTAGCTTCATTTTTTTTGTATGTGGCTGTCCAGTTGTCCCAGCACCATTTATTGAATAGACTGTCCTTGTTCCACTGCATTTTCTTTGCTCCTTTGTCAAAGATTAGTTGTTCATAGATATGCGGCTTTAATTCTGGGTATTCTATTCGGTTCCATTGGTCTTTCTGTCTGTTTTTGTTCCAGTACTATGCTGTTTTAATTATTATGACTTTGTAATATAGTTTAAAATCAGGGAGTGACATGCCTCCATTTTCTTTCCTTTTAGTTAGTAGGGCTTTAGCTATGCAAATTTTTTTGTGGTTCCATATGAATTTCATCAGTAAAGCGAAGGAAATGAAAGACAAGATAAACAGATGGGATTACATCAAAATAAAAAGCTTCTGTACAGCAAAAGAGACATTAACCAAAACTAACAGACACCCTACCAACTGGGGAAAGATCTTTGCACACAATACATCTGATAAAGGACTGATAACAAAAATTTACATGGACTCACACAACTCAACAAAAACAAAGCCAACAACCCAGTCAAAAAATGGGCAGAAGAGCTCAAACGCACTTCTCCAAAGAAGAAAAGCAAATGGCCAACAGGTACATGAAAAAAATGCTCAATATCACTTATAATCAAGGAAATGCAAATCAAAACCACTATGAGGTACCACCATACACCTATGAGGATGGCACACATTAAAAATACAGGCAACAACAAATGCTGGCAAGGATGCGGAGAAAAAGGAACTCTTCTACAATGCTGGTGGGAATGTGAACTGGTCCAACCACTGTGGAAAGCTGTATGGCGATTCCTCAAACTGCTAAACATGGAGCTTCCATATGACCCAGCAATCCCACTTTTGGGAAATTACCCAAAAGACACAAAAACACTAATCCGAAAAGATACATGCACCCGTATGTTCATTGCGGCACTGTTCACAATAGCAAAGGTATGGAAGCAACCCCGATGTCCAAAAATAGATGATTGGATCCAGAAGATGTGGTACATATACACAATGGAATACTATTCGGCATGGAAAGAAGATAAACACATGCAATTTTCAGCGACATGGATGGAATCGGAGGGGATCATACTTAATGAAATAAGCCAGAAAGAAAGAGAAAAAATATTGAATGGTTTCACTTATAACAGGACTATAAGGAAACCAAATAGGAGAGAGACAATCAGCAGGGGTGGGGGGTGGGGGGAGAGGAGAGGAAAAGGGCACAAAATGGGATAGAAAAGAACACAAGGGACCATGGAGATGGATCACAGGTGAATTGGTGGTGGGCTACCCAAGGGGAATACAAAATGTAAAAGACACAAATAACAATAAAAAATATATTTACAAAAAATAAAAAGAAAATGTCAACTACTTTTTCTTCTCCTCGTCTCCCTTCCTGCTTCCCTTTCTTTCTTCCTCCACCACCCTCCATTCACCCACTTCTTTCCCTCTTTCCTTCCTCTTAATATTTGCCAAGTTTACACTCTGTGCTAAATACTGTGCTAGTCCGTAGAGATGCAGAGTCGAAGGGACTGCCGGGAGTTGTATTTGGAGACACAGACAAGTGTGACATGATGATGGCTGAGCCAGTGACCTCTTCCCACAGAGGGCGGAGAAGGGTCAGGAGAGAATGAGGCAAGAGTAAATGCACTGCTTCTCGAAGACATTTTGAGAAAAGATACGAAAACTCATTCAGGTGCTTTATCTACATTTTCTCTTTCACAGCCTCATTTACATTATGAATTTCATTTTAAGTTCTCTTTGACTTGGTAGAGACAAAGCTATTTTACATCAAGTAGTAGTTTTTACAGTAATCATAATTTATACTTCAGACCTTTTTTGTTTATTTTTAAGGTACTGAAAGGACACTTTATAGATACATAAAGGGTTGATTCAGTCACGATTAGAACGATAGTGACAGCATCTCATTTCTCTTACTATCTAGGTTATCGACATAAAAGTTGAGGAAATTGGTGGCTTTTAACTGGTAAGAGATCGGTAAGTATGAAATCGACTTCAGGATTAGCATTTGAATCAAGTTTCATTTAAAGAGACATTTTAAAAAGTTTTACACAAAAGTCTTAAATGACTTAAGATGAAGCTGATTGATTGTCCACATTAGGCAGAGAAAACCAAGATCCCCCAAGGAAACACTTACCATGAATAAAAATCGGGGGGATAGTAATACGCCATGTCTGTGGGCCCTGCACATTTTATCTCTTTCATAGTTCATCTAATGATCATTGAAAATATAGTGCCTTCATGCATATTTGAAGCAAAACTCCCCTCTGACTCCACTGAGTAAAGTGTGCAAGATAACAAATGCATTTAGCCTTTAAGTGAACTCAACTTATATCAAAACAAAACAAAGCAAAACAAAAAACCTGATGCTGTGCAACTAGTGGGCAGAAATCAGAATTTTAGGGAAGTTGAAACAAGTTTGAAAATTTTATCTGAAGTTACTATGGACTATTTGAGTCAACATCATGGGACTGAATGTCTCGTAGGAACAGGAATTAGAATAGCAATAATATGGAAGGTACAGATGAATATTTGGTGTCAAATAGAAAAATAGTTTTTTTTTCCCTGCAACTGACTATACAGACCCACGAGGAACCATAAATCTAAAATATTGTGCATTTTGAAAAGTGAATGTCAAAGATTAATTACTTCAAAGAACAGCACAGAGCTTTTTGCATGATTCACACTGACAGAGAAGAGATTATCCCCTATAATTTGAAAGTGAAAATATATTTCTTTGTATATATTCAGGTCAGGAGAAAAATCTTAAAATATAAACTTATCATTCCATTTGAAATAAAAATTTTGAAGGAAATTTATCTTTCAAAATATATGTACTCCTTATATCCCCACATGTACCTGTTAAGATCTGGGAAATTCAACAAACCAATTTGAAATTCAGTCATAAAATGTGTAAATTCTGTGGACACTAGACTCTCTTAGATACTATCTCCCTTAACACCAACAATCTCAAAATGTAAACCAGAGGAAGTAATAACTCTAAATTTCTGGAACAACAGATCAAGACGATGTTCATCTCGGTGTTCCATATGTCCTCAGGGACTATGAATTAGCCAAAGTGAGGAGGTGAACAAGGTATAAAATGAAAAGTTGAGCTCAATTCCAGTCCTACTTCATAGGAGTAACACTTTTGACAATATTGGATATTTCCCAGGCTACAGAGGAAGTTTGCTACGGTGCCAGCAAAACCTTGTCTTGATTCATATCTGTTTTTGTCCTTTACATTATGTTTTGGCCTTTGAGGAATTTCTGGGGTCCTTGGACCAAGCTTGTATGAGCTCGTAGGGAAACAGGTGCCTTGTGAGGCACTACAGGAAGGTAGGAGATTCTTGCACCCCACAATATGGAGTTGGCTAGCATTTTGAAGTTTCACTTCACCCAGACAAAGAACACGTGGAAGAGGGTATTGAGGTAAGGATGGCTATCAGGCTTGGCTTTGTTACTGCTCAGACATGAATTTAGAGGAACACTTTTGGAGATCGTGGGAGAGGGAACAGGGAAACATTGACTAGAGAAGGAAAAAGGTGAAGCGATTGGGCACTTAGACTCTGGAAGGATGCAGCCCGCTTCGGTGCTCTACACATTCAACTCTGGCGACACCCCACAACTCTTTTACCATCTGCAATTTCATTTTTCATCTCTACACTTGGCACCTTTATAGAATTTTCCTATATGGTAACTGTAAGATTAAAAATGCACTAACAATAGTCATCATAAAATGACACTACAGTACTTAATTACACATATAATGTGATTTTTACAGTCTTTGGCAAACATTATGATCTTTAATATGTTTATTTTTGTTAGGCCGCTACTCTGATTTTTTTATCAGTTCTGCTTTTATCTTTGCCACACTGACTAGATAAGTCTTCCTAATTCCCTCGAGCTTCATTTCTCCTCAAAGAAGTTGCAGGGATGGGTCAACTAGTCTTCAGTGCCCCAGCCAGGTCTAACAACCTATGGCTTGGTCCACTTCCACAAACTGCAGTCATGGACCGACCCTACAGATATAATCACGTGGAGTTCCACACTGAGAGACTTTATGTGGGCAATAGAAATGGAGAAAACATCCAAAAAAGTAATTACAGACAGAACATAATGATAGAAAGGGCCTATAAAAATCTCTGCCTATTTCCAAAATCTGTTTTTATACTTATGCATTCCCCATGAGATTGCACAAAATGCAATTTAGAGAGACACTGAATTGGAATCAGAAAGTTGAGTGTTTTATGAATTTTTGTCTCTAAGTGACATATGCCTTTCTGCAAAATCAGAAAATAGATTTGTTCAGTGCATGGAGTAGAGTATTACTGATGTAATTGGGTAAGACTGGCAAAATATGTTCAGTTTTAGTTGATGACACTGAATAAATCTCCTGTCAGGAATAAATTGAGTATTCATGGAAGCTTCAATATACCTATGAACACAGACCAGCACAGAAATCTGAGAACTTGATCAAATTTTCTTATATGGATTCAAAAGCATTATGAAAATTGACTCGAATGCAGAAGAAAATGCAATTGTTGAAATCTAACCTTTCATAAGACAACAGCTTCCCTCTAGAGATGAAAAAGGAGGCTAAAAAAACACCATGTATGTATGAGCCTGTGAAAACCGCTATGACACGCGCTCTTGCCACTGAGCCTCATTTCCTCTGAGTCTCATATTAAACCCGGTTTGGTAAATTTGGAACTAGAATGGAAAGCGCTGATCCAGGGTACTGGAGGAGCCCTAAAATCTGTAAATATGTGTGCTGTAACTACCTACCTGACTGGATTGTGTGGTTGGTACTACACTTGGAATGACAACCATAAGCTCTTGAACCATACAAAATGATACACACTCAGAAAGAGAGAAAAGAGGACTAAATACAATCTAAAATGGTAGGGAGAGTCCTAGTCTTTCTTGCTCTAAGTGACAGAAATTCCAAGGCAGTGGATTTGACTACATCTACGAGAGGGTGGTATCTCCACAGCCTCAGCAGAGGACTGAGGTTGAGGTGGTCCTTGTGATTGACCCACAATGACATAGAAGTTAAAAGACGATTTCATAACATCAGAATAAATCCAGAATGATATGGCAGAGTCCATATCAAGATGGCACTGACCTCTAGGATACAATGCAAGCAACAGTGACTCTTCACAGGGTTTATGAATCCACAATCACCATTTTCATTTCAACCCCCCAAATCACCATAATTAGAACACAAATAAAATATCAGAATGTCTTTCAATGCTCAAGAATATGTTTATTACATTGGTCACTGCACTGCAGAAAACATTTTGTAGTTTATGTTTAACTTCTGAGGGTTAGAGACCACTGTGTCTAGGGAGCATACCTTCACAGATGAATTTTCAGGGTCAATGCTCACATCATTTTTTTTTAAAGATTTATTTATTTATACATACAAGCTGGAGTACAGTCCAGAGACGTGGGGTGGTGAGAGGGTTCACCAGAGACAGAGTGGGGAGCAGAACAGGCAGATCAGAAATACACTGCTGAGGGGAGCAGTGGGTGAGGCAGGAGAGGTCCGCCGCGCCATGTGGGATTCTCCCCGGCCGGGCGTCGAACTCGCATCGTGTGATGCCGACAGCTCCACGGCGCAGCGCTCAACTGCCGCGCCACCAGGGAGGCCCTCAGTGCTCACATCTTAATTATTTTGATGTTGACGATTTATACCTGTGTGATTTTTCTCCTTTTGTCTGTCAGTCTGTTTCCTTTATCGTCTTCTTTTAATATTTAACTTAATATCGATTCCCCTACTTAATATTTTTATTTGTTAAATTCCCTTTCTCCAAACCTTCCACACTGCCTCCTTCCTATCTGAGGAATATGAAGGTACCCTGGCCTTACGGAATTTGGAAAGACTCGCCTGCGGAAGACTCTTGGGGCAATACAGATACCTGACTCTGGAATAATGTGATATAGTGCTTTGACCTTTGCCTTACCAAACAGAAAAAAATGTACACAGAAAACTCTACAAGTATTTACTTAGCTAATTGATAATGAGTGTCGATAATATTTCAGAACACAATTCTCCTTTTGTAGTAATTTTTAAAAAATTAAGTTCTGTGACAGGAAAAGGGAATGCAGAGAGGAACAATACTGAGACATGCCCTGTGCTTAGAGAGCTTCTGTTCCCATACAGCAAATGCCAGAATATAAATTCTCAGCAAACTTAAGGGAAGGACAACGGGCAGGGGATTATCACCTGGAATTGTACTTATATTGAATTTTTCCCCTTTGCTTCTTTCTCCTTTACTGTTTTCTCTTGACAGTTCTTTCTCAATAAGACATTTAAAAATATATTCTCATTTCAGGCTCTATTTATGGGGACTCTAACTTACCATGCCCATGTGAACAAGTCTATGGATATAATTTCACCTACAAGTTTCAATAAATGTCAGCAAACAAGTCATTACACATAAGCAAATAGGTTGCCTTAAAACTTAGGAAAAAGGGCCTCCCTGGTGGCGCAGCAGTTGAGCTCTGCGCCGTGGAGCTGTCAGCAGCGTGCGTTGCGAGTTCGACGCCCGGCCGGGGAGAATCCCACATGGCACTGCAGACCTCTCCTGCCTCGCCCACTGCTCCCCTCAGCAGTGTATTTCTGATCTGCCTGTTCTGCTCCCCACTCTCTCTGGTGAACCCTCTCGCCACTCCACGTCTCTGGACTGTACTCCAGCTTGTATGTATAAATAAATAAATCTTTTAAAAAATAAACTTAGGAAAAAGTCCTCTGGGTTCTATATTTTCATACAGGTCAAAAAGTTTCTTTCTAAGAGTCGAGTCCCAGAAATTAAGAGGAGTCAGAATGGTAGCACAAGTAGAGGGAAAGAGTCTTCTGTTGTTGGCAATGGAATAACTGCCTCTTTCAGAATTAGTCTTCCATTTCAGAAGATAGTGATGTTTTACTATTAAGAATAGTAATGGAAAACATTACAGCACTTACAGTAGCAGAATTATTTTCCTAAGTACTTTATAAATATCAACTCACTTAGACATCTTAAAAGCCCAATAACTATCATTACTCCCCTTTTACAAATGGAGACATAAAGAGATAAAGTAACTTGCTCAATCTCACAGCTGGTAAGCAGTCACGCTAGGATTTTTAAAGGTACTTTGGCTCCCGAGAACGTGCTCTTAGTCACTCCATAATAAACAGTCTCTCAGGTAAGGAATCAGCAGGATGATAAATAATAGCACGGCCATCAACAAAACAGCAGCAGCTGCACTGAGTGTGTACAACTTGTCAGGGAGGCGAGACACAGCGAGGATTTGCATATCTTACCTCAACCTCATTAGAAACTAGATGATATCATTATATCCACTATAAGGATTGGGAAACTGAACCAGAGAGAGGTTAAGTAATTTACCCAAAGCCACAGTTAGATACAAACAAAAAAAAAATGTTGTAAGTAAAATAATTAACTTAAAGTCGGAGAGGAAAGGAACATTTTGAACTTTTACTTAGAGGTAAATTACATCACCTGAAACATTTTTGTGCTACTTTAATTTACTACAAAGGCCAAGAAAACATTTTCTACATTTAAAAATTTATTTAAATTTGTCCACTTCTAGGTTACCCAACTTGATAACATAATTTGCTGGCATATAATTGCTCAATCATTTTATGAGCCTATTTATTTCTATGGTATTAGCTGTAATGTCTCCTTTTTCATTTCTTATATCATTTGAAAGTCCCTTTTACCTCTCTAGGTAAATATTTACCTTCCATTTTTTTAAAATATTAAATCTTCATTGATTATTTCTATTATTTTTATGGGATCCAACTTAAAAAAAATTGGTTCTAATCTCTCTTTCCTCCTATCTGATAATGTTTGACTTAGTTTCTTTTCCTAGTTCCTTGAGGGGCAAAGTTAGCTGGTTATTTTGAGATCTCTCTTATCTGAGTTTACCAGGATTCACCACAGAAACTATCTGAGCCTGGGGTTTCTTAGTGAGACTATTCTCATCATCATCTTCATCATCATCATAAATTCAATGTATTTGATAAAAAAATATTTAAATTTGTTCATTTTTCCTCAATTTGGCTTTTGCTTTGTTTTCATCTACTTTGTAGCTCTGGTATTAAATGCAAATATGATTAACATTTTATGACATCCTGGTTTTTTCACTCCTTTTATCATGAAATATCTCTTATGATGATATGTTTGTCTTGAAGTCTACTTAGTCTGGTACTGATGTAATCATGACAACTTTGTGTGCTTGCTGCTAGCATGTCATAGTTTTTGTTTTTATATCTTTACAACCTACCTGTATCTTCATAACCTATAGCTACATCTGGATTTCTCTTGATTTATAAGTATTACCCAGTTATATAACATCCACTTTAAAATTAAAAAGAGTTTCATTAACTTTAATACAATCATTGATTAGTTTAGATTTAGAACTACATTTTAATATTTTATTTTTATTCCTCCTATTGCTACTTTCCTGATTTGAGAGATTAATCAAACATTGAGGGTTCTTTCATTTTATTTTTGGTATTGGATTTTTAGCTATGCCTTCTTCTTTTTTTTTTTTTAAAGATTTATTTTTTATTTATACATACAAGCTGGGGTACAGGCCAGAGGTGTGGGGCGGCGAGAGGGTTCACCGGAGACAGAGCGGGTAGCAGAACAGGCAGATCAGAAATACACTGCTGAGGGGAGCAGCGGGTGAGGCAGGAGAGGTCTGCCGCACCATGTGGGATTCTCCCTGGCCGGGCGTCGAACTCGCGTCGCCGCTGCCGACAGCTCCACAGTGCGGCGCTTAACCGCTGCGCCACCGGGGAGGCCACTATGCCTTCTTTTTCTGTGGTTGCTCTGTGACAACAATATGAATCTGACTTACTAAAGTATTTCTGCTTCACTTATTGTAGTTCTTAATTATACTACACATTTCTTTCATCACAAATGTAATAAATAACACTATTAAGTAATTGAAAAAGCAAGTCACACTAGAAAAAATATTGGCAAAACATCTGACAAAGGAATTACATCCAGAATATATAAAGAAATGTTTAGGGGAACAATAAGAAAAACACTTCAGTCAAAATATGTGCAAATGATTTAAGCAGATACCTCTCCAAAGAAGATATAAGCACATGAAAGCTACTCAATTTCAATAGTCATTAGAGAAATACAGATTGAAATCATCCCATCCAACAAGAAGTCCATCATACCACTTAACATTTAGAACAATGAAGAAATGAAAAGTAACAACAATGAGGTCTAACACCAAAATCTCATACATGGTAAGTAGGAATATACATCACTCTGTAATGTGGGCCTCAAAGGGCCCCCGTCATCTTAGTTCAGTCCCATTTACTTTTCACTCCCAACTAAAAAATTTTTTGCTGAAAACTTGTTTCTCTATTTCACTTCAGGTGTTCCCAATTACACAATTTTATCTCTTGGCCCCAAAATACCATTTTCATTGATTTCTTTAAAATTAGTGCATTTGAATCAAAATGTTCACAATGATTGAATATTCCCACTTTATTTTTTAAGATTAGAAGGAGCTCAATCCCCTTGAAGGAAAGGAAATTGGTTTGGAGGATGGAGTACTTGCTTCTTTCAAAGTTCAGGATGATTTTCCCCTAATACAGACAACTACAATAGCAGAAAACAAAAACAAAACAAAACCACAATAACATCACTAATACTAGGTAAAATGTTCACAGTTTTCCTATGAAACATTTACACTAAATAAATTAACTTTCCTTAGACACACTTTAATAAGGAAGTTAGAAAGCATCACTTTAGAGATTTCTACTTTACACTGGATTTAAACTATTGGAAGTGCCTTAAATACATTTCTACCAAGAACAAAGGAAATATACTAGATGTCATACATATTTCTTTCAAATGCAACAGTTATAGGATGTTGATTCTTTCTTTTAATTTTTAATTTTTATTTTAAAGATTTATTTATTTATGCATACATGCTAGGGTACAGGCCAGAGGTGTGGGGCGGTGAGAGGGTTCACCAGAGACAGTGGGGAGCAGAAGAGATGGATCGACGGAAATACACGGCTGAGGGGAGCAGTGGGCGAGGCAGGAGAGGTCTGCCACGCCATGTGGCAATCTCCCTGGCTGGGCATTGAACTTGTGTCGCCACTGCCGACAGCTCCACAGCACAGCGCTTAACCACCACGCCACCAGGGAGGCCCAGTATGTTGATTCTAAAAAACTAATTTTAGTCATCTAAAAGAAAATATGTGATGCATCTTTAACTGGAAAGAACTTGATGAAAATAACAATTCCCAACCTAAATGGAAGCTTCCTTTAGCTTAGCCTGGGGCAGAATCTAATCTCAGCACAAGAGTATCTCAATGCCTATGGAAGGCTGGATACAGTCCAATCTTGGAAGAGAAACAAGACAGTGAATATTGGTATCTCAGCAATAAAAAAACAATCATGCATAAATGTACTCAATGTTAGAGTTTAGTGGGGATTATGATTTTTTTAATGAAAATATCTCCTTCAACACATTGATAATTCAAGTAAAGCACCCATTAAGATGTAAAATCAAAGAAATTTAAAAGATACAATTTTTATCTCAACTTCTGTATATATGTCTTAGCCTGGGTTCCACCAAAGTGTAGTCGGTGCAAAGATGTGTGTGCAAGTAATTCTTCCTCTTTGGGGGAGTGAAGATTGATACCAGGGAACAGGAGCAAGGAAGCGAGCTATGTCAAGGAGGATAGTTACATATGATGCCCTCTTATTATAACTCAGAACTTAAAAAATCATGTACTGGGCCTCCCTGGTGGCACAGGTGTTAAGTCACAGCACCATCAAGGTATCGCCAGCTACTGTGGCATGAGGCATGAGTTCGATCCCTGGCCAGGGAGCTAACCCACACGGCATAGCAGACCTCTCATGTAGCCTGCTGCTCCCCTCAGCGGTGTATTTCAGTAGATCTGCCCTTTCTGCTCCCTACTCTGATGCTGATGAATCCTCTCACCCCCCCAACTCTGACCTACACCCCAGTTCTTGTATGCATAAATAGATAAAAAATAGATCTTTATAAAAATCATTTACTAATTTCACCGTCTGGACATTGTGGGAATTTCGGTGTCATGCATGTGCCATAGGGAAGCCTGAGTTCTATTTGCTTGGTGTATAGCATAGTTGTTTCTCTCTGTCCAGCCTACAGTGCATTACTTTTTCTTTCCTATAAAGATTTGGTCAATTCTCAAGGTATATTTATGTCAGTTTTAGAATTTCGCAACCAACAAAACCTTCTCAATAACAATATCTGCATTGAGAATAGTTCATTGTAAGCATCCTTTTAGTCCATCCGATACTCTGTGAATGTGTCTTTTGCTGTCAGAGAATTTGGCCTTCAGTTTTTATGAAACACAATAAATTATACATACAACATATTTCATATCTTTAGAGCCAGAAAGTAAACCTGTCACCATCCAATTGAAAATAGGTCCCTGATTGATATAGTACTTTGCTGAGTAGCCACCATGAAGCGACTGACCCTCTTGTGATTTAAAAATCCGTGTATCTCGGCAGCAATCATTCATCTGTTCACGCATCCTTTTATTATGACATTATTGTCTTTGTGTGTGATTTAATTCAACAAACCTATATCAAATATACTCTGTGCATCCAGAACTGTGCTTTGCTCTGAGGATAACAGATTAGGTAAAACACAGTGTATGTGCCCTTGCAGAGCTCTCAAGCTACTGAAAAATATGTAAAATTTCAGTAATATAACTAAATGTATACTAGAAATAAACAATTAATGCAAGGAAATCTAACTACAGTAAAAATCAAGTTTGCCTGAAGATGGAGAATGAGATATGATAGATAAAAAGACAACCACGAGAGAGCACTGAAGCAGGTGTTGAAGATCAGGTAGAAGTTTGTCAAATGGACATTAGATATAGAAGAGGATTCGGATATTTCTGAGATAGAATATTACAGGCATAAATACACCAGCAAGTGACCTATTGTGTTTGTGGAATAGTGAGTGTATTGCTGAGAATGGACAGAAAAATGTGTGAGGATTAGAGGAAAGTACGAACTCTACATAATAAATGCCTCTGAATTGCATGCCAGGAAATGAGATTTCTCATGACATGCCAGAGATTATACAAATAACATGCCAAGTATCCTGCTAAAATAAGATTTTCTTCATACTGCATATATATATTTTTTTCAATATGGCCTTCAACCTTCTTAAAATTCAGAAATTAAGCACAAAGTCTCTGGATTTTACTCTTGGGAAAGAGAAAGAAATTTCAGTGGGGTAGGTGTAGACTTTTGAATATTAAGCATCCCCGTTGGTCTAGGCGTTGGATGAAAATAACTAACCATCAACCCTGTCTAGTATCATCGATAGTTTTGAGAGAGTAGCCAACGTACCATTACTAATGTAATGCCTTCGCTTACATGAAGAATGGAATATTTCAGTACTTGCAAGTTTGCACATTAGACCTAACACTAACTCTGAGAAGAGAGCACCTAGACACATTTCCCCAGAAGGGATAGAGAACATAGAAAATACATTAAGTCAGTAAACAAATATGTGAGTTTTGAGAACTAAGTATGTTTCTCCCTTAATGCTGTATCTGACAAATGGAATGTCATACTGACAGGCCCATCCAGAGAACCCACACTTACTGATGTATGGCTCTAATTTCTGCATTCTGAGAAAACTTTCTTCTCCTTCCAAAACTCTTTAGAACACCCCTTGGGGTTTGTTGCCTACAATGATCAAAAGATAGACAAAAAAGGGAACTATCAAATGGAACCAAAATGAGGAGAATAAACATAAAGGAAAATGGCAAACACTATTTGTAACTTGCTGGATGCAGTCACATGCCACCGTGCATATGTCCTGCGATCCAGGTGCAGCCTAGTCCCAGAGATCAATATGCATCACTGATCAAAATGGCATGAGAATCACAGTGCTACAATCACCAAAGTGATACCAAATTTCACTATAGTTTCAGTTTACTGTCGTTTCAACATTGTCAGCCACATAGGTGCTATTAAAATACTTCAAAGGCAAGAATTCGTGAAATGAGAAATTCTCAACTCATGTTGGGAAGGTGTTCTTATTGTCCAGACTAATGTTTGTCCATGCACAGGAATTTCCCCCACATGTCCCAGTGCTCCACCTGCTTTACTTCTCCACATCTAACTACCCATTGTGTACAATAAATACTGCAAACTTTCTTAATTGGAAAGAGCCAATCTCTTACAGACCAGTAAGCACTGACGTCAGTCTCTTCCCTGTCGCCCTTGGAATATTGAAGGATAGATTCTCTTCTCTGGAATTTACTTACCTCCTTCTGTGGCCTGTCCAAAAACTACATTGGAGAATGGGTAAAATTAATGATCAAGGATGGAGAAAAAGCTTTAGGAAACCCCTATGCCTCTCATCCCAAGCCACATAACCCAGTTAGCATCATCTATCACATAGGGGGTAGTTCAATTTTCATTTTCCTGAATTAAATCTATCCATTTAATCCAAACCAATGCAAAATTCAGTGGTTAGTTATAGAACACAGAGGGTCTCAGTGATGTTATTCTAATTTAGAAGTGGTTCTATCTTTACTTCCATGCATCTAACTACATGGATATTGCTAGACTTATAAAGGCCAAGGACGTGTAGTATTACCGGAGAGCATCATACATTGGGTCAGGTGTATGCTATTAACTAGCTGGACAGCTTGAATAAATGACAAACTTTTCAAGTTTCTTCCTTTCTAGTATTCACTGAATACAAAAGAGAACCATCTCTTTATTTAAAAATATATAACATTCTGTAATTCCAAATTATTCTTTGTTTACTATCTACATGACTCACTTTTGCTTTCCTCAGACACTGATAACTATGACTTGTGGTGGAGACCATCTATCCATCCATCCATCTATCCATCCACCCACCCACCCACACACAGCAAGAATAGCAAATGGTTATTTATATCACCAATAAACTAAAAATGCATTGAAATTATTCTTTCATGTATTTGACAAGTGCAGCAAAGCAAGGGGATTTCTGTCATCAGGTTTGAGTGGTGGGAGGCTGATAGAGCAGTGCTGAGAATAGTAATTTAGAAGGAAACCCTTCTACATTATTTTC
Source organism: Scalopus aquaticus (assembly GCA_004024925.1). Lineage (NCBI taxonomy): Eukaryota > Metazoa > Chordata > Mammalia > Eulipotyphla > Talpidae > Scalopus > Scalopus aquaticus. The sequence continues at coordinate 18,941 of PVIJ01001335.1, forward strand.
TACTACTTTGAAAAGGAAACCCTTATACACTATTAATGGGGATTCAAATTGGTATAGTCATTATGAAAACCAGTTTGGAGATTCCTCACCAAGTTAAAAATAGAAATACTATATGATCGAGCAATCCTACTACTGAGTACATATCTCTCAATAAAATGAATCTTGGTAAGATCTTTGCTTTCGTATTCAATGCAGTGTTATTCATAATAGTCAAATATGAAAAAAACACTAAATATTGGTTAAATTAATAGATCAAGAAAATATCACACACACACACAAGAAAATATCACACACACACACACACACACAAATACTATTAAGTCAGAAGAAAATCCTGTCATTTATTATATGACTGAGACAAGGGCATTATGTTAAGTGAAATAAACCAGACAGAGAAAGAAATGTCATATGGTATCACTTATATACATAGACTCTAAACAAAAAACAGTCAAATTCATAAAAACAGATAAAATAATGATGGTTGCCAGGAACTTGCAGGAGAGAGGGAGAAATGGAAGTGTAGGTCAAAGGGTATAAACTCTTAATTATGAAGATGTTCTGAAGATTGAGTCCACAGCATGCTGACTATGTATAATGAATACAGTGGCATACTTGAAAGTTGCTCAGATTAGATCTTAAGCTTTCTCACCACTTTTCTCACTTTCTCGATTTTCTCACCACTCACAAACTGTACAACTTGATAGATGTGCTAACGACCTTGATCTTCATAACCAGTCTATGTATTTGTATATGCATATACATATTGAATCACCCCATTGTAAACTTTAAATATATACAATTACATTTGCCAATCATTTCTCAATAAAGAGAAAAAAATAACATACCAAGAGTCAGCAAATTCAATTGTACATTTCCCTTTTTTATATTCTTCAAGTCATAGCACACAATGGATACATTCAATATTTCATGTATCTTCCAGTAATTCTAACCACCACTAAAGACACTATCTAAACTACCTTGAGGAAACTATCTAACCTAGGGATATATCCACTTCCACATGTTCACATCTTGGATAGAACTCAGGAAAACTTCACTCCCTCTTACCTCCAGCCATCAGGAGTTGAGACACCACCAAAAAAAAATTTCAATAGCCGGGCCTCCCCGGTGGCTCAGCGTTTGAGCGCTGTGCTGTGGAGCTGTCGGCAGTGCACGATGCGAGTTCGATGCCCAGCCGGGGAGAATCCCACATGGTGCGGCAGACCTCTTCTGTCTCGCCCGCTGCTCCCCTCAGCAGTGTACTTCTGATCTGCCTGTTCTGCTCCCCACTCTGTCTCTGGTGAACCCTCTCGCCGCCCCACGCCTCTGGCCTGTACCCCAGCTTGTATGTATAAATAAATAAAATCTTTAAAAAAAAAATTCAATAGCCCCTATTACACTCTTAAAGAATCATCAGTAAGACTCAAGGGAGAAAGTTGACTTCGTCAAATATAATCTTCTTTGCTTGTTCATGAAGCAATGAAGACCTCGAAACTTATGATACCAAACTGACCCTAAATGACCAAATAAGATTCAGCCACTTGTTATCAGCCACCAGAAGTTACAGGATACTTCAACCGAGGAAGATTCTGAATTCTTTCCTATATAAACATTAAAACATCCCACAGGTCTTCTGCCCATTTTTTGACTGGGTTATTGGCTTTGTTTTTGTTGAGTTGTGTGAGTTCCTTGTAAATTTTTGTTATCAGTCCTTTATCAGATGTATTGTGTGCAAAGATCTTTTCCCAGTTGTTAGGGTGTCTGTTAGTTTTGGTTAATGTCTCTTTTGCTGTACAGAAGCTTTTTATTTTGATGTAATCCCATCTGTTTATCTTGTCCTTCACTTCCTTCGCTTTGCGGGATGTGTTTTTCAAGATTTTGCTGAGATGTATGTCGTGTAGAGCTTTGCCTATATTTTCTTCTATAAATTTTATGGTTCCAGGTCTTATGTCCAGGTCTTTTATCCATTTTGAGTTCTCCAAAGAAGAAAAGCAAATGGCCAACAGGTACATGAAAAAAATGCTCAACATCATTTATAATCAAGGAAATGCAAATCAAAACCACAATGAGATACCACCTCACACCTGTGAGGATGGCACACATTAAAAATGCAGGCAACAACAAATGCTGGAAAGGATGTGGAGAAAAAGGAACTCTTCTACACTGCTGGTGGGAATGCGAACTGGTCCAACCACTGTGGAAAGCTGAATGGCGATTCCTCAAACTGCTCAACATGGAACTTCCATATGACCCAGCAATACCACTTTTGGGAATTTACCCAAAGGACACAAAAACACTAATCCAAAAGGATACATGCACTCGTATGTTCATCGTGGCACTGTTCACAATAGCAAAGGTATGGAAGCAACCCAGATGTCCAAAAATAGATGATTGGAACAAGAAAATGTGGTACATATACACAATGGAATACTATTCATCATGGAAAGAAGATAAACACATGCAATTTGCAGCAATATGGATGGAATTAGAGGGGATCATACTCAGTGAAATAAGCCAGAGAGAAAGAGAAAAATATTGAATGGTTTCACTTATAACAGGACTATAAGGAAACCAAATAGGAGAGAGACACTCGGGGTGGGGGGAGATAAGGGCACAAAATGGAGTAGAAAAGGACACAAGAGACCACAGAGATGGATCATGGGTGAATTGGTGGTGGGTTACCCAAGGGGAATACAAAATGTAAAAAACATAAATAACAATAAAAATATATAATAAAAAAATTAAAAAGCTTAAAAAAAAACCCACAGGTATACTTCTACAGACTGGGAACTTGAAATTCTTACACAGTCCTCATTTCTAGATTTTTCCAGATATTCATGGATATTTTGCATAATGGTTTAGCCAGAAGAAAATTATCATATACTGTAACTTGCACGAGCAGTTAGGGTAGATGTATATAGGAAGCAAAGTAAGACATTACATTGCCTTCCCTAGTGTAATGAAATAGTGAGCACGTCGTAAAGGCTAAACCAGCCTATGGCCATGTGTTAGGTCTAAAATTTGCTACCTTTGTCTTTGGACAAGACATTATTTCTCTAACCTCATTTTTTAATCCATAATTGCTTTAATAATAGTCACTAAATCATCAGCATTTTGTGAGGATAAATTGAGTTAGTAAATGTGAGGATGTGAAAACTCTTTGATAAATGTGTGCTAGAGTAATCACTATTATCTTGGAACTGAGGAGCCGTATCTTTAGTAGATGTATTTCAACTTTTGCCAACAATTTTGAAAGACATAGGCCATTCGCAAATTACTAGAAATCAAGCTAGATGACATTTAATAATATGTGCCTATATGTAATTCATAACCTGATTAATTGTGGTCTTTCTACAATTCTGGCAAGGTGCTACCCACTTAGAAAGGCAGGACTGCCATGTGTTGAGATCTCAGAGAGTGTCAAGCCAGGTGCTAGGTGTGTACATAAAATGATTGATCAACTCTCACAGTAAATCTCAGACTTAACAAATGACTGCACTGGAATTGGACTACAGCTCTGCTTTTAAAGCATGTTATAAAATGCTTCCTCTCCAAAAAGTTTTCCTTGACATCTCATTATTTCATTTCTTATCCTCTGCTCCTTTCATATTTAAACTCTGACTTAATTATCATTAATTCTCAAGACAATGTTTACAATCTTACTTTTTTTCCAGCTGGGGGAGTAGTAATTGATTCTTACCTATTATGCTACATGATAGGAATTAAAGATAACTTCATGAGTGAGTAGTAAACTACAAACTTATCTGAAAGCTTGACCATAGAAATGAGGGAGCTAGTACTGAAAGACCTCTATCTTTCTCCAAAAATTATGGGTGAGCTACATTTGTCTGACCAAACACTAATGGGAATTTTTGATAACTTAAGTTCTAACTGGAGCCTCAGCTCCCTGTTTCTAGGATGAAGTGAGTTTATAGGCTATGTAGGTTCCAAAGATCACTATTCTCACTGTCAGTTCTGGTGGGTCAAATGTTGAGACTGCCTGACCTCTTGGTTGCACAATACTGCTAATTATCACCTGTGAAGTTGAACCTTAACTGTTGCCAGATAATGTGTAAGATCCTTCCTTGTTCTAGAAGTTTAGAGCTCTCCCAGTGTTACAAGGTATCCTATGAAGACCACCTTCTATTCTATAGCGCTTGGTGAATTTTGCTTATAATATTCATATGTGGAATACAGAGAAACAAAACAATACACAAAAATAAACCTACCCATAACCCAGAAATCTGACTATATATAGCATTGAGTCTACCAGAAGGAAGAGATAGGGGTGTGCAAAAAAATGAGGATGAGGGCCTAATGAACTACGGTAAAGGACCACTAGTGCCTTAGGGGGTTTGTTCTGGTCACTACATCTGAAGAGGTTGAACCCATACCTCCAAATCATATACAGTGCTGTAAACCAATGTTACCTAAATTAAACATTACAAAATAAATTGTGAAAGTTTATCTACATTATAATATCTAAAATTGTAAGAAATGTCTATCATTGATCATCCTAATCAGGATCATAGTACAAAACTGTTAATCTTTAAATGGAATAATGTCAAAAGAGATGAATAATGGCACTATTTATGAAGGCACAGCAGAGTTTAAGGAAGCTAACAAGGACCAGTACAGTACTCCATTGCTGCTGTCCGCTGGGTAGATATTAACACCTCTATACCTGATGGGCAAGTGAGAAGAACAAAGCTTTAACTCCTACTGTTTAGCTATATGTAAAGTATTGTTTGAGAACAACTAGAAAGAGAAGTTGCTAGGAAATCGAAACTTCAAATTCAATTATTTCCACCACTATTCCTTAATTACTCTCTTTTTTAAAGTTTTTTCCTTGATGAAAATATGAGGTCATGTATGAGTACTGATGCAGGTAGCACAGAGCTATATGGAGCAGATGGTACAGTGGATCTGGAGGACCAGGTGGAAGATGTTTTTGCACTGATTGGGAGAGCTCTTAGAGAAGAAAAGGTAAGGATAAAATTGAGGTAAGTAATTTTTTTTTTGGTAGGAATTCTGGGTCAGGCTGATTGAACAATACATTCCAGATGCTGAAAAACAATTTGTTGCCTACAGTGTTAAAAAGAGAACATGTGAAATCATTCACTCAAGAGTACATGTATAAATCCACAGACCAAATAAGGAGAGAAATAATGTCAAGTGGCCATTTCCTCTCATGACCACAAAGCAACAGTGTAAATGAATTCAAACAAGTGGATTGGAAGGCCCAACTGAGACCTAGAAATCATTTCCAAAGCCTGATTATGGAAGTCTCTCCTTGTGTTAGTTATATTCCAATGACACATGCAATAAGCCAACGGAATAAACTGAAAGTAGGCAGAAGTAGTGTGTCAGCAAACATGCTACTCAAAATGTTGTCTACAAACTGGCAGCACTGGTATTACCTGAAAGTTAGAAATTAAGAATTTTGGACTCCAACTTAGAATTATTTCAGAATCTGTATTTTAACAAGTCTCCATAAGGATTCAAACGTGTTAAATCTTGAGAATCATTGATCTACTCACTTACTTTTTGGTAAGCTGGGGGAGCTGGTTGGAGAATTATTAAGTGATGGGATGAAAGTGCAGTCATGAGGTCCTATATTATATGTTGAAGTGAGCCTGTGAGCTCAGGAGATTTGAGGCTCTAAAGACCTTAAATGTCACCCACTGACTAGATGAAATCCGTGAAATTATACCAGGAGTTTGTGAATACGCTCTGCCACACTTTGTTCTCCCGATTGCCATTGAACCCAGGAAGGAGACTCTGGAATTAGAACATTGTGAACTCATCCCCCTGCAGCCTGGATCAATTACCTTTCATCTTGCTGCCATTTAGGAGGGATGAGGCCTTTGCAAAGGAATTAGGGTTGGTGGAAAGAAGGGCAATGGTATAGGTCTACTGTATTTCTAAATCTACCACATGTGCCATGTTATATCTGGTATTAGGAACCACTTGTCAAAGTATTCACATAGGGGGTAATGTAAGGCCTATTGGCATGCCTTCAGAATCATGAAAAACTAGGTTAGAAGCATTCCTACATAGTCCATAGATCTATTATACTCCCACCAACACAAGGAGAGTAAGAGACATTAGCTAAGACCACTGGACATAGACAACCAGCTGCTGAGACGTTGGTCCAATATTCAGGCCTCTCTTGATTCTGCTGGAAATTCTTAAAATATCGTGGCTCTCAGTGTTTGCCTCTTAAAATGTAAAGATTCAAATTTTAGTATCTTGACCATGAGATTACTAATATTCTCCTCCAAGAAGAGAATAAGAAAAATACCAAACTTAAACAGTAGTTTCTATCAACTGAAAGAAAAATGAAATGTCAAATAAAAGGGACTGCAGGTTATCACACTGACAATCTAGGAAAGAAAAAGAAACAATCAGTTGATTTTACTTACTCATATTGAGACTGAAGCTGTTCTCAACAGGGAATCACTTACATATAGCAGAATCTTAATTCTATCTTCTTATAATTAAATAGCGATAAGAAAAAGTTGTATTGGAGGTAAGGTTTATACTTTCTCTGGGATGGGTATAAAGGGTATTGTGGGTGGAGAAGGGAGTATACCAGTGCAAAAGCACAGAGATGAAAAAAATGTGTGCGGTAATTAGAACAAGTATACAGTAAGATACTTATCAAAGTCCCCAAAGTGTGGTACACATGTCAATAGCATCATCACCACTGAAGAACTCATTAGCAATGTAAAACTTGGGGTCCTACATTGGTCTACTGAAGGAAAAATACTGCAGGTAGGTCTCAGGAATCTGTTTTAGCAGTTCTCTAGTTGATTCTGATGCCTCCTAAAATTTGAGAGCCATTAGTACAGAATACTTAACTTTGAGAGTTAAGGACTTAGAAAATTTGGGCAGAACTTGTAATGGGAATTGTGGACAAGTCAAGCATCCTAGACTTCATTTTAGGACACAAGCAACGTAGTGATCAGGATGTAATCCTCTGACGTTGAGGAGACTGTTGCACAGTGTAGAGTTACGTGAGTCTCCTAATTCATCTTTTTAAGTTTGAGATGTTTCTGTAATTTAGTATCCTTCCTTTCATTTTCTGTTCATTTCAGTGATAACTTTATTATGTCTCTGTAATATTACAGCTTTGTTATGATTCTGCTGTTTTTAATTTGAATTTGATAGAATTCTGAGATATTACTGATTACACTATTTATCTTTGTGAGTTAACTTTTTGGAGTAATTTAATAAAGATACTCCTTGAAATAAAACAGGAGTATTTTCATTGAATTTAAATCTTATTTGCCCAAATTTCTCTGTGACCTGATTTCTTTTCCAATTTGGGTTGATTCTTCATGTCTTTTTCTTCACAAAATAACTTCCTCAAGGGGTTCCTAAAAGGATATTTTGTAGGAAATACCCACATGAACTTTGATTCTTATAGGAATTTTCACTTTGAATGCAGGCCAATCACTCCATCAACATACAACAACCAAAGTCACAGTGCCCACGGGGCCTACGGCTCTCAGTATCAAACAGCTGGAGGCCAAGCTGTGGTGACAGCCAGGTCATGTCACCTGTGTCTCCTCATAGAAGAAGCTATTACATGAGTCTGGTGGCTGGAATATAATACAAAATACCCGCCTTACCGCCCCTATAGGCTAACGCTGAGACAGCAATCGAATGCTTCAACCAGTGTTTAAACACCCGATCTTAACCACTGTAGCAACACCCAGGGTAAGACTCTACACTGGAAAAACAAAGATATCAACATTTGGCTTGCGGGCCATCTCACCTACAATTTGCCTCAAGTAGTGCATCCAGTGCTCAAATGCAACACAGCCTAAAGGTTCCGGCTAGAATGAGACTTTACGAAATATTTAGACGAGAAGTTAGTTAAGCCCAGAGGAGGGTATAACTGTGAAACCCCAGCACACACTGCTGCTACCTGGAGTACAGCAGGAAATCTGAATCCTTGAGATGTTCCCTGGAGGTGGCCCTTCAGTGCCCTGATACCCATATGCTTTCCGTCGACTACACATGGCTACTATAGTTCACTAGCCACCTGAACAGTTACAACGGAAGAAGATTAAGAGTTTATGCCTCCTCCCTGGTGGTGCAGGGAGTCTTAGCACTATCAAGCTATTGACAGCCACTGCGGCATGAGTTCGATCCCCAGCCAGGGAGCTGACTCATATGGCACAGCAGACCTCTCCTGTCTCTCCCCCTGCTCCCCACAGCAGTGTATTTCAGTAGATCTGCCTATTCTGCTCCCCACTCTGTCTCTGGTCAATCTGCTCACCCCCTACACCTCTGACCTACACCCCAGTGGTTGTATGCACAAGTAAAAATAAATCTTAAAAAAAATTATCTCAGTGTCCATCCATGAAACCAAAAAATGAAGAGACATAAGAACATATCACCAATGTTGCATCAAGAAAATCTAGAAGCATCAATCCACTAAAACTGTAGGATATGTCTGAAGAGGAGTTGACGGTAACAGTATAGCAATGCTTGCTGAATTAAAGAAAAACAAATGTATAATTTAAATCAAGAACATAATAAAGACCAAGAAAATGTCACTAAGGGTCTAAATAATATTATAACTGAATAAAAAAATAGCATAGGATCTCCCAGGTGGCACAATGGGTTAAGTCTCAGCCTATGAAGCTATCTGAAGCTACTGCAGCATGAGTTCAATCCCCGGCCAGAGAAGATTCCCACATGGTGCAGAAGACTTCTCCTGTCCTGCCCACTGCTCCCCTCAGCAGTGTTCTTCAGTTGATCTGCCTGTTCTGCTCCCTGCTCTGTCTCTGGTGAATCCTCTCACCACCCTGAACCTCTGGCCTACATCCCAGTTCTTGTATGGATAGACAAATAAATCTTTAAATAAAAAAAATAGCAGAGATGGTTTCTAAAACAGACACTAGTAAATAATTGAGTGAATTAGTGAGCTCAAAAGCACAATGGTGAAGAACACACACAAAAGGACAACAGCAAGAAGAAAAAAATTTAAATACTCTAAGAGTACTTTGGGGTAACCTGAGAGAAACATCATACATATCACAGAGGTCCCAGAAGTAAAAGCAGAAGAGAGAGGCATAAAAAATTTAAGGAAATAATTGCTGAAAGCCATCTCAAGCTGGGAAACAAACCAGACATTCTTCAAGTGCACACGGTGCATTTTCTAGGATAGACCCATGCTGGGTCACAAAACAAATGTCAATAAATTCATGAAGTTTAAAAGGATTGGACATTTTTTGTGACCACAGTGGTGTCAAGCTAGAACTTAACTGCAAAAAATAAAGGGAAAAACCTCTAATATCTGCAGACTCAACAATATACTATTGAAAGACTCTTGGGTTAATGAAGAAATCAAAGTAGCAATTAAAATATTATCTGGAGAAATATGAAAATGAAGACACAAACTACCAGAACCTCCAGGACACAGAAAAAATGTTACTATGAGAAGAGAATATAGCAATATAGACCCGTGTCAACACACAAGATAAATAACCCCACACCTTAGAAAACCAGAAACAGTTAAGAACATAAGTGAACTAGCAAAAGAACAAAACCAAAAGTCAGTAGCAGGAAGAAAAAATAGAGTGGAACTAAATTACATAGATAGAAAGTTCAAATCAATGAAACCAAAACTGGTTCTTTGAAAATATCAACAAAATAGATAAACCTGATTAAAGGTTTATCACAAAAGGGGAAAAAAATTCCCATAGACGATTATGAACATCTTTACGCCAATAATTTGCATAACCTAGAAGAAATGGACAAATTCACAGAAAAATAAAATATTCTGAGACTGAATCAGGAAATAAAAAACCTATACAGCTCAGTCACAAAGAAGGGAATTCAAAGAGTAAAGAAAACCCTCCCAACGAACAAAGGCCAGGGCCATATTGTTTCACTACGGAGTTCTCGCAATAATTCAAAGACAAGACTAATTCTTAATCTCAAATTCTTCCCCAAAATTGAGGAACAGGGGGATCCTTCCAAATATGTTTTAGGAGGTCTCATGTAGTATGTGATGGTTTTTTGTACTAGTCAATCTCCAAGTCTGGTCCTTTCTTTTCTTATTACATGTCTCTTGGCAATGCATTCTTTTCTCATCTTTTAATTTTTGATTGAATGCTACACATTACAGTGTTCTCTGATAGATATGAGGCAGATATTTTATAATATAAACATGCAGTATTTATTCATAAAAATATTACTGACTTCTTAAACAATGTGATGGTTAATCACCTCAGGAATTAGCTGGCTAAGTTTCATTTCTGAGTTCTCATGAGTGCACTTCACTTATCCCCAGTGTTCACAAAGGAAGCTCTCACTGTTGAATAGCTCTTCTCAGAGTTCTTGCCTTTCCCTTGCCTTTTTGTCATTATTGTATGCCTCTAAGTTCTTGTCTATCTATGACTATTAGATTCCTATTTTTGGTTATTCAGTGACTGCCATGAGGGGCAGTATTATCCTGGTTTAGTCTCAGCCTTAAGCTCTGTGATCCTGGGTCTTGGCGATGGAGTAGTCTCAGCATTCTGGCCTTGAACCCCAGAGCAGAAAGCTAAGCTCTGCCTTGTGTTTGTAGCAAACCAGAGTTTGTCACTTTCTCCCAGTGGGAAAAGAACTCCAAAGGTATTAATGGAAGAGTCTGCGTTTGTAATAAAGCAGTAAGTTTATTAATTGCATTGAACTCCATTTTGTTACACATCTTTTTTTTTCCAGATAAATCTTCATAAGTTCTACCTTTAGCCCTTTGGAAAGCATACTGAGTGAAAAAGTTCATAAATATAGAGACCCATACCATTCAAAACAAACACACATTTCCCTTTCTACCTAATTACTGATGGGCAGCATTTTCTTTTCTATTTCCTCCTTTCTCTAATTTTGAAATTTGTCTCAAACCACTTTCTGGAGTTAGGACATTATTCAGTTTTAGTTGAGGGCTGTTTTGCTTAATGAATCCCACTCTGACTAAGAGTAGTAATTATTAGAACAGTTACTATGACAGACAATTCCCTGGAGCACTTCTGATATTTCCCAAATCACATATGTGAACGGCTTCTTTTCTTTGTGTGGCAAAAGAAATCAACCAGGCAAAACAATGTATGTGGATAATTCAGAAATTTTGAGGATAAAGGATCTATACACACCTACAATTCAAGGTCTTCCTGTCAAGTCTACTAGTGCAATCAATCACTGCTTCTAAGTTCACATAGTCTATTTATCTCTTGTGCTGTGATACCGAAAGCCAAGATTAATGACGGCAATGGGGGGGGGTGGTTATTGCTCTTGCAAAGATGGTGACAAGATATCCTTGGAGAATTCTGTATTAACCAAAGTTTTCTAATAGATTAGGATGAAAGGAGAAATATTTTGGTTACCTAATCCTCTAATTTGGTTACATATGCTAAAATTACATCTATTATCTAGATAATGTGTAGTATATCTTCCTATTTGTTGAAAGATTTATTAATTTATATCGAATTCAGTTTTTCTAGTACCATTGCATTGGCTATATCAAATCCAATTGAATTTTTTGGTGATTTTCATTGTAATTTGTTCTATCTTGTTTGGAATTAAAAAAAAAGCTGACTTTAAAATGCTAAGATAGTAAAAAAAATAGTGATGATATTAACATATTAGTGTTTCCATATGTTTTGTGTGGTCTGATTAGTTTTAAAAATTGTTAAACTCATCATATGATCCCCAGTTGGATAATACAAATAAATATAACCAAACATAACTTCTGTTTCCTGTTCAATATATGCCTCTGCATGGCCAACAATAGATAAGCCCAATAAGAAATAAAGTGTTATAGATATTTTTTAAAAGATTTCTCTTGCACCAATATCTGTGGGATAAATGTTCAACTTCTTACCATGTGTGGAATAGAACGTGACCATGTAATCTTACCTTAGGCTATTTCTGTACTCTCCTCTGATGTTTAAGCCTGAAAATGCAGCCCTCCAAAAATTCTGAATTTATTTGGGGTCCGAACAGAACTCTACTCAGATATATGCCACTTCCTCTGTCATTCTCTCAGGAATATCCATCTTACTCCTGCACCCAAGTCAGCCTTAATATCCAGTTCTAATGTCATTTTGTGTTCCTCCTTTTATACAATTTTATCATAATAGTAACTGAACTTTTCTGTTACAGAATCTATCCTACTATATTGTAATGTTCTGTTCATATATATATATATATATATATATATATATTTCATGGAAATATTATTCTATATGTCTTCCTTACTAGATTAAGTACTGGAAGAACAGAATTATATTGTTAATTTTTATAATCTCAATGTTGTCCTCAGGTATTATGTCTCATCCAATATGTAGTCTTTGGTGGCAAATGACTACATTACATATTTGATGATGACTTGACTGAAATAGTACCTTCAGTCAGGTTACCCTCACATTTTGCTGCTCACCAGTCTCCTTAACACACTCAATTTCTACTATAAACCATCACAGCAACAATAAATTGATGTTTAGTTATATGTCAGGCACTCTACCAAATACTTTTTCTTTTTAAAAATTTCACAATCTTCACAACAACCCTTGAAATACACTTTTTGTCTATCCCTTCTTTACAAACGCAGGAACTGAGTCTTAGGATTTCAAATAAATCTTCTCAACAATAAATGTTACATGGAAGCCTCAGTACAAGAACCAACCTCTCTGTGTGTCCACAGAGCCTGGGTACGTAAATGATTACGAGTTGATTTCATTACTTAGCTCTCGGGGAAATTTTATTCCGATATTCTCAAGAACACCCTATCGTTGCCACCGTGTGTTTCTTAAACACCTTTATTTCTTAAAAATGAGAAAGCAGTGCTTAGAGGGGTCAAGTAAAGTACCTAAGGTCACCAGCTAGGAGAGACATGACAGACTTTGAAATCCAGGTTTGCCTGGCTTTACCATCTTTGGTCTTTCTACTTCGTGGCACCTGTGAAAAGTCTGCCTCACTACTCAAATTAACTGGAATGAAATGCAAATGATTTCAGTTCTCAGTTGGAGAGGAGTTGTATTCCAGTGCCTGGCTATAAGGAGTTACACTATCCCAGATTCTTAGAAATAGATGTTTTGATTCTAAGTGACCTGGATTTCTCATCTACTTTAGAAACTTATAGTTAAGAATTTAAAACCCTTCAGGGAAAAGTGATGAGTTAGTGCATCAATGTGGTAAACATAACAGACTGAGAAAATTTCATTTATAGTATAGTATACTATTATATAAACATAATATATATATATATATAGCATCAAATATAATAGTTTATAAAAATGTAACCAATACTAAAATAGAGTAAGTTGTATTTCTTCCCATAAAATTCCATATTCCTCCCACCTGTAACAGATTTCTACTAGAATTTACTACATATAACATCTATATGTATTAGATTATGTTTTTTGCATCCTAAATAATCTATAATTAATATTCTCAAATATTTCAGGTTCTTAGATTATTTCATTGGTTGAAATAAAATTTAAAAAGCTTGCTTGCTTTCATTGTTTTTCACTGAGCTTCAAATGGCAACATGGGTGGGGAAATAGCCTTGCTTTATTAGACCCAACAGTAGTGTGATAGGGGAAAAATACACTAGTTCGAGAATTAAATGTTAATTTCCCTTCTAGTAACAACAGCGTATTTAACTAACAAAATCTAACACCATCATAGCAACAGTCATTAGATAGTCTTGAGTTATTAAGTTCCAATTATACACCCTAGAAAGCTTTTGTCTTCACATTGGTCCCATAGGCAACTGTTATTAGTTCCATTTGCAAGGCGAGGAAGGAAAAAACAAGAAAACCTAAGCCGAGGCCTCCATAAGTAACTTGCTCAAAACCATGCAAATAATGCAATTGGTGGAGTTCCACTCTCAGAGAATTTAACACAAGGAATTGATCACAGAGGGTGAAAAGACAGGAAGGTGGCAGTGAGGCAGCATTGAGAAGCCACTCCCCCTGCTAGACTATAGGGGCAAATGAGGAGGCAGGCACACTGAAGTTCCTGAGTGAACGCAGGACTATAGAAGACTGTGCACCAGAGGCTGGAATCTAGCAATAAGGTTGCTGCTGAGATGTTGTCTGAGGCACAGAAAGTGGAGAAATCACTTTTCTTTGAGGGAAATAGACCCAAAGAACATAAGCTGACAGACACTTGTGATGAGTTTTAAAATCTGTGCTCTTTGCAGGTCACCATGTAATTTTGATATATAGTCAATATACTCACTAGATGATTTAGGGGTAAAGGTTTAATTCTCCAGGTCATTTGTTCCTTGTTTTGAAGGACTTCTGTGAGACAACTTGGTGAAAGAACTAGCCTACACTCTGATCACTTGAAATGGTGAGGGTAGGGTCTTCTTCATTAATCTACTCTGTGGTCCTAAAAAGACTACTATTTTATATTTTAACTGAAACAGTTTTTTTTCCCATTGCAGCACTTTCCTGCTTCAACAGTATCTTGCAATATGAACAGAAGATACATGCAAACTCAAAACAAAACAAAGCAAAACTCAATTACATTGAGTTTGAAGAAGAGAGGCTGAAGGATTTCAAATGGCTCGTAAATCTTAAAAGACTAGTACATCAGTTTGATGAAAGTTATATCCAGTTCAGTGAAAGCTATATGCTCAAGGAAAGTTGTGGTTTCACTGGAATTTCGTTCAACAGGGACTGAATCTTGAGCATATGTTGGTGGCCTCACTCACTAAACTGCCAAAGTCTAGAAAACTCAAGTAATTGGACAACTAGTCAAAGCAGAACCATATTCCAGGAAAGCAAGCTTTAGATGATCTGCTACAAATTATTTATAAAAATAATGCTGGACTGTAGTTAACTAGCAGTGTTGGGAATATCATTCATCAACAAACAGAATTCAGTAAGGATGAAAAAATTGAAGGCTTTCTGCCAGCAGCAGCTCAAGTGAAAGCCTTGAGTGTCAGGTCAACTGAATAACAGGAAGCAGCAGGATTCTGAGACCGGAGTTCTCTCTGATCTTAATCTTTATTTGGAGTCAAGGAGATGGCCAATAACAGCTTCTTGTCAGCAGACGTGATAAAATGGGATCTACGGAAAGCAGAGCTGTGTAAACTATATAGATGACAAGCAAGTGACAGTCAAGAAGGGAAGGCCAGCTGCTTGGGTGTCCATTTCAGTATCACTCCAAAGACCTCTGACTATTGCAAACAAACTGGGAAAACCTAATTGTCTCAGGAGCAAACCTGGATAGCTTTCACCTTTTGGTCGGTGATACCGGATTAAGTAGGACATGGACTTTGGAGTACCCAGGAAGAGAGGAAAGTCATACAATCCAATCATCTTGATAAGTTACTAGTACATCAATACATAGAAAAGGCAGAGCACTGGTGAAAGTATCAAAAGATAACAATGAACAATGTGTTGGCTCTATCTGTGACTATCAGCAATGTACATTTGACCAAGAATGTATAAAAGTCATCCTGATAATTCAATTCTGTGATGACAGTGTGATGATTCATCATGGGACTCATTCTCTATGGATGTGCAGTGCTCTGATCTAAGACAGTTTGGAAACTGGCTCTGCAGTAGGTAGAAGTAGGAAGTAGCTATTTATTCTAGCATCTTCTCATGGATATGGTCAAAGATTCTGTTCTTACAATGGTGATTAGTTTTATTCATGGGGCCTAAAATATGGGCCCTGTATTTTAGGACCCTATACATTGCCTACCTATACTAAGAAGGCAATTAGATTAAAATATAACAAACTCTTGAGCATAACTTCAATATCAACGTACTTTATAGGTCATTTCTTCTTCATTACCCCAATTATTTTTAAGATTTATTTCTTATTTTTGCATACAAGCTGGGGTGCAGGCCAGAGGTATGGGGCGGTGAGAGGGTTCACCAGAGACAGAGTGGGGAACAGAACAGTCAGATCGACCGAAATATACTGCTGAGGGGAGCAGCAGGCGAGGCAGGAGAGTTCTGTTGCGCCATGTGGGAATCTCCCCCAGCAGGGCATCAAACTCGCGCTGAAGCCACAGACAGCTCCACAGCATTGTGCTTAATCCGTTGCGCCACCAGAGAGACCCATTTTACTCCAATTTTTATTTGATGCAGAATTTATAAAATATGGACATTTTAAAATGTTAGTGCTAAAGTAGTTGAAGAATCTATTTTGAAAGACTATTATCTAAGGTATAAAAAGAGTTAGTGAATAATTTAGAAGAAATGCTTATTAATGTCATATTAATGTAATACTTTTATCGAACAATTTTCTTCTTAAGTATTTGCTACAAAGATCCCTGGCCAGGGATCGAACCTGTGCTGCAGTGGCTGCAGATTGCTTCATAGGCTGAGATTTAACCTGTTGCCGCCACAAGAGAGGCCCAAATTTCATCATTTTCTGACAAGGAGAAAGTAATTTCCATCACAAATTTATTCAGAAATTAGGAAATCCAGAGGATTCATACATGTTGCTAGTTCTCACATGTTGCTCCAGCAAACATTTTATTAGGGGAAATTTATACAATTTCCAGGAAGATTAACATGAGAGGACTAGATTACGGAAAAATTGGACAGGTCCTGAAAGTCAAGGATCTGTGGTGATGCAGAGTGAAGATAACTTGTCAATAGAACATACAAGATGCTACCAGGTCCTGCTCCCATCCTTCCCTGTTTAGTTTCTGGTATACTTTCTTTTTGTTTTCACGTTCTTTCAGTTATGACCTTAAACTTCTCCTTTTGACCTCCAGAGTTCTTGATGGCTGACTTCCTAGAACCAAAATTATATGGATAGGAAACCAGATCGCTACAGTGGGTAGTTTAGTCAAAGTCAAAACAATGAAGCAAAATTATTGATCTTATTCCTAGGATTACCAGGAAGCTACTGATCACTCTCCAATTGCCTCCCCAGGTTTATCAGATCCTTCCCACTAACATATGGCCTGTGAAGAATTCTGCAAGCTACTTAGATGCTCCATAAAACTTGCCTTGGGAGAAGGATTTCTGTTTGGAAACAGTTGATAGAACTGGCATTTGGAAATCTGAATGTCCGGATAATGCTCAGTGCTGGGTCCCTTCTAATCTTAATTAGGCATGCAGTCAGAGGAACTGCACAGCTCCATTTATTATCCAGGCCTTTGAGTCTCAGAAATCCCAGATCGATCACTGGCCAACAAATAAAGCTTCCCTCTTCCCTTCTAATAACAGTCAACTATTATGTTTATACTTCCAAATGGAAATGATACTTCAGCTATCCATCAGCTGAAGGCCAAACGTGAAGTTCACCCAAAAGCAAAACAGGCAGTTAGCTAGGCAATTGCTTCATTTTCAAAAGTTCTACATTAAATTCAAATGTTATTCAAGGTTCACTGCCATTCAGATTAAATTGACATTTAGAAAGAAAATATGCATTCTTTCCTAACCTTTAGAAATAACATAGGATTTAGACATTTCAATCTTGTTTCTTTCTCCCTTACTTGTGTTTCTTATCAGTTTATTCAGTGCCCAAACAATTATTTCTTAACCTTTGATAGGAAGTGATGAGCTAGTCTAAGAACAGCAACTATTAAAGGCACTTCAGTATTACAATAGAGCTGCTGAGCACATTTTATCTTACGCTCTGTGTAACTATCGATCTCGGTATTTGAAAATAAAGTGGAAAAAAATCAAGTTTTTTATTTGTTTTGGAGGATGAGGAGCCACACTTTTCTAGACTCTCTTGTTATTTTCTCTCTGAGTAAAGACAATTAAAGCACACATTTTTACCACATCTATTATCAAATTACTCTCCCAGGTCTTTAACCATGGATAAAATCAGGATCAACTTATTCTACTTGTAATATTAAATTGTTCATGGTATTTATCATGCAAAAGGTAAGATATAAAATTAAGAGTGAAGAATAATGGCCAAGTATTTCTTCCAAAATGAGGATGGAGTACAGAGAGGGTCAGTAGTCAGACCACATGTGAAGTTTGTCACATGAGGATTATTCATGCACAGGTAGAGGAACGTGATTCGCTGGCCAAGGAAATTAAAAGGAGAAAAGAATATTTGCTCTTTAAGAGTTAGTGATATGACAGTTGTGTAACTGTAGAAATGAAACAGACCTGTGTAATGATCAAAAGTCATTAGGAAAGTCACATTGCTCATTACAGATGATTTAAAAGCACAAAGGTATATGATGTAAGACATTATAAAAGGAGTGGATTGCTGTGAAAGTTCTCTGGAGGGTTTAACGCTATGGATGTATAGACCAATCTTTTCAACCACTTGCAAGAACAGAAGGTGGCCATATCACCACAATATTAGACAGCAGAGAGGTTCAGGAGACCTGATTATAACCCTTATTTTGCCATTGACTCAAGGCTCATCCTTGAGAAAATAATTTCTTTAAAAAGTGAGTACATTCAATGTCCCAAGCTTGATTAGTCTGTATTACATTTTTTCCCAGTAAAAGAAACGAGTGCTCCTTGGAGAAATGACTTACTCTAGTCTTAGGGCAGGCAGAAGCATCTTGTAGTATTAGAAAGAAAGTGATTAAAAACAAAGTGATTTTGAGGAGTCAAAGGCACACAGAGACAACTGAAAGAACCCCCAACAGATGAAGCTGGAGTAATGTAACCAGAAAAACAGAAAAAGTGGTACTGCAGTATAAAGAAAATATCCATGCACCCATGCTGATATAATTAAGTGAATACATTTAAAAAATGAGAGATAAGAAACATACAGAAAAGTTCCAGGTAATCTATGTAGACATTCTCCCCTTAAGGGCCTGACTCCTCACCTTTTCAGTGTGGACTATATTTAGTGATTTGCTTTCAGAGAGTACAGAGTAAAAGGGGAAGGGAAAATAATGCTACAGTAAGGGCCCCCCAGGTGGTGCAAGGGGTGAAGTCTCAGCACTAGGAAGCTTTCCACAGCCACTGCAGCAAGAGTTCAATCCCTGGCCAAGGAGCTTCTCACATGGCACAGCAGACATCTCCTGTCTCGCCCACTGCTCCCCTCAGCAGTGGATTTCAATAGATTTGCCTATTCTGCTCCCTATTCTGTCTCTAGTGAATCCTCTAACCACCCTCCACCCCAGCTCTTGTATGCATAAATAAATAAATATTTAAAAGAAAAAAAAAAAGAAAAGAAACCCGCCAACACTCCCATAGCCAGAAGGTCATAGGAATGTCATGTTGCTAGCACACACCTTTGATAGGATGTGATTACAAAGGCCCTTTACTTCGGTGGCTTTTTCCCATTAACTCTAGTCTAGTCTATCCATGAGAAAAACTGCAGACAACCCACATCAAAAGGCATTTCACAAAATGCTTGACAACTGCTCTCAAAACTATTAAGGTCATCAAATATATGGAATTTCTGGGAAGCTATCAGCACAGCCTGGCGAAGCCAAAGAAGATGATTAAATGTAATATGGTATCCTGGGAACAGAAAATGGATAAAATAATAAAAGTTGAAAAGGTGTAGAGATCAGTTAATAGTAACATGTCAATATTAGTTCCTTAGTTGTGACAATTGTATTATCATAAAGTTAATGTGTCATAGTAAACATGTTAATGGAGGAAACTGGATATCAGGAATCCAGGAACGCACTGTAATATCACTGCAACTTTTCTGTATCTTATTTTACAATAAAAAAATGTATTTACATATTTTTAAAATGGCTACATCCATTTTATCCAAAAGTGGATAATTTTTAAAATTACTTCCTGCTATGATACTCCATGGGAAGCTGAAAGCTTACTTGACTTTTTGAGTAATTGTGACCTTCCTTTACCAAAAAACATTTAGATTACAAGAGAGTTTCTCTTCATGTATGATATAGTTGAATCCAACAAGAAACCGTTTGATTTCTTATGTAAAAACATACTAAGATAATAGAATAAAATTAGGAAAATTTTGAGTAAATCAAACCCATCAATCTATAACTTTTATTTTTGTATGTAAATATATTTTCATGTTAGTAATTAATATGACATGTCCACATGCTTCAAGAATTTAATATATTACAATTTAAAGTTGATGACCCTCATATATAGAAACTTGGATTACAACATCTATCTTTAATAGGTTCTATCTCAAATACTAGCATTAATAAAAATTTTGCTTTTGTTAATTTTTTTCCACTGGAGGAAAAATAAACTAACTTCAATGTAATGAGCATATTATTTTTTTGCTATGCATCGGATACTTTCCTAAATATTTTCATTAATTTTCAAGATCATCAAAGCTGAAAATATGCAAGCATTTCATTTTTTGAAAATGCCAGTGTTGAGTTTCAACTAACAAAGAAGTATTTTATAAAAATCTTTAAAGAATAATGTTTTGTGTCCTTTTGGTAGATTCCCAGAAGTGGTATTACTGGGTCATATGGAGGCTCCATTTTTAGCAATTTGAGGAACAATCATACCGCTTTCCACAGTGGTTGGACCAGTTTGCATTCCCATCAGCAGTGTAAAAGAGTTCCTTTTTCTCCACATCATCCTCGCCAACATTTGTTGTTCCCTGTTTTTTTAATACGTGCAATAGCTAAAATATAGATACAACCCAGATGCCCAACAATAGATGATTAGATAAAGAAGATGTGGTATATATACACAATGGAATACTATTCAGCATTCAAAAAAGATAAACATGCAATTCACAGCAATATGGATGGAGCTCAAAGGGATAATGCTCAGCAAAATAAGCCAGAAAGAAAGAGAAAAATATTGAATGGTTTCACTTATAATTGGAATATAGGTGAACCAAACAAGAAAGAGACAACCAACAAGGGAGGGGGAGGATAAGGGCTCAAAAAGAGGTAGAAAAGATCACAAGGGACTATGGTGATGGTTCATGGGTGAACTGGTGGTGGGTAACCTATGGGGAATACACAATAATGTAAAAAATATGAATAAAAAAATTCTTAACAAAACACAACAAAATAATCAAAAACACAACTATATGAGCCAATATCTGAAGGACATGAAAACTGAGGCTAGTAATACACTTCAGAATTGTAAGATAATAAATTTGTGTTGTCTTAAAAAATCTTTTAAAAATATTTTTCTACAGGGAAAGAAAAAAAACAATTTAAAGTCTAATCATGGCGTCACCATTCACTATGTGTGACCTTGAGCAAGTGAAGTCTCTGCCCTTGCATTCTCTCATGTGTAATATGAAGATAGTTCCAATTATTCTTTCACAAGGTTGTTAAAATAATTGAATGAGATAAAATGTATAAGCACTTAGGCTGGCGCTTAGTATGCAGTAAATGTATACTAAATTCATATGATATAATACAATATATGGCAATGAGTTGTGTCTGTGAAGATATTAGTTACTTTAAACTTGAAATCACGTGATTGTATTTTCTCAGTTCAATTCTCATGTTTAACCCTAGATTCAAACACTATAACAAAAATGGTATAAATCTTTGCAGACCATTTTTTAATATCAATACTACCAATTATGTCATCAGTGAACACAATATAGAAGGCAACCAAGACATTGTTCTGTGTGTTTACTTTCTGTATTTTTCCTCCTCTAATCCCATAATAACTCTCACTTACTAATTTATTTCTATCTTTGTATGTTCCTATTCAATTTGATTATGTCTTTCTAGGCTGTAGACATTAACTCTTTTCTATGTTTACTGATTTTTTTTTTTTCAAATTGCCATTGGCCTTGTTTTTCTTTTAGTTGTTTTTTCGTCTGGAGTTTTTTTTTTAATATCTTTATTCAAATCTGTCAATTTTTCTTTGAGGTTTTCTTTTGCTTACCATTTTTCTAATTGTTAATTTTCTTAGCTTCTGTTTTGTGAGTCAAGCCAAATTTTAATGGCCCTAATTTTTTCAGAAGATAGGGAGAATTTTCATTCATATGATATAACTTTAAAGGGTAGAAAATTTCTTGTTATGATTCTGGAGTGAAATATGATTTGCATAAATTTTATGACTTTATGATTGACTAGATTCTAGGCATGAAGATTGCAGTTGTAACTTTCAACTTTTTTTCTACAGTCAAAAAGATATTTATATTCGTAGAGAATAATCCTTAATGGTAATCCAATTGTTTATCATCAAAAGTTGGTTTAAGAAGATAAGTACTGGAAAAATAACTTCCAAGATTCTCTTAATCATGGAAATGAAAATAAGAACAACAAGATTAATCCAAACAATTGTGCTCTACTGGAATCCACTCACTATCACAGAAGGACATATTTAATGGCTGTATCCAGGATTTTTTCTAGAATCCCATTAACATTCTGAGAATATAAAAAAATATTTCACATGTTCATTTTTCCCTCTAATCTTTAAATGAAAATATATTATCAAATCCTAGAAATTAGGAAGTGAATATATTTTTTAATTAAACTGGAGACCAAACAAGAGATAAAAATGGAGTAACCGTAAATGTGTGGAGATTAAACAACATGCTTCTGAACAACTATTGCATCAATGAAGAAATCAAAGGAGGAAAAAAATGCTGGAGACAAATGAAAATGAACACACAGCCTGTTAGAACCTAAGGGATGTAGCAAAAGCCCAATATTGGTCTACCTCATAGATTAACCAAAGCCACAAAAGAACTAACCTTTCACTTAAAGGAACTAATAAAATATTAAGAAAAAAAAACAAAAACAAAACTGAAAGTCAGTAGAAGGAAAGAATAAAAATTAGAGCAGGAATAAAATAGACAAAAAAAATTAAACAGTCAGTGAAAACAAGAGCTGACTTTTTGAAAAGTTTCACAAAGTAGACAAATTTTAGCTAGGCTTGCAAGAGAGGGAAATGGAAATTAGAACTAAAAAAGAAGTTGCAATAGATACTATAGAAATATAAAATTTATAAGATGATACTATGAGCAATTACATGGCAACAAATTGGACAACACAGAATGATTAATTTTTTACAAATATCCAACATTCCAGAATTGACTCAAAAAAAAAAAAGGAAAAATTGAACAGATCCATCACAGGTAAATGCACTGAAACAGTAATCAAAGACCTCCCTAAAATCTAAGACTCAGAACCATATGACTTCACTGGTGAGTTCTACCAAGCATTCAAAAATAAATTCATAATCAACTCATAGCTGTCTCAAATGCTTGCAAAAAGTTGGAAAAGAAGGAAAACTTCCAAACTCTTTATTAAACCTATTTTAAATTACATGCTGCTAACAAAACTTCATATATTAAAACAATCCCCATATGAAAAGAGCAATTGTACACAATTTATTTGATACAGTCTTCACTGAGATGCTTAACTAAAAGTTATAAACCTATACATAAAATTACTGGGTCGACAATTTAACCCACATTGCAGTCTTTTCCATTTTCTTTATAGCTTAAATCATGGCCACTGCTTATCGAGAAATAGCTTAATTATTAGAGTTAATGTAGAATACGAATCCTTCAAACACAGGAACACTCAGAATAAGGCTTAGGTCACTTATTAACACCATTTCAGGGCCTCCCTGGTGGCGCAGTGGTTGAGCGCTGCGCTGTGGCACTGTCGCCAGGCCAGTGCAAGATGCGAGTTCGACGCCCAGCTGGGGAGAATCCCACATGGTGCGGCAGACATCTCCTGCCTCTCCTGCTGCTCCCCTCAGCAGTGTATTTCTGGTCTACCTGTTCTGCTCCCCACTCTCTCTGGTGAACCCTCTCGCCGCCCCACGCCTCTGGCCTGTACCCCAGCTTGCATGTATAAATAAATAAATCTTTAAAAAACAAACAAACAAAAAAACACCATTTCACCTTTAACATGCTTGGTTCTGAACCAGGTTTAACTCTCTGACAATACATTTGTAAAATAGATCTTTGCTGGCAGCACGACCTCTGCCATAAGCCTGGAAATCCACTTTATGATAGATCAGTTTTCAGAAATTGAAGCAAACTTTGTATTATGGAAGAGACAAATTAAACACGGCCTGGCATTGAAGAACATAAAGTATAGGAAAGATAGAAAAGTACACGCTTACTGTGGTTAAGCATACAGATGTACAAGCTGCATAAGCATTTCAGAATTTGTGAAATCTCTGCATGGGAGAATTCAAGATTTCATGAGGAAATGACAGCTGATATTGAAAGAAAAGAAGTTTTACTGAAAGAAAAAGACAATAAAGCTGGTAAGGAGTCTGAGGGAGGGCCTCCCTGGTGACACAAGGAGTTGTCTCAGCACTATGAAGTTATCAGTAGCCACTGCAGCACAAGTTCGATACCTGGCCAGGGAGCTAACGACATGGTACAGTAGACCTCTCTTGTCTAACCTGCTGCTCCCCTCAGCAGTGGATTTCAGTGGATCTGCCTGTTCTGCTCCCCATTCTGTCTCTGATGAATCCTCTCACCCACCCCCCACACCTCCAAAAAAGTCTGGGGGAAAGTCCTGGAAATTTGAACATTCGTAGATTTGGGTGGGGTTGGGGTCTCCATCTATATTTCAATGGGATTGATGAAGCTGGGGAGAAGAAAGGTGAAGCTGGGATATTAGCTTGATAATGGATTATGAAGAGTTTTGTCTGTACTGTTTAGGATTGCTGTAGTGAT
The DNA here is from genome assembly GCA_004024925.1 of Scalopus aquaticus. Lineage (NCBI taxonomy): Eukaryota > Metazoa > Chordata > Mammalia > Eulipotyphla > Talpidae > Scalopus > Scalopus aquaticus. The sequence continues at coordinate 43,469 of PVIJ01001335.1, forward strand.
TTATTTAGGTATTTATCTACAAAGAGTTTATGATTTTGGAGATACGTTGAATATGGTGTGTAATGTGGATTATAGGAGGAAAAGAAAATCCAAGGTCATAAATGCAAGTCGTTTCAGTCACTGCTGGTAGCCTTAATCCTGGAAATGAAGACAGAAAGGAACATATTTTTAAGAAAATATTCAGGAAATTAATCTGCTGGGTTTACACTGATTTATTGTGAGAAAGGTAGAAAGAAGGATCTAATTGAGGCTAGGGATATGCATAGGGAAACCGAGGAGAAGGGTATAGAAGATCGTTCATTTTAAGAATTGCATTTGAATTTTTACAAGAATACACACAGAAACTATATTCTAGGAAGTTAGAAATTTGGATGTAGATCTCTGGAGAGGAAGGGGACCTGGAATTAACTGATTTTAGTTTTATTAGTTTATATATGTCCCCCTGGGGAGAGCAAAACAAAAAAGAACATTAGCAATATGATTTGAATAAGAAAATCAAGGTTTGAATTTTAGATTCTCCATTGACTAAGAGGATCCTGGGCTCCTATTTTTCGTAACAGTCACCTTCTTGAAACTCAGAGTTACTTAAAACATCCAATAAAATAACATATGAATGAGCTTTTAAAATCCTTAGAGCACTTTCTGTACTTTTGATTATAATGTATTTCCAGCAGCACCTATATATATTAAGATGCTCACTGCAGCATTTCAATGAAAATTGGAAATGGCCTTAAAAACTGTAGCAAGGGATCATTTATATAAAACATAGTACATCAATTGATATGCAATTGTGATTATGCTGCCAGTAACTTTTGTTGCTACAGAAATTGTAAAATCACAGTAATTGTTTACACTATTTCACCAAGTGAAAAAAGGAATAAAATGGCATGTATAGCATATGCATTACTATCTAAAAATCTATACAAAAAAAGGAAAGAACTAGAGAAACAGTTTCTAAAGTCTTCATAGTATTGCTGGGGGAGAAGAGGTCTTTTGACTTCACTGCTTCTTTATCTACTGGGGGGGAAACCTAAAAGTTTCTATAAAGCACGTTTTCACTTGAGAAGCAAAATAAGCAAGTTTACTTTTAAAATTTTACTTAAATTTCATGGCATGTAGCATCTTAACACTGAAATGTAAAATGACCACACTTCTCAATCATGTCATGCATGTCAATTACAGATAGATCATGTAAATCCCCCCAAATCTATTTACTTGAGTAAATAAATTTCATGGCAGATTAGAGCTATAACGCCAGGCATGAACCAGTACTTGATTTCCACATAACTTTCATGGAAACAGGAAGCAGCTTAGAAGAAGAAGCAAGGCATACATGCACAGAGTTTTTTCAAGGTGGTTCTTTCTGCTTTGGTCACCTTGCAGGATACATGGTCTCTGAAGATGGGGCTCTAGACACTCAGTTCCCACTTGAGATAAAATGAACAGCTTGATAAACTGAACAGCTTAACAAAATAACATTTTGTTGTCTGAAGCCCTGACTCTTACTCAATTTTTTGTGTGGATCTGGTCAGGTTATTGGCTCTTTTTCTGCTTCTGCATCATCACTTCATCTTCATAATGGAAATAAAGCACCTACTGTGTTGAGATGCCAAAGATCCTGGCTTTAAAGCCCTGAACATAAATGACGGTTGTGGAAGTGGTGATGATGATGATGACAAGAATCATGATGGAGAAGGTGACTAAGAGGATAATGAGCACGGTAAAGAGAAGAACCTTGATGGCAGCAAGGATGGCAAGGAGGGAAGGATGAACATTCTCTTGAATTTTTTAAAAACTTTGAGATATCGCTGTTTTAATTGTGTGTGTCACTGGCTCTCCTGCTTGACTGTACACTCCAAGAGCATAGAATCCTTTCTTACTTATTCTGTGCTTACAGACAAAGGAATGGACTGCAGTAACTCAGAACTGTTTATATGTATTGCAGCAGATAAGAAAAGCAAGTTGCTTTCTGCAAGAGGCCATTTCACTTTTTCCTGCAGGGGACGGATGGGAAAACACTGCATTTAATTTAGCTGGTTGCTTCTGATTTCTTTTTCATGGATTTTTTTTTTCTTGAGGGAAAAATGATTTTCTTTTACATTTATTTGATGGATTCATTCTGGTGTTCTTTTTAAGGGTTTTCAACTGTTTTTTTGGTACGGTAGAATTGCCCTCCAGATATTTGAACGAGTTTGACTGATTAGGTTTGTGAATGACTATCATTCTGTATCTTGACAAAAACTGACTGATTTTTGGTAAATGTGATGGGTGGTGGTCAGAGGATTATTTTTAAAGAACATATTTGAGGTGCTCTTGGCAACTGCCATGATGTATGTTACTATAGCCTTGGTGCCAGGAGTGTGTTTGTAGAGCTTAATTTATGGGGAGGTAGAGGATTTCTGGCCTCACATTCACAGATCTGTAAGAAAATAGAAACCATAAAAATGGCATCTATAATTATTGTGTAATTTATTATTACGGCTATAGCTCTAGTGAGATTGGTATTCAATAAAGTAAAATTTACTGGAAGAATAATAATTCTAGTCCTACCGCTGTTGCAACATGGATGTGTGGAAAGCAAAAAGGTGGGTTGCAGAATTACCGTATCAGTGCTCATGAGGGACACATGTTCGCTGCAGTGTAGCAAATCTGAGCCCCAATGCGGTGTTTTTACTGTAGTAGCTCTTGGTTTACAGGATTGGAGTCTCACCATGAACCAGAAAATTCAACGAGCTCCAGTTCTCAAATCTTATAATTTATGTATTTATAGATGACAACTTTACAATGGGTAGATCTAAAATCATAGTCTTTACAGAATGGTATTGTTCTCCAACATGCCATCAATGTAGAATAAAACAATGTAGAATTCTTATTTTACAGATGAAAACTGAGGTATTGACAATAATCTGTTCTGATAATTTATAGGGAATTTAGTTGGAAGATCAATTTGCATTTCCCATGATTCAGAGTGATTTAAAAATCGTGATCCATTGTTTCAGAATTCTATGAGTATATATAGCCTCTTATTGTAGACATTCATTCATTCAAACAAGTAATTATTGAGATCTCGCTTTGGCAAATTACTTCACCTTCTAGGGGAGTTGGATATTTATGAGCTTACTGATAGTCTAATTTACAAACCTCACTATTGTTTTGAATTTAGATGCTATGGTTAAAAATATATGTTTCCTGTAAATAACTCAAGTTATGCATTATTGTAAATTTAAATATCTGTTCCTATAACTAATCTTTATTAAAATGTTTACATAATTGTCTTTATACTAATTGCATCATGATACCTACTGTTTTGCACCTCACTTTCTTCTCTTAACAGTAAACAAACCTATTTACATGTCAGTAAATGCAGATGAAATTATCTTGCCATTTTTAATGACTGACTAGTGTTTCCTCCTATGATAATAATTACATTTTCTAAGTCCCTTATTTATATAAAATTTCCTGCTTACAAGGGAATAGACTTATTTTCAGAAATGACATACAGGGCCAATAGGCACAAGGGAATGTTCTTGACCCCACTAATTATCAGAGAAATGCAAATGAAAACTGCGGTGAGTCTTCACCTCACACCTGTGACAATGATGATTATAAGAAAGACAAGGAAGGAATGTGAGTAAGGATATTGGGAAGGGAACCCTGGTACATGGGCAGTGGGAATATAAATTGCTGCAACCAATATGGGAAACAGTAGGAGTCTCAAAAAAATCAAAACCAGAACTGACTTATGATCCAGAGATTCTGCTTATGGACATTTAACTGAAAGAAAAAAAAGTCAGTACTTCCAAAAGACACCATGTTTATCGCATATTGACTGTCCTAGACAAGACATAAAATCAGTTTAAGTATCCATTGATGAATGAATGGATAAATAAAATATCTCTCTCTCTCTCTCTCTCTCTCTCTCTCTCTCTCTCTCTCTCTCTCTCTCTCACACGCACACACTCACACACACACACACACACACACACACACACAGAGGAATATTTTTTCAGCCATAGTAGGAAAGAAAATCCTGCCATTTGCATCAACATGGACATTGAAAGCAATATACTAAGTGAAATATGTTAAAGACAAGTTCTGTTTGTTCTCACTAATATGTGGAATCAATATGAAAAACTACACAACATACAGATGGGTGATTGCCAGAAGTGGGGAAGGGGAGGCTAGGCGAAAGTGGTCAAAGGTACAAACTTCCAGTTACCAACAAAAGATTAGTGCCTTTGCAAATCTCTCACTTGGTATTCCATCCCTTCCTCTTAGGAGAATTTACATTTTATTCAAATTCAACTCTATCCTCACATTTAACATTATAATGTTCCTTCTATCACACCTTTTTATCTTGAACACTCTCATTAGTCCCTGAAATATTTACTGTCTTCAAAACTATAGTTCAATTTCCAGACGCTACTGGAAATCTCTCTTCCTACCTCTGTTTGCAACAATCGGCCAAGAACTTAGTTTCATTTGCTGGGTTTCCTAACAAACTATTCAATGTCACAAAATCCCTGTCTGCTACTCTGGAACAGCATTTAGTCATAGGGGAGAGTATACCACCTGTAATTCTAACTACACTAAGGATGTGATAAGTGTTTCTGACATTTTCCATTCCTTTGTGGTGTTCTCCTATATACTTCCACATGTAAACAAATGTGGTAGTGATAACTTTTTTGGAATGCTCATTATATGTACTAGACATCATACTCCATACTTTAAATAGCAATCTTGTTTACTCCTCACAAAAAGCTCACAAGATATGTGCTATCGTCATTCTCATATAATGGAGAACAACAGAATGAGAACATTCAGCTACTCACTCCAGATCACATAGCTACTATTTAGTGAAACCTGAATTTATTGCCTCATTTATTGAATTCAGGTTGCCAGAATGTCTACATTATTTTTATTTCCTTAATATTTATAAATCTAACCAGTAAGAGTCTTTGGAAAAAAAAAAATTGTTGTGCCATGACCCATGGCCCAAGAAGATGTATGGGAAGGCCCTTTCCCAAGCTAGGAAAAAAGTTATTCTTTAGAGACTGATTATTAAATAAAGTCATGTCATTTTAATAGCTAATTAAAAGAATTATATTATTTTAAAAATCAAGTAATTTGTTTACAATATTATTAAAAGGTATTTTCTTCTAGGTCTCAAGGGTCTAGATAGCTGTCATTTTTTCCCTGCTGTCTCATTTATTCTAGATCTAAAGGAACACTGCTTTCCATTGAAGGATATTGACTGCAAATGGGCAATTCATCTTTGTTCAAAGCAAATTATGTTTCATGTCCTTCTGGAAAATTTAATCATTAGAGCCAATTCTGCCTGTATATACTCTTTCTAGGGAAAACTTACATTTGTCAAAATGAATGACCTCTTTCCATGAAATATTTTCTTTGATATGGATTATAGTCGCTTCCTCATTGATCACTCTGCCAGCATTTCACCATCTGTATTAGTTGTCTATGGCTGCTGTAACAAATTGCCACAAAATAAGTGTTTAAAACAACACAAATTTATTTTCTTCAAGCTCTCTAGGTTAAAAGTTCAACATTTATCTCACTGGCCTAAAATGAAGGTGTCACCTGTTTTCTTCCTGCTGGAGCTCAAGGGGAGAATCTGTTTTTCTGTCTTTTCCAGAGTCTAGAGCCATGGGTATCCCTTGGCTTATGCCCCCAGCTCCATCTTGAGAAACAATGGGTAGATTTATTCTCACACTGTATCACTGATACACTTCTCTGCACACCCAGATAATGTAGGATAATCTCCTCACCTCAAGGTCTTTAACAACACCTGCAAAGTCCCTTCCGCCAGGCAAGGAAACATTCACAAGTCCAGGGTGTTAGAACATGGGTATCACTGTGGGTGACTACTCTACCTAACACACTATCCATCATCCCTTCTATTTTCCAAACCATGATCAAAACAACAAGAACAAAAAACCCTTCTCAAGTGTAAATATGAACATTCATAACCAAGTGCATACTTCAATAACATAAATGGCAAGAATGACATGCCCGGAAGTTAGCAATTCAAATTTTGTTTACTTGATCTTTGCCATATTTCATTATTCTCACTGTACTACGTTTGCCTGCATTTTGCTTCTCTTCTATCAGTGGACTTTTCATAGACTTCTTTCGGCAAGAATTCACTCCTCTCATCACCACCTCAAAAAATTCCTGATATTTTTTTAATTCTTAGCTCAAGGTTTACCTTTCCATAAATCTTTCTGATTCTTCCCAGGGGAAAAAAATCTACTCTTGTCATGGTAATTTTATCAGTACATACAGTGTCCTGAGCACCAATAAGTAGTTTCTCCTGCTGTTTGGGTGTGAGGGTGTGCTGATCACTTGGCCACAGCTGAATTGGGGAAGCAACTAGGGAGTTACAGGCAGAGACCTCTAGGGAAGATCCATCTCATTCAGTCCCTGATGATTAGCTGTGACTGCAGGAGGGATCTTTATTGATTAATATAGCAGTTGATCAAAGCTGAATAAAGGAGGGTCATCTTGATTTACCCATACCTGCTCCCGTCCAGGCAGTGCTGACCCGTACCTCTTTGAAGCTGTGCATCCTGCATCCATAAGACAAGTTATTGCAGTAGTAGCATTGGGGATAAAAATTCAGAATTGAGGTCTGGGTATGTCTACATAGTATGAGAACCCAAAGCATCTGCCTTTTACCAAGTGGCAACACATCCCTAACAAGGACACAGAAGAACTTCACCAGAGTAGAGTGGGAAAGAAAAAGCTGAAGCAGTAATCAGTCAACTACATATATGAACAGGAATTTTACACAGTAACAAAGAACTGATAATATAGGAGAACTGTTCAAGCTAATTAGCATTTGGGAAAAATGAATTCAAGATCAAAATAAAATCGATATACACCAGTCTGGCAAAGATGAAAAGTTAAACATCAAGTGGTCACGAGGGCAAATAACAATGGAAATTTCTATACATTGCTGGTCAATGTGGAAAGTTTCTTAATGTTTTGGGAAAATTATCTGGCCTACCTATTATAGCTGAGATTGCAAATTGCCTTTATTTTGGTAGTTACACCTCTGCAGTATATGCTTGAAAAGGTATTGGCATGTATCTCTGAAAAGCAAAAAATAAATTAGAGTTGTGTTCATAACATGAACACAAACAAACACGAAGATCAAAAATATTGGGTACAAACCAGGTGTTCATCTTAAAGGATTAAGTAAACAGATAAATACACTATGGCAAATTCATACAAAATTCTAATTAGGAATGACAATGGAGAATTATTAGCATAGATGTGATACAATATAATGAAATATAAATTAAAAAAATAAAGTATCATTCAGAAATTCATGAAATGAAATGCTTCACATATACACATTTATTTCAAAGGGTAAATATAGCCAGGTTAATATGTGATATTGAATACATATAGCAATTCATACACTAGAGAATAATAAACACAAAAATCATGTGGAAACTCAAAAAATCAGAGGCAGGAAAAATCAGTGAGAGGTACATATTTGTTTTGATAATGTTTTCATTAATTGGGTTGGGAATATGGTCTTATATTTATTATTATTAACATAATTATTTATATCTAACATACATGATAGATCTAAACCTTCATTTGCAAGAATTTTATGGTTTAAAATAAATAGATAATATGACATGGTAATTGAGGCTGTCTAGTTCATTTATTTCTTTAAAGAAAATCTAAAATTTATTTCTAAGCATTCTTTTGAATTTCTTTATATTTTTACTTATTATTCCATGTAAAATCAAATGAAAGCTGATTGAAAGGTAAATAGACATCCAATATGAATAACTAGGGAGTCAATCTCCACTCTTACTAAAAATAATCACTTACAAATATCACCTAAGTCCATTATGTGTTCCAAATGATTTATAGCAATAATTTGAGTACTTGTGACTACTCTGTGCCATCCCAAACCACAGCTACTCTTCCCTATCCTTACCTTTGAGATTTCAGTTCAAATGTACCCTTCTATCTTTCCCAGCAGCTGTATCAGCCCCCTGGATAAGTCACTTTACTTTGGAAACTACATTTTCAGGGTTCTCAGTGCTACCTAATGGACCAGTAGGACCAGCCATTTGATAAGAGGGCACTGAGCTCATTAGGGAAGGAGAACTGTTCCTACCGTGGTGTTGATGACTAAGATATATAGAGTGAGCTTTGCAGGTCACGGATCCATCATCTTATACATGCACTATCCTCTCTCCCAGAGTTTTATTATCCTCCAGGATATTCTGCTGATAGCTTCATTCTTCCAAAGTGCACTTGTCACAATGGGTCTTTATGCTAGAGTGCAGGTTTCAAATCATATATAACATTATATTTTTTTGGACTCCCTTTTCCATGCTTGTTGGATAATCACCATAAATAAACTTTCATTTGGAAAAGGAAATTAGTTTTCTTGTTGTAGTTACTTTCTTGGTGTATTTTTTTTTAATTGCCTTAGGTAGAAAAATATCTTCAATCAACTGATACGGACACGCTTATAGACAAGAATTAGTGGAGCAAACAGAGACCAAAAGAAACACTCTCAGAAAATTTCCTGCAGACAGCTATTTTCATCACAAAGGTATATCATAAGAATGTATTTTGCTTTGCTATGCTCAAACTTACTTATTTTAAAGATTTGCGATTTTATAGTTGAGCTAGAAGTTCCTGAACATGTAATACTCTGTAAAAACACATTAATAAACACACATGAAGATTTTTCAAAGGTGAGAGGCACAGTATGTGTTTTCTAATTTCTAGTTTACAGTTAGCTATTTCAGGGAACCAACAACTGCACCTTGAAAGTTTGTCTGAAAAATGAGGAGCCAAGCTCATTCTGGACCCTAAAGACGACAGAGGCTACTCTTTGAGGAAGGTCTCATCTCTGAGTGGCCATAAGCTCAGGAGCCTACTTTACTGTGTTTCTGTTGTAAGTGATGGCCAGATCAATCCCAGCCAAGGCACCTACAATGATTTTTCCTCTAATGAATCAAAGTGACTTTTTCCTAAGCACATTCTAAGGAAGCCAATCCAAGTTTTCCCCTTAGGATTAAATCAGGGGGCCATCAGGCCCTGTAGCCTTCAATGAAGTCATCAGTCTGTTGTGTGTTGTATATTCTGGTTCTATAAGCCCAAGTGAAATCAAGGGCACATAAGACTGGACTCAAATGCAGACCATTTGGCTGGATTCAAGCCCTGGTGCACATTGCAGCTGGGAGACCTCAGGCTCTTCCCCAAACCGCTAGAGGATTCCATTTCCATCATTCAAAGAAACTGTGTGGGTTAAATTATTTTAAGTTTCATCCAGAACTAGACTCTGAGGCCCATCATCACGGTGTTGCTAGTCAATGGCTTCTAGTTCTGACCATTGGAAAACCCCCACTCATGTTTATACTTCTCTCCAGGCCTATCCATTATGTAATTACTTATAAATCCATCATCTGAAAAGTGGACTGAAGTCCTGCCTAAAAGGACCATCACCTTCACACATCTACCTCTTAAAAAGCATGAACTGTAACTTAGGCAATTTCCTCTCTTCTTTTCTTCTTGGGTATTCAGTAGTTCTATGCATGCTGTTCTATAGCTATTTGCAAAAATCATACCCTTTCAATGCTGTATTAACTGGGGCCTCCCTGGTGGCCTAGGGATTATTAAGTCTCAGTGCTATGATTGCCAATGGCCTGACTTCGATCCCTGGCCAGGGAGCTGACCCACATATGGCGCAGCAGACCTCTCCTGTCTCGCCTGATGCTCCCCTCAGCAGTATATTTCAGTAGATCCAGCTGTTCTGCTCCCCACTCTGTCCGTGGTGAGTCCTCTCACCACACCCTGCACTTCTGGCTTACACTCCAGCTCTATGCATAAATAAATAAAGCTTAAAAAAAAACCAACTCTGTATAAACTGATATCTTGCTTGATACAGCAAATTGGGCCACACCTTTAACAGAAATCATCGATTGGATATGGATTTCATGTTCACCACCCTTGCTAAAATAAGTCAAAAAAATTTAAACATTTTGTGTACCTGCAAATCGGTAGATTAAACTCGATATGCCAGGTTGTGAAGATGAAAACCAAAGTTGATATTTTTCAGTTAAAAAAATACTGTTACCAAATCTCTTTCTCTCCTCACTCATAGTTCTATATATATTTTTTTTCTCTGAATAAGCAGATTAAGTACAAAGAGGTAAGGTTCAATTATTCTCATTCACCTCATGAATTAAGCCTCTCCAGCCCACCAGGAGACCAAGTTCTAGTGTTTTGGAGGAGGGCAGCCCCCATGCATCCAGATATAGCAGGATTTAATTTCCCTCTGGGGTGTGTGGGGTAACCATGGGTCCAGTAATTAACTATGGCAATGTGAGAGAATGTTAGATTTATGGAAATTAGAATATGTAAGCACAGTAGATAATGTTTGTTTTTGATCTTGAAGTAAAGGTAATTGGCTTTAATTATTATAGTCAGTGTTCTTGTTACTTCCTATAATTATAGGTGGACCCTTCCAGATAAAAGATTTATTACAGTATCTCACAGATCCTGCTGAAGCTATGGTTGAGGGAACAATTTCATTATATTTCCCTTGTTATTAGTGTGCGCATTTTTTCCTTTTATTCCTTATTATTATTTTTTTTCTGAAGCATTTTTTCCCCTTTGGTTTTAAATCTAGAATTGAAAGTTGGTAATTTCCCTTTCAAGTCTGCTAAGGAATAGCCTGGGTTACTTTCCTGTGACTCACTATTGTCAAATCCTGCCTTTTTAAGTGGAGTCTATACCTTATACAAAGATTCAAAACCTATGATTGCACTGCTTTTCACTGGATTGTTGGTCCACTAGGAAAAAGCAGCTTATTGGTAAACTCCTTTTCTCAGTTTTTATTTTTAATAAGAATACTTGCATAAGTGCTATGAAAAAATGTCACAGCTGTTCTATAAAATTAACATTCTTATTACAGGATTTATTTTCATTTTTAAATTGTTGTGAGGCAGATAAAGGTGGGGACATACATTTTTGAAAACATTTCAGTGTGTATTTTTTAAAATTAAAACAACTCATCAGACTCATTTTTCATAGGTACTATTTAAGATGAAGTTTAAGTGCATTTTAGATCTTTAAGTGAATTACTATTGAGAGTAATATGAGGCAAATATAGCACATGGCACATAAGCTATCACCAAAAAAATGAACAGTTTAACCATGGCATCGTTTTAAGAAACACTGGTAGAAGGAACCTGAATGAGTACATGGATCTGTCCCATTACTTGTAATGAAAAATAGATGTTCTAAGGCATGAAGCAAATGTTCAAGGTTCCAAAGCAAGGGTAGATCATGGAAAGTGTGAGCAACTGGCCAAGTAGCATTATACCAAGAATCACATGCTGGCAGGAACAAAGACAGATGACCTTCTGATTTGAATAGAGAAATTATTTGATTTGCTCTTCTCCAAAGGGCCTTCTGCCCAACAAATAATGGCCCTTTCTTACCTGAAGGTGGGACAAAATTCCAACTACTTTATTTCTTGTTCTTCCTCAGTAGCAGCTAATCCAATAACTTTGGTTATCATCTGTGGGTTTGTAGATTTGTTTTGTACTAATATTTTCCATTTTCCGTATTCTCCATTTCCATGTAGAATATGTCCTTCTGATGAATTTAAGCTGCTTGTACATAACCTTACATATGGAAATACTGCCATGGAATTCCATGTATTTGTATTGCAAAGATGGCCTTATGTCCCTCTATCAAGGAATACTGAATCTGCTTTCACAGACCACAGAGGTAATTGGATGCCAGCTCCAGCCAGGGAAGGCAGGAAGAACCATTTCTGCTACTGGTTCTGAGTGTAAGCAAGTCTATAAACACTTCGATCACACAATACTACAGCGTATTAGCGCCCCAGACCCTTGCAAAGTTCCAAAGCTAGTCAAGCAAGCTGTTCCAACCCAGTCTCTGGTGTGTAGGAGAAATCCCTCTGGAGAAGGTTTTTAGCTCTAATTAGTTTTTACAAATTGGGAGAACCAGAAACCCTGGGATAGCAGGCAGGTTTAACATAGGTGATTGGGGGCCAAATCTGCTGAGCACTAACAAGTAACTGCAATATCAGAAAATTATAAGAACTAAGACAAACTCACAAATTTAAGACACAACAGAATCCTGGCCTGCCAGGCCCACTCTGGGCATAGTGTTTTTTTGAGCCACCAAGACAGTGTGATTGTCAGCCTTTCCCTGGACAGCACTTTTCCTTGTTACACAGATGAAAGAGATCCCCGCACCTTGTTTCTGCCTCTAGAAGGACTTTGAGGACTCCTCTGAGACCAAGAGGGGGGCTGATGGACTAGAACGTAATCCCGAGTTGCTCACCCACCACAGGAACCTTTGTTGGCCCCGTTGTGACAGAGGTCTATTGCAGACAACTGCTTGATACTTCTAAGCTCCCCTTTCTGCAAACTACCCAGGGTAGGGAGAGGAGAGGCCATAGAGAAGGGTCCTTCTGTGCTCACGGCCCAGACACATGAAAGAGTTCTTCTCCCTTGATCTCTGACTACAGCTCACTGACGGGGCACGTTACATCTCAGTGTTGATCTCCAGCAGAAATCAGATGGGGACAGAAATGCCCCCCACCAAGAGGAAGGAAGCAACTGTCAGTGCCAGGAGAGGCTCATTGTAGACCCTGGATGGAATTCACAAGGGGGTGTTCTCTCCCTCTTCAGATCTGATGGATCATACAATTGTGTGACTAAAAAAAAACTTTATTGTAAGTATGCATGTCAACTGACAATTATCCCCTTTCCATGTGTCTTAATTGAGAATTGCATAAGGATCATCATTGTTTCTGTAAATATTTTTGAGTAATGACTGGATGAAAATGTGGATGAACACACAGGCTCTCTGGGAAGCACATGAAAGCAGAGGTTATGAGCAGGAGGTGAACACTCTACATTGTTAGAGTCACCTCTTCTCCCTTGCTCTTTCTCCTGTTTTTATCTCAAAGAGACAGTTTTTGGTCTCTGTGTGCTCCTGTGTTTCAAGGTGTTGCTATATAAAGTTCAAAGGCTGAACGGCACGTCTCATGTGCCAGACAGTACAATGCAGATGGGAAGCTGTGACGGTGTCCAAACTGGTTTGGATCATCTACAAATGCCATGGAACTGAACCTCAGATCCTGCAGCAGAGGGAGGATTGACATCTCCACTTCTGGAGGTAAATATTTTTAGCAAAACCATACCCACCTTGCTTTTGGGCAACAGATAGGTTTCCAAAGTTAAGATGGATGAAGTTATGAGCTTAATTGAGCCTGTAGACACCTAGAAGATCGTCTTGTCAGTCAACTGGTATTTCCCAGTACCTGCCTGCCTTTCTCTCTAGGACATCTATTTTATGTCAGATTGTCCAACCATACTGCCTAGGTAGGTTTATTTGTGGACTGCATTCACTCCAATGGGGAGGCTGCTGTGGAGAAGTCACAGAGAAAGAACTTGGGGATCAAGTTTGGACAGCATTTTGAATCCACTTTTGTTAGACTTTTATGTCATTTACCATCGCATCTTCCCTTCATCTTTGAATCCTTAGTTATCTCTATTCCCTTCTCAGGTCATTTTAAAAAGACCAAGAATTTACTAGATCTCAACTCTGGGTACCTATTTTGGGGATTTTGGTGGGGAAAAATAATCTTCTAAGTTCTGAGGGTAACAGGTACTGTCCAAGAAACTCTGGAGCCCTTTTGATTTAGATGAAGGAGCTACACACCAAATCCAGCTCACGGCCTGAATTTGTTTACTGACTGTCTATGGCTGATTTTGCACTACAACAGCAGAGCAGAGTGTTGACAGAGACTCCATGGGCCCCCAAAGCAAAATATTTACCATCTGGCCCAATTCAGACAAAGTTTGCAAAACCCTGAGTTAGGAATTTAATTCAAAATTGAAAGCCATTAAGTTGTCAAATATTGGGAAATGCTATTAAGGTGAAGTTTGGCGGGGTGTAAGAATTAATGATAGACATTTCAGAGGTGTGCTGGAATCAGCTTTTACTAGATATGGAGAGCTGATTAAATATTTAGGAATTTTGTAATATAGTTATTAAACTACTGATATATTGAAATTGACCATAGTGGGAATATTTACCCCATGTACCATGGAAATCAGCAAGTGTACCAAGCTGGACCTCATGTATGTATGTATGTGTGAATGAATTTTCTGGAGAGATAGTGGAACAATACACTATAATACACAAACCTTATGCTTCCTATAATGTAAAAAGGATGATAATAGGTTTACAGATGAAACAGAATAAAGATATCTAACCCCGTGTTTTTCCTTATGCATCTAGGGAGTAGATGCTAACATTGCTATCAGCAATATCACACATTTTCAGTGTTAGTGCCTCCAGCAATCAGTCTCTTTACCAAGGACTCTGATAGAGACTTTGTATCTTGTGAATGAACCTAAGTATTTACTATCTCTCAAAGTCAGAGACAGGTGGAAAAAAACATTTCAACTTTTCTGGGAATAATATTCTACAGAATACACTCTACCGATCTGGTTATTTTTCCACCTTCCTGACTATAAACACACACACACACACACACACACACAAATATATATATATATATATATATATATGAAGGTACTCAAATTATAATGAGTCTTAAAAACACCCATGTATTTGCTAAATTTCATATTTTCAGATTCAATACAAAAGTTTCATTTAGCAGACCTGGGGTAGGGCCCAGGAACCTGCAATTGCTACTCATTCCAGTGATCCATACCTAGAACCTGGAATCCTTGATGTAACCACCTCTGAAAATCTTACATGACCATAAATTCCAGGTACATAAAAAACCTAAAATGGTGTTCTGGGTCCTTCTCCTCCTTGCTCAGAATAGTGTCATAAGACTGGAGAATCTTGGAATTCTTCCCTTTCAGATACTTGGGATTTGTTTTTCTCATCTGACCACGCTGTCAACACTTCTTGCTAACAGCAGTCCAGATATTTGCCACTTAGGGTCTGATGAGATAAAAGAGATCCCTTGACAAAAGAAGACACAGAGAGAATGACCTGGTCGTGAATAAGAAAGATGGCCCTCGCCAGGACCTCACCATGCGGACACCTTCGTCTTAGACTTTCCAACTTTCAGAACTGGGAGAAATGATTTTCTGTTATTTATAAGTAAAACAAACAAACAAAACCATGCTTGCTTTGTTCCATAATGGAGCTGGAGATAGAACAGGGATTAAAAGTTAGCAAGCCCTTTGTCACAGTCCTAATAAAACTTGCCACTGCAGAGAAATTCCTTTGTGCTTTAGTATGACAGAAGCGCAGAAATTCAGAACAGGAAAACGTCCTTCGATAGCATCAATTTTTAGTCTTTTCACCTATGGGGTTATCACAGTATAACCTTTGAATTCAGATTGACTGGGATTCAGATTCACCACTTATTTCAGGTCACCCGAAGAAAGTGACATAATGTCTCTGGACTCCAGTCTTCTCAAATAAAATGGACGCAATAATACATCACTGAAAAGTTTAGTAGCAGAGAAGATTGGTAACACATCTGGCATAAAAAATGGTACTTAATTCACAATAGGCTTTCCCCTTCCTCCCATCACTACAAATGCAAAGGGAAAGACATGATAAAAGATAAAACCTCATAGCAGCTAATGAAAGTAATTAGTGGCAGAAATAGAATGAGAAACCAGGTTTTCTGGCCTCAGATGGCACTTCTTCCTTTCCAAAACGGTACTTCTGTGGAACAAATTTCCAGCAAAATGTCCCTTTTCAGCATGTCAGAACCAAAATAGAATTCACTATACATATGACTGTAGGACATTAGAAATAAAGCATCCAAGTAAAAGAGAAAGTAAAAGTAAAAGCAGGATGGCCCACTTCCCTCATCCCACTCTTTGTTCAATGCCCCTTAATCTTTAATATGAATATAAGGACACCTCTGCATATGTGGGTCGGGTAACTTCCGCTTTTGCAAATTCAGACTAAGAAATCACCAGGGATGCCGGACATCTGAATTTCCCCACAGATGCTGCTTCTGAAGTGCCAGTCTCAGGCCCCAAGGAAGGCTACAGAGATCCTCAAAAACAAGGATAACCAGGGTTAACAGTAACTCAGCGCATCCATCACTTTTACTGCCCCGAAGGCAGTGTTTCCATTATTTATGCCGCTGGGTGATCTGCTATATTTATGATACAGCTAGTTGTCATGGCTTTAAAAAATATGATGGATCCCCAAATTAATCCTGGATCCCTTGTCTTGGGCTTGAAGCATGGGCAGTCATAAGGAGGACTCTGCAATCATGAAGGTAATGGCCCACGGCTCGTGACAAAGAGCTGGCCATTATGTCCAGAAAGGATTTGTGCTAATGATGCCAACATCCCTACCTATACTTGCAGAGTACTGAAATTTATTTTATCAATATTTATTAGTACACTGATATTTCTAAATTCTGTAGGGAATGAAAATATGGCCAAAGCACACTTTTGACTCCCAAGGTGTTCTGACTCCATGTACAACTATTTGAGAACAGAGGATCTGTCTTAAGAAAATCCAGGACTCTGGCGAAGATTATGGGTGACTCTGTGGTGGGTGTGGGGACATCTGAAGAGGAGTGACCCTATACCTCTGAATCAGACACAGTGTTATAAATCAATATTACCATAATAAAAACAAAATAGTAAATAAAAAATTAAATGCTGGAAATTTGATAAAAATGAGAAATTACTTGTTACTGAGGTTAAAGGTAATGATTAAGATGGCTGAAACCTGGAGAAATACGAAGAATGGAAAAGATGTTGTTCACCGAAGATGCAAAAAACTAAGATTTAAAAAAACTTTAAAAACTAAGATTTAAAAACTAAGAAAATGGCAGGAGCTACGGGGTGTAAATTAGGGAAAACAATTAAATGGCATAGAGTAAATTATTAAGTTGAAGGTATGTAGGAACTAGACCCTGCAGGTCTAGAGAGAAGTTTTATCTTAATTCTAGAAGCAATGGAGAGGCTAGATAGGCTTTTACAAGGGAAAACTCCTTCTATTTTAGGAAAACAAATTTGTCAGAGTATGAACTAGAATGAGAAATGACAGAATCTAGGGAGCTTATTGAAGGTGTACAAGTAATAAGAAAGGACACATTAGGAATAGGAAGGGAAGCTTGGAAGTCACACTAACAGGAATGATGACGAAACTGCAGAAAGAATGGAGACTAAGGCTCCTGTTGAAATCTGACTGTGTGCCAAGTAGAAGTTCTTCGTATGGCCCAGATTTACATTACATATTAGAGTCCCTTATACATTGATAAACCCAAATCCTGTGACTTTTTCCACCTGCCCACTCCACATTACACATGCCAAGTTACACTTCCTTGCTGTCCCTTGATTATGCTAAGTACTAAGGACTAAGGATTTGCACAGGAGAAGAGGAAGTCCTTTCCCCAAAGAGCTGCATAGTTCATTCCCTGGACTCGTCAGTATTTATTCAGTTGTTCCTTCGCAATGAGGGTTAACCTGAAACCTTTACTTAAAATTGCAAACAATCTCACTCCCATTCCAACTCATGACAGCCTTCAATACTTCTCCTCAATCTTTTCATATGGAAATATAATAAGGCTATTTGATATAACACTTATTCTTTGTTCTAGGTAAACTCCACAAATGCAGTATCTGTGTCTATTTCATTTACAGAAGAGTCCCTGACCTCTTGATAGAGAGACTTAAACACCTATGAGATCCCACACAGTGTGCTAATTAATACCTAGTAAATGTTTGTTTAATGAATAAGAGCGGCACAAACTTACTACTTATCCCCGTCGGTCATCCTTGGATGCCAAGATCCTTCACTATGATCTAAAAATCTCTAATTTTATATATGTACAGAACATGGGTCTCTGGTTTCTCGTGTCACTCACACTAGTTCCAAGTTTGAGTTTGTTGGATAGGAAGGAGAATGACCTTCTCAGACATTTCTTAAAAGGACCTACTTTTCTGTACACTTGGGAATCTTCTTCCTTCCTTATTGCCTTGTAAGCTTTCTAAAGAAATCTGCTATTTGCTTCATCATTCAGAATTACATTATATTTAGGATACTTTGAAATTTTAATTAGGAAATCTCTTTGAGTTTAGTTCTTGGTAATTAATAGCTGTGATTAGAAATTGTTTTCCATTTTCATCATATGTCCATTAAATCAAGCTGAACATATTGGCAGAATTTTGGCAGAAACAAATGAAGTGATATTTAACATGATTTGCAGCTACCCCAAGTAATTTTCTTTTTTTTTTTTTTCACTAGTGTCTTCTCCAGAGTAGAAGCACCATTTAACTTGTCATCCCAGAGTCCACTCAGTGCCAGCACATCAATACCCTAGACCAGTCAGCATTATGGTCATTTCAATGTGTGCAGACAGGTGAGTTAGGAGATGAGAAGCTGTGAGTAATAGCCACTAATTTTTTCTATATGGGATTCTGTTGATACCTTGCCATGCATTTCCAGTTTGGCATGTATGAAGCCTAAGACCATGCTCTTGTTTGGGATGTAAATGTCAATATTCATATGAACTTGTAGAGAAAAATAAGACATCTGATGGTTTTCAGCAAATAGTTGGTGTAACTAAATTCCCTTCCATACAATCTGTATGAGAATTCAATGAAATCATAAAGGGACAATTAGTGGTCAGATCCTGGGTACCAATCACATCCATAAGAAAGAACTAAGAAAGGGAGTGGTCCCAATGGACTATGGTAGAAGATTATGGGTGCTTTGTTAGTGGGCGTGGTGTGGTGACATACTTCTGAAGAGGTATAAACCTATACCCCTAAATCATGCACAGTGTTGAACACCAATATTACTTCTATAAAAACACAAACACACTTTACATTTAATAAATGGAAAAAAAATGTGGAGTTATAAAAATGTTGCTCCAGTGAATAGGGCTGGACATAGAAGCAAAATGTGACAAATAACAAGGGAACAAGGAATAAGAAATCATGGCAAATAGTCGAATTGTGGAAATTTTCCACAATGTTAGAGGAAAAGATAATATGTTCTGGGTTTTTGAAAATTCATAATGATTACTTATCATAAAAAGTAATATATGAACCATGAATCATTCAGAGAAACATAAATTTGAACACAAAAATAAATATTGCTGTTATAATGCTGAGTGAGGAAGTTAAGAAATGGGTACAAGTGTTTATTTAGGGTAAGGGGGACCTCAAGCACAGGCACCCCAAGCCCATTTATCAATCGGAATAAGGAAAAATCAGTTGGAGTCATGTTGCCTCCAACCAGGTAAAAACTGAATGTTCAGAACATCAGCACAGCAACTACACTAAAGCAACAGACCAAAGCTCATTCAGGGAAAGCAAGTCAGGCAACCTGGAAGACTCAGTGGACCTCAGTCATTTAGGACACCCCACAGGACCCCAACCAGTCAGCAATGCCCAGACACTCCAGGGCCAAACCCCCACTCCTTGCCCTCTAAGGCAATATAAACATCTACTTTTCCCCTTGCTGCCTCCCCACTTGGCACCCCTCTCTGCTCGGAGCTTTCCTGTCCTTTTCTGACAATAAATCTCCTGCTTTTCTAACTTTTTTCTGTATGTTGAATTCTTTCCTCAGAAAGACAAGAACCAAGAGCCAGCCCATCGGAGTCCTCACACCCTCAGGCCCATTTCAGTATCTCCTAGAAATATTCAATTTCAACATGTGGTCGGACGTCATTTTAGTATATTGTATCTCATGCTCCTTTTCCTCTCTCCTAATGTCAAGCATGCTTTTCCACGCATGTGGAATGCTTTCAGAAGTAAATAAACACCACCACCTGATAGTCATTAAAATCCCCAAAGGATGACAACAGTTTGACATGTTTTTTGTGCTGACGTTCTTCCAAGACAACTCCTGAATAAGATGCTTTCTTAGAAGTAGAGTTTAGAGAGAAAAAGTATTTTCATAACTACAGAGTTGATGCCAAGTACCCTGTCATCACCTCCATCAATGAGAACTTGCTGAGATTGCCACCCCAGTGGGAAATATAGACAGCTGAGTATGCAGAGTGCATGTCTGGAAATGTGATTAAGGACAGGATGCAGGTTTGATGAGGGTCAAGTCAGTATCTGGGCCTTTTGGCTCACAGATTGAGAGCATCAGGCATATCCCCGGGAGCTTGAAAGAAACAAAAACTCAACCCCTGCTTCAGAATCATTAGTAAGAATCTGCTTTTATAGATCCCTAAGTGGGCCTCCCTGGTGGCACGGCGGTTAAGCGCTGCGCTGGGCAGCAGCGATGCAAGGCCGGGGAGATTCCCCATGGCACGGCAGAACTCTCCTGCCTCGCCCACTGCTCCCCTCAGCAGTGTGTTTCTACCTGCCTGTTCTGCTCCCCACTCTGCCTCTGGTGAACCCTCTTGCTGCCCCACGCCTCTGGCCTGTACCCCAGCTTGTATGAATAAATAATCTAAAATAAAAAATCCCTAAGTGATTCCCTTGCACATAAAGTTAGAAGGCACTTTCAGATGTATCAAGATGGCTCATAGAGGGGTGTGCTCAGTGAAGCCAGTGAGCTTAGAAATTTGAAAAACTTCTAGGAATTGTGAAGAAAACAAAGTGTGTAAAGATTACATCAAACTACCACAAAACCAAAGTAGTATCCTGGGTATACATATGTACTCTGTAGAAAATCAGTAATGCTAAAGAAAAATGGTTTATACATAAAATAATCTATTACTGTATCCCCCCCTGCCATTTGGTATAGGTAGAGATTCTCAAAGATCATCATTTGAGAAACACTAGCTTATTTCAGGGCTGAAGTTAAAAAAAGCCATTTTCCCAGTTTTTGGAATTATTTATTCTTTAACTATGCCAACAAACTACCTAATATCAAAGAGAGAATCAGTCAAAATATACAAAACCAGGCTAGAGAAACAAAGTTACCAGGATAGCCAAGAAAATAACGCTTAGGATTTATAATTATGTGGAAGAAAATACTGAAATTCTAGTTATTTTATCATTTTGTATATCATTGTTTCTACAGCTAAATATATATGTCAATAAAAATGTATGCTTATAAAGCCCATAATAAGCATAAATGCACTATTGAAAGGCTCATATTAAAAAAGAATGTGTTGATAGGAAAACACACTACATTACACGTGCTGATTTTAGTTTAAATATTTTTTTATCTTAGTCTTTCTTGAAAAGTTTATCAATCCTTTACTGCTTAAGCTGATGCAATCATAATAAAATGATTTTTTATTGCATTTATTCTTTGAAGACTGCATCTACAAGCATAAACAATTGCTTTTTAAGAGATTCTTTTAGCAATCTTTATATAAAGATTATTCCAATAAGCCTTGTTCTACCACATCATAGTAGCTATATGCAGATATTGTTTTGAACACAGTGACATAGATTGTTGGTTATTTCATGAGTTGTTTACTTAAGTTATTACTAACTTCCCAGTCACTTATTATCAGAATTTAAATCAGCGTTTCTCAAAGTATATTCCCTACCTTGTCTGCATCTAGTTCACCTGTTTGTTTTTTTAACTATTAGGTGAGCAAAACACCAACGTACTTGATGAGAATATGGGTGGATTCTAGGAAGCTGTATCTAAAAACATACCAAATGATGTGATGCATACTAAATTTTGAAAAACAGTGAGACTCAATACTTCCCCCTTGATATAAAGGATGGTTTCCTTTTGGGACCAAAGGAATATCACAAAAGTATTGCAATATTTATTCCCAGAACTTTCATACCTTTCTAATAAAATATCAGAGGAATGTTTTTTGCTTGCACATTAAGTTGTGGTATCTTATTTTGAATTGTCTCCAACACAGACCCTCTTTAGCTTCTTTTCCATTAAAAATCAGCAAAACATCCGAGGTACCTTGTGAAAACGGTGCTTCTAGGAGAATATAGCATAGAGCCCTGATTATTGGCATCTTGTTTGGTAGTTATTGAATCATCAGGATGTATTATAATGTGGGGCAAACATCAAGCTCAGCATTGCCCTATCATCTTCTCCACCCCAGCAGAAAGCATCTGATACGTCTGGAGCTGTGGGCTCACTGACTTAACCATTTACTTGAAATCCACTGGAGGACTTGAAAAGCAACAGTATTAATGAGAAGAGTAGAAAACAAATTGATTCATGTATCAAGATAAATAACCAGCATTTAAAAAATCAAATGCACTTGCATTTTAAGGAAGTTTTAATCATAAAACTCAGATGCCCAAAACAAACAAAAAAACCTATGAGCAAAATGTGAACATAGAAAATGTCTTTACAAGAGAAGTTTTGCAGTTCTTGACAATAGAGGTCCAGTCATCTTTGTGGGATTAATGACCCCTTTTCCAAAGAAGTGGTTTCTGTTCATATTAGCAAATAGTTGACTGGAAGGTAGCCCCATCAGGAGAAACTCAAAAATAAAGGAATATAGATGATGGACAGCTGGGCTTTTTGTAGAAGCTCCTGGGGAAATGAAGAAAACAGTGTCCATATCAGGTAAATCTGAATAGAATAGCAGGAGGCTTAGTGTGAGGATTACTAGGACATAGCCCCCGAGAAACTGAGTTGGACATGTGGAGAGGAAGATAGGAAGGCACCAGCTCTTCTTCCTTGCACACCCTCAGGTAAGCCACTTAGAACAAAGCATAACCTTTCATCCCAAAGAAACAAACATTTCAGAGGAGTGTTTGTTTTGTTTGGGTAATTTTTTGCAGTATTCTATTGGATTTTTTTTCAAACACATTCCCTCTTTCACCTCTTTTACATTGAAACCAGCAAGGCAGCCAAGGTTCCTGGTGAGAAGTGTACTTCTGAAGCATAGCGCCTTATTCTTACAAGCATAGGACACCTTTTGTAGGCTTCAAGGGTGGCACTGCTCTCTGCTTTCTGCAGTGGAGTCCCAGCTCCATCTGTGAGAACATGTTTTGTCCCACTGGCCCTTAAGAGACATTGGGAAATCTGACTTGATCTCTGGGCAGAGCTGTCACACAAAGTTGCCTGCCTGTGACATGATAGAAAAGCACTGTGTTCTCTGGCTCCTGGAAGCTCACCCCCACGGCATCTGCCTAACTTTTTGTGAGTTTCTCCTAATAGTTAAATTTTAAAAAGTATGTTCCTAGCTGTCAAGCCCTGACGTTGCCTAATTTGGACAGATGAGAAATCTAACAAGATACTTCAGAAAGTCACTTATGCCATAAGGTATCCACATTATCTCGAGACATTTCTATTTGGCTAATAGGAAATGAAAGTGTGGATTAATGCCTTTCGCATGCCATTAAAAAGCTGAGAGGGAGAAGCCTGGCTCTTGCCGCCACGGGCCTCCTTCTCTTGTCTGTTCTCTGCTGTCTCAGCTAATCGCTTTCAGCGCTTTCAAAAGCGAAGGATGCATTTTGACTTCATAGAAAATAAGTTTAAACCAGAAAGTCCATGTGGCCCCTAAACCTTGGATCATTGCCATGGCACACTGCCTTCACCTTTGATTTAAAGACTGAGAACATGTGGCTTCCTAAAAATGAAAAATGCTTTTGCTCAATTCCCAAAAGGCTAATGCAAGCAGCTGTTAAAGGAGAAACCAAGACAGACACCAGAATTCCAAATAAGCAAAACGGTGAGGCTGGATTCGCAATCACCTTTCTGTAACCCTGAGGAGCAAGGGTGGCGAATCTGTCCTCCCTTAATCTGATCCCTGATCGAGTATATAACTGATCAGATATATATGAGGGTTGTTGTCATAGGTATAAATTCTAAAGATCTAAACTCAGTGAAATTCATAATCACAGCTCAAGTTAACATTGAATGACTAAAATCCAGTTGCTATGCCTTGCATGTTTTATTTCATTAAATCCTGCCAAACTTGTGAAGCAGAAACTAGTATTATTCCATTTGAAGGATAAGGAAAATGAAGTTCATAACTCAAGTCTGTACTATCAGTGAGTGAGAAAGGTGATATGAGAGATGGAATAGGGAAGATTCTTTAGCCTGCTATCTTTAACCTTATTTTAAAATGTAATCAGTAGTTAATGTTTTAAAATTAATTCATACATTATACAAATTCCTCAACAATTCCCTAAAGGATTTCTAAAATATTAAGAGATTGGGATATTTTGATAAGGAAATTATTGCAGGCCCTAACAGAGCCTTTCTGTTAAGTGGATAGAGGCTACTTGGAGGTCAGCCACCTCTAAAGGTGGAAAGTCCATTCAATGACATTAAAATGCTCCTCTAATGTTACAGATCACGTGGACATGGAAGGTATGAAAGGTGCTGTTTAGATGGAAAAGGGGGTGGAGCTACACACGGTTGAGCTGGGTAAGCAGAGCCTTGTGGTAGGTGGAGCTACATAGGTGGGTGGGGCTACACAGGGGTGGGTGGGGCCACACTCCTTGCTTACAAGAGGGGTAGGTAATGTGCAAGTTACAAGCAGCATTGTTCTCTTTGAAAGAGTGTTTTAGTTGATGGATTCCAGGGGCAAGCTTTACCATGTGAAAACTCATCCTCTTTCTAGAACCTAAATTAATGCTTATTCTTTCCCCAAAGCCCTGTTTTATGTTCTCCAAAGGACTAGGAATTTGTAGACCATCTGCCACAAAGGGAATTTAGCTTCCACTAAGATCATCTTTCCTATATTTTCCCATCCTGGAGCCCCTCCTCCTTCCAGCAACCAGCTATCACAGCAAAGCAAAATTGTCACACTGAGTTTTCAGTGAAAGAGAAAGGACTTAGAGATAGGCTGTAAGGAAAAACACATCATAAAGTTACCAGCTTAATTAAACCATTACAGTTTTTAGGGTTTTTTAAATACAGGCAATTGGAATATATAACAGCCTAACACAGCCTCATCCTGTGTTTCCCTTGGTCTGCTTGGAATTAGATCATGAATGGAAAACAGCTAGGTGACATTCAGCAGAACAGAGCTGGCTTCTTGTTTTCACTGTGGTCTCCACAATGCATTTATAAAGTCATCTCTTGGCCTTGGAGTGAGGGGCCTGGACCCTTGAAATACCACATACAGAGGCCAATCCCACTGACACACTTTGAGGGCCAGCCTTGCCCCAGTGTTCTCATTAACAAGATCCCACATGTTCTCCAGCAGAGAAGTCTACAGAATGTGCTTGGAGAAAGTCTTTTCGGAAAAATGATCCTGAATCTCTGCCATGAAACTGGGGAGAGACAACTAGGAAAGATTACAAGTTTGACTAGAAGAGGATAAAGTCAATTAAATCGTCCCCTGTGTGTGTGTGTGGGGGGGTGTCTATTTGGGGAAAGCACAAGAAGCCCATTGCTTATGCTGTGAAGATAACTCAGCACTTTACAGATTAGGCTATTTCGCTATTCTATTCCATTTAGCTGTTCTATTCCAACAGGGTATAATATTTCTTGGTCAGCGGCACATACAGCGGATTAATTTCTACCTCATATTAACTATGATCTCTCATTTAGCACCCCCCACACACATATGTAAACAAACAGACACAGTGAGATGCTTAAAAAAACAAAAACAAAAACAAAACTTTGCTGTGTGTTCACTTCAGAAGCAGGTCTATTTAAAAATAGGAAGCATACCGAGATATCAGCATGGTCCCTGGCAAGGATGAAGGCCAATTTGGAAACTTTTCAACATTGGCTTGACTTTTTGTTGTTGTGGCTGTTGGTTTAATTTGATACCAAAAGAAAAGGCAACAAAAGCAGATAGAAACAAGTTGAATTGCATCAAACTAAACTGCTTTTACAAAACAAAGGAAATTTCCATCAACCAAATGAAAAGCAGTCTACCAAATGGGAGAACATCATGTATTCGATAAGGAGTTAATTCCAAAGTACAGCAAGAACTCATAAAGCTCCATAGCAAAATCACCAAACTGACTAGAGCATGGGCAGAAAAAAACATTTTGCTAAAGACAGAGAGGGCCATAGGTTCATGAACAGGTGCTCAACATCACTGATCATCAGGGAAATGACAATCAAAACCACGAGATTCTACTTCACACCTGCTAGAATGTTGTCATCAAAAAGACAAGTAGCAAGTGCTGGCAAAGGTGGGGACAGCAGGGACTCCGTAGAGTATCAGTGGCCATGGAATTGGTGAGCCACTATGGATAACAGCATGGAGATTCCTCATAAAGCAAAACCACCACATGATCCAACAATTTCACTTCCAAGTATTTATTTAATCATAACCTCATGTTCACTGCAACATCCGTCACAATAATCAAGAGAAACATATGTACTTATTATTTCAGTTATTAATAGAAAAATGGTGTCATCTGTGACAATGTGGATGCAACTTGAATCAGGTCACTATATGAAGTGAATTCAGTCACACAGACCAACACCCTAGGATCTCATTTATATGCGGACATGTTGGAAAAGGCAATCAAAAAATCAGGAGCAGCTGTCAACCTGCAAACCTGACCTGGGCTTTTAGGGGCGATGCGCCACTACTGCTTTGAGAGTATTGGTTCCTCTTACCTACCCTGCTCCCCATTGCCAGAAAGTGCCAGGGACATACCCCTGGGATAAAATGTGTCACTTAAACCACCTGAATGGTACATGTGGTTAAACTCAATTAAAGCCTTTATGTGAGCATTTAAGACTTGAGGGTGGATGCAGGAAACTTCTTGTACACCCAAGACAAAATGTCAATGCAATTTCCCTTAGTTATTAAATCTGCCACCTACCAACACAGCGTGGTCTGCCTTTGCCTTCGGTCTCTCCTGTGGGGGCCAGATTCACCTGGGGTGTGACCCAAAAGGAACCTAAAACAAAACAGAACACAATCTGAGCTAAGAGATCCACAGATCTATGGTTGCCTGAGGCAGGGGCTGGCAAAAGGGGGAGTCAAAAGGTATAAAATTCGTTTAAAAATAAGGCATGAAGCTACAATGCACAGCACAGCAACTGTAGTTAATTATACCGTATTGCATCTTTGAAAGTTGCTGAGCGTAGACTTTAAAAGTTCTCAGCCCAAGGAAAAAAAGATTGTAACTATGTGTGATGGATAGTAACCAGACTTGCAGTGTGGATCTTTTCACAACATATACAGATAGTGAATTATATTTGAGGCCTGAGTCTAATTTTATATATCAATTATACCTCAATAAAAATAAAAAACAAACTTTGCTGGGTATGTGCTCATGATAAGACAACCCCAAATCCACACCCGTCCTTTCAGCTACTGGCAATAGCATCTCGATCAAACTAATTCAACTTAAGAGGTGAAACTGGAGCTGAACAGTCTAAAGATGATACAGGATGGAATGCAACCTTTTACATGGCCACAATACTTTATAGTGATCGAATAGTTTGCATTATTTCAGCATTCCAATCATCCATTAAAGTGGTCATTAGATCACTGGTCTAATTTGCCAGTGAAGAAGGAAAATCTTCGAAAAGTATGGATTTTGAGGTCAGGTTGTATGGGTAGAGATTAGCATGTAAATGTCCTACTTCCTAATATAAAACAGGGTCAACTTAAACTTCAGTATCCCTTGTATTTGTACATAGGATTATGGTCAGGCTCCCCAGATAGGAAGTAGCTTTCAAGAAAAATTTCTCCAAACCCTAAATCATGCGCCCATCTGCCCTGCCTCCCTTTTATTAAATGTTAACTCAGTTGAATCCCACTTTAAACTTGGTTATATGAAATTTTAAATTTGTGAAAGTAAAATAAAACCTACACCAGTAAGTGCATTTCATATAGGCCTGCTGAAAATTTGCTTTCGAGAATGAGCTCCTCTAATGAGTTTAAAAGCTTGGATTAAAAGAAGACAAATGGTTGCAGTGGCTTCCGAGTAAACAACCTGAACAGCGGGAGGCATCTACGCCAGTACCCTGTGCACCAGGGAGAAAGATGCCAAATGATGCTCCTTCTTATGGAACTCCAGAGAAGCTTCCCTGACATAGGTGCACCCACCCAGTGACGTCTTGTTTGAGTGTCTTAAAATTGGATGCGAGGCTAATATTGATCTTTACTTTTTTTTGAGATATCTAATTTTGCTGTGTAACTTACAAAGTGGTACCTCCTAAGTCCTTATTCTGAATCACTCTTGATAAGAGAAACACTGAAAAGCAAAATCTACGACATAAAATAAAAAAGAAGAGAAGAAAAACTGAGTGTGGATAGTCAAATCTAAAAGGACAAAGCTATTTCTGGGGTGCCCAGTTCCTCCTTTGTCAGTTTCAGACCTTACTGCCTCACAGTTTGAAGTGGTTGCCTTTCTTCAGCTTCCTGGGACCACGAAGAAGGGGGGCATGGTGTCCTTCCAAGTGCATACCGCCAGCCACTAGGAACCTCCAAGGCTGAGTTGTTCCTTTGAAATGAACTCACCAAGTCCCACGAGCCTGGAGACTGAGCTGACCGCTCCTCCTGCTATAAATAACCCAACGGCTTACAGCAAATGCTATTGGTCCAATTCCTGACAGCACCAGCCCTTAACATTGAGCCAACCTCAGAGTCTCCTGGCACATAATGATTGTTCGATTCTATCCCACAAGTTCTGATTAAGGAGGTCTGGACTAGGTCCCAAGAATTCTAACCAATTCCCAGGTGAGTGATATTGATGCTGATGCTGCTAGTCTGGGCATGGGAACCACACTTTGAGGAGCTCTGACCTAGAAGTCCCTGTTCTAGAGACATCCACCAGCAAAAGTCCCTACTTCTGGCTTCAGTGAGGATGTGAGTGGAGTAATGGGAGGCATGGGCTGTGAGCAAGAGGTGGGCAGGTCAAGTGCATTAGATTGCCACTCCATCCATCCTCCAGTTCTAGGGCTGAAAACTTCAGGTATCCTAGGTGCTCGGTGGTTTTCAGGTTATTAAACTTTTAAAGGATGAAGTCTGCCTGCGCGCAGTTTGAAGGCAAGCAGCCAAAAACTTGTAAGAGGGGAAAAAAGATATGGCCTTAAGGTGCTTGCCCAGAAGCTTTGAATTTATCTGATAGAACGAGGTCATGACTTGAGGGGGAAGAAATTCTGCTTGTTAAAATAATCAGTTACATTTCTTAACATTCGGGGAGAAGACCCCAGGGAACATAGATCTCTTTAAATTTTATAGATTTGTGGATTACTTCTCCTCACAGGTGTAGTCCTTTGAGACTCCGTAATTAAGAAGAATGAAATAGTTTAGGAACATCCGCATAAAGAGTTAGGGTGATTGGAATGGATCACACATCTGTCAGAGGAACTGATGTTTAGGCCTAGGTAATCACAGCTTGATTATCACACTATCGTAAATAGAAATGGAGTACATATTAAAGAGGTTTTTGGGCTTAGGGTTGAAGGCAAGTAGAATGCAGGTGTTCCAAAAGAGAATTTTGCTGCTGCATTTACTGGTGGCAAACAATTTGGAGGTACTCTCATTGTGTAGACTTTGTGAGAACCTGGTTTTATTCCGTCATCCTCATTCAGTTTTACAGATAGAACCTATGTCCCTACTGTGTAAAAAGCAATTTATCAGATCTTTGTTTGATACAAAAATAATTAGAACATAGAAGCTTCTACTCCCAAATAAGAGGCAATCAAATGCAAAGTAGAGCAGAAGACCATATGCCTATGGAGAGAGGTACGCAAGGTTTTATATGAGGAATATCAAGACAGTATAATCATGCATATATTTTACGAAATTCCCCACTATGAGAATCTTGCTGATTCAGTGAGACTTGGACTGTGTTGGTGTCAACTAAATTAATGATGGAGTTTCCACGTTAACACCATACTTAGTGGGAAGGCCTGCTAGGCCCAAGATTCAGAAATAGAGAATTGGTTATTATTTGTACACCCTCATCCTTAAACTTAACCCCCACACCCCAAACTTTGATTCACACAGGCACCTTATTTTTTGCCAACCTCTGCAGAGTACAGCCCGTTAGTTATAGAGTCATTTAACCTGAGTATCTGGTCTATATTTATGCATTTATCACGTTTCCTAATTACTTTCCTCTTTCATATAGATTCAGGATTTTTAGATTTCTTTTATTCTCTTTTCCAAGACTTCTCCCTTACTCTTTCTTGGAAAGGTAAGCTACAAGATCTTTTCTCAGGAACAAAACTTTGGTTTCATTGCTTGCTTTAATTGCTGGCAAAGTATATATTCACTAAATAAAATTGTGAGGGTCCTCTTTTAACTTGGGATGATTTAGAGTCCTAAAGAGGCGGTATAATCCCTTCAGCCCATGATAAAACACTGCGTTTAAGGAAGCTGAAATTAAAAAAAAAAAAGACTTTAAATTTAGTGGACTTATGTGCAAAGTAGGGTGCTGGTTTCTAGAAGCTGAGAGTACTGTAATATTTAAGTGATTAACTTTCCTGGCCTGGGCTATCCAAATGACCTGCAGTTCAATCGAAACCCAAAATTTGTTTCAGCAACTTGAGGTATTCACATTAGCTGTGCATGTCTGTTTGAACTCTTGCTTCTTTTTTTGCCACTAATGTTTCAGACTTTTATTCTGTATTTTTTAAAGATTTATATATTTATGCATACAAGAGCTGGGGTGTAGGCCAGAAGTGTGGGGGTGGTGAGAGGATTCACCAGAGACAGAGCAGGGAGCAGAACAGGTGGATCCACTGAAATACACTGCTAAGGGGAGCAGCGGGCAAGACAGGAGAGGTCTGCTGAGCCATGTGGGAAGCTCCCTTGCCAGGATCAAATTCAGGCCACAGTTGCTGGTAATAGCTTGATAGTGCTGAGATTTAACCCCAGTGCCACCAGAGAGGCCCATAAATGTTATTTTGATTTTTGAAAAGAAATTCTGTCCAACGGGAAAGAGTTTTTGCAAGTTAAGAGCCTTGAGCATAATCCCCAGAGAGCTGAGGCGGGGTCAGATGCAAATGCAGCACCTGCCAGGGCGGTTGCCTTCTGGTCCCAGCTGCATCCTGACCCCTGGTTTTGGCTACTCCGACATGACTACTCTATCAGTAGGACTCACGAGAGAACA
The DNA here is from genome assembly GCA_004024925.1 of Scalopus aquaticus. Lineage (NCBI taxonomy): Eukaryota > Metazoa > Chordata > Mammalia > Eulipotyphla > Talpidae > Scalopus > Scalopus aquaticus. The sequence goes on from PVIJ01001335.1 coordinate 74,428, forward strand.
TCACTGACTCATAATAAGGGTGAATTTACCAACCCCAGCTTCCAAACTGCTACTATTTGGACCAGTGAAAAACAGCCTGGGATGTAGACCCTCCCCACACTGCAGCCTCACCAGAACCATGTGCCTTAGGGGAACAGGAGAAGAAGGGAGAGGAGAAGTGGGAGAGGAAGAGAAAGTCATCAAGGTGATTTCATTATTTCTTTTGGTTCTATTCAAGTCAGTCACCATGAAACTCTAGCTTCCCAGCCACTGTCATCTCACCTAGAGGGCAAGAATAACATCCTAACTCATCTCCCTGCTTTCACTTTACTCTTAACAGCTGCTACACACAGTATCCAGAGGGATCCTTTCAAAACTATATCATCTATGCCTTTGTTCAAAACTATGGTTTTCTCAACTTGAATGTAAGATCCATTAGACAATGTGTTTTTTTCTTTATGAAGTGAATTGGCACCACAATGATAAAACAGCAATTGGCACAGAGTTGGCACTTAGAAAATATTTTTCTATTAGATAGATAGGTAGGTAGGTAGGTAGGTGGGTGGATAGATGAGAGAAAGATGCAACAAGGTTCTTCTCTTCTCCATGTTCCTTTCCAATGCTTTAGTTCAAGCCCTTATGGTCTCACTTTTTCTTATTTTTCTATATTTAGATTTACATAGAAGTACATGTATATAGTTCTATAAAAACTGGAAAACATAAATAAAACTTACGAGGAAAGTAAAAATTAGATATAGCACTATCATTCAACGTTAACATTTTGGTTTATGTTCTTTTAGATATGTTCAACAGTGAAAGTTTCTTCCGTTATATCCCATTCCTATATAAAACGCAGCCTTAATGTTGGCATCATTGCACTAGTTTACTGTGGGTGACAAGGCAAATAAGCAGGAACTGGTGCCTTGAAACAACAGCAGTTGGAAATCGAAGTGTGAGCAGAGAGGCACTCTCTCTGATATCCTGAGGAGAAACCTCTCTCCATGTTTCCCCTTTTCTTGTGGTTACTGACTCACTTGGATTATAATCCCATTTGCTGCTGGGTCTACATAGCTATGATTGTGTTTGTTCTCCTGTGTCTGTCTCTTAAAGGGATACATGTCATTGGATTTAACCCACACTGAGATAATCCAGGATGAAATCATTTTAGGAAACTTAATTATATCTGCAATGATTCTTTTTCCCAAATAATATCACATTTACATATCCTAGGAATTTAATGTGGATATTTCTTTTGGGGGAAGAGGGAAATATCATTTAACTCAAAACAGGAGTGCTAAATTCCTAAATTAACATAAATCTGTCTGTATCACTGTTTTAGGTTAAAATCCTTTAGTGGTTCTCTATTACCTAAGTATTCCAGATTCTTTGGCATGGCCTGAGGAATATGTATGATCCAGTAGTTGCCTCACTCTCCAGGAAAACAGGCTTCATAATGCAGACACTCCCCAAGGCCAGTCCATCCCAGAGATGTCTAGAGGGAAAAACATAGGAGGCTGCCTGCTATTCAACCAGCTAGAGGTACAAAATATTGAGATTTGGTATTTTATGTAAATGTGACATTTTGAATTCACTAGTGGGTCAGCACATGGATCATAGAGATTAGTTTACACTTGTATTTTTCATCACCTAGGACAATACTTGACATTAATAAATTATTAATGCTTGTTGAAAGGAATGAATGGATGTAAGTGTCAAATTCAGGGTCCAAGGACTCACACTTTCCTTTTCTCATCTAGTGGTTGCCTCTTGGCTGGGCTTCCTGGAGGAAACTGTTTTCTATACATTTGCTTTTGAATCTGTCTTTTAGAAAAAAAAAGTATTTATTTATGTCTCGTTGCATTAATTTCTCCCAAAAGGAGCCCATCACTTCTGCCTCTATCTATGGGTCAGACGCTGTGGCCATGCAGGATGACAGGAGCAAGGCAGAAGCTGTGTTAAGTGACAAAGTGTGAAGTGTGAAATTCACACGTATTATTTAGTCATTTTCCCTTTTCTTCTCTTCTAAAGCATTAAAGGTAATAGTCTGAATCAAGCCTCTGCAGTAGTTTACTCCTTGCTGACAGAATTAGTTGGGGCAGTTCAGTCTTTCTGATTTATTGTTGAGTCTCATCTATTTTTCATTGCTTTCAGGCATATTTTTTTCTCTCATTCTCTTTAAAAAATTAAAATTGCCCACAGTCCTCCTCCATGGTTACCTGGTTTGACAATTTATCAAAAAATGTAGAGAATAGCTTAAAGTAGATCAGATTAACCTGGGTGTATTTGTGAGACAAGATCATCAAGCTTATGGGGTTTTGTTCTGAGATGGTAAGAGATGAAGCCCTGGAATAAAGGTGAGTGTGGCTGTGAACCAGGGGCGCGTGGCGGGGCTGGTCTGCTCCAGTGCTGATAAAATGCAGATGAAGGATAGTGTCTTTGGAGAATTTAAAAACAATGCTAAAACCAAATGGTGTCAGTCTACTTTTTTTTTTTTAATAGTTTGTTTTTTAGGGCAATTTTAGATTCACAGTTGTATCGTTCCATAGATGGCCTGGCAGCACACATACAACATCCCTTACTATCGGCATACTCCACCGTGATGCATTTGTTCAATTGAGGAATCCACGCTGACATGTCATAATCCTCCCCAGTTCATACTTTATATTGTAGTCCACTCTTATGTGGTCTATGAGTTTGGGCAAATGTACAGTGAAATGCTTCTGAGATCACAGTATCAAAAAGAGTACTTCCACTGCCCTAAAAATCCTCTGTGCTCTGACTATTTAATCTTCCACCTCCCTAGTCTCTGGCAACCACTGATGTTTTTTTCACTGTTGCCAAAGGCCTGTAAACACACACTTGGCAGGAAGCCACATGCTGCAGAAAGACAGCAGGTCATACAGTTACAGTCATACATTATGTAGCCTTTTCAGATTGGCGTCTTTCACTTACTAATACAAATTTCTTATGACTCGATCGCTCATTTCTTCTTAGCACTAAGTACTATTTCATTATGAAGATGGGCCTAAGCTGTTTCAAAACTAATCCTAATACTTAGTTGATTTTTAGAGGACCCAGTGAATATAAAAAAAACAGACTTGTCAGCATCAGGGAGGAAGTAACTAAAAGAATTTGCTAAACCCATAAAGCAAGTAAATGTTTGCTTAAGAATTGCACATGCCATTAATTAAATATTTTTATTGTGTGGCTTATTTTTTTAAGTAAAGGTGAAAGAAACATCTATTATGTTGAACAGGTCTATAGATAATGAATGGATTATCCAATTTCAGCTCAATGCCAGAAATTCCCTACCACATCCTGCAGAAAGACAGTGCCCTATTTACTGCCTGTCATTGAAAGAAAAGAGTTTTAACACTTTCTTATATATCTTGCTAATTTTGAGAGTAAATACAAAAGAGCAGAATTGTGGCTTTAAGGAGGCATGGTGACCAAGGACACACCCCTCAGAGATGATGAATGTGGGTGACCCCACCTACGGAGACCTACACCAGCGAAAGTGCTTTCTGAGAGTAGGAATAGATGGGAGGGCAGAAACACGGTGTCGGTTGTGGCTTCAAGTTCAGCTGCAGCTGCAGGAGCTCTGGCTTATCCCACGGAACTTTACCATGTAAGTTTCCCTCGTAAATAAGAATAGCAGATCCTAACCACACCATTCCCCAACCTACATGAAACCACCGGATCTGAGCGATACAGAGGGGGACATACAACGTGCACTTCCCAGATGCCCCCTTCAGAAGAAGGCCCTCACTTCCCAGATGTTGGAAGTGTTAGCAGCTAGCAGCCCAACACACTAAGGACATCCTGGGAATTTCCCTCAGCTAGAAAGAGATGGCCTCACCCAAACATATGCTTTGTGTCAAGTGACTGATTAGTAGAGGGCTAGGAAGACTTGGCACCTCTGCTTCACGCCATGATTCCAGTAAGTTATTCTAACTCCAGAGCAACCCAGGGGTCACTTTGTTGTGCTGTGTCACATCTATCCCACTCCTGCTTCACCCTACCCTTTCAGTCATCCACACATTTTGATTCAATGTGCAGTAATACCCATCTACCGAGGTCTGATTCCTGGGCAATCTATCTAAAACAGTGGCAAAGGTACAATTTTAAGTCCAGGCAATCTAAATCCAGAGCCTGCGCTGACTGCCTCTTGAGTAGCTGGCAAAATCTCTCTCTCTCCCCACTTTCCATTCAATTTTGACCTCCAAGTCCCTTCCATGACATTCTATTGATGCTTAATGGTACAATAAATATAGTTTATTTTTCTCTGGCAGTGCCCACCACTTGCACTGATTTCCACAACCTGCACGGAGCAGCATTTAATCAGGGACCAGCAAGGATGGCAAGACTCCTTGCTGAGGCCCTGAGCTGAGTGCAGTCCTTTGTGCATCAAGACAGCAGAAGCACTGCCCCTCTCCTGCAGGCCCTCTGACAGGCGCCAGGCCGCTCAGTGCAGATGGAGCAAGCGATGACGGCCACATTTGTGCAGTTATGTCATCGCTGTCAAATGATGCTCAAGTGACACTTCTACATGCCAGTGGCCAGTAGTGAGGTGGAGGTGCGGGCTCAGGTCTGACACTAGAGGTGTAAGCTTGTGAGCTGCAGAAGTTCTTTTTTTATGCACTTGCAGATTAGGAGCTTGGACCTAAACCAGCTGTTTCTCTGCTGACTTCGAGAATGGCACAAAGCGGGTTTTTAAGTTGAACAAGTCTGATTCCAGCTCTGCCCTCTGCCTGTGTGGCCTTGAACAACCTTTTCTACAGTGGTATTGGAAAGCAGAAGTTCCCGGATTATCACATTGCTCACACCTGATTTGTAGTACCCATTTTTCTACCTTTTGGGAGAAAATCATGGAGACCCCTTTCAGACAGGCAAGGAATTTTCTTATAACTACTTTAAGGGAAGCAGAAATAGATGTTCCCAGAAATAGATGTTCCCAGAAATAGATGATGGGATGAGCACAGACTTCTCCAGACCCCAAAGTGTCTGCAGGGATGTATGTCTGCTTTATGACCTTTACTCAGTGACTGCTCTAGGACAGGACGACAGCAGGGACTTGTGCAAAGCACCTGTGTGCCTGGAGGATTAACTGAAGGAGACAGGCCAGAAGCAACAGTAAAAAAGTTGACTTTTTATGTGAAAAGGGGGAACAGGTATGTCTATGCATGCTGTGCTGCTTGCAAGAGGACAATGCTAGACTTACCTCTTAGCCAGTCTTCTGAACATGCACCAACTTTTAATTTCAAAATGTTTTTTTTTTTTAATGTTCAATGGAGATTTCATCTCCATGCAAATTTATATAAACTCAGGCTCTATTTTCTCTATTCAAAATTCTTCAGGATAAAAAATAAAGTTGAATCAGTAAAGAACCAGTAATCCCAAGGAGAAAAAAAAAGGCAAGGGTCAGGTGGTTTTACTAGTGAATTTAACCATTTAAAGAAAGACCAACATGGTTCCTGCTCAAGCTCGAAATAAGTGAAGAGAAGTGGTCACCTCTAAACTCAGTTTTTAAGACAGAATTACTTTGATGCCAAAGCCAGACAAGAAACTATAGGCCCAAATCCCTTATGACTATATATGTAAAAAGTCCTCAACAAAGATATCAGTATGCCAAATCTAACAGAATATTGAAAGAATCATAAAACCAAGACGAAGTGGGATGCAAAGATGGTTTAACATACAAAAGTAAGTAATGTAATATATCACATTAACAGAATAAAGGATAAAAGTCACATGCTTGTTTCAACAGATGCTGAAAAACTGCTTGGCAAAATTGAACACACTGTCATGATAAAAGCTGTCAACAAATTAGGATTACAATTAAATCAGCTCAAAATAATAGACAACAATTCTGAAAAGCCCATAGCTAACATAATCAATAGCTAACATGAACTTTGAAAAAAATGAAAGCTTTTCGTCTAATATCGGGAAGTAGACAAGGTGCCCATATTTACCGCTTCTATTCAGCATTGTATTAGAAGACCCAGACAGAGCAATTAAAAGAAATAAATAACAGACATCTAACTAAGAGAAGTAAAAATGTCCCTGCTTGCAGACAGTAAGATCTTATATGTAGAAAATTCTAAAGACTCAACAAAAAGCTATTGTAATTAATAAATTAATTCAGTAGGGTAACAGGATATAAAATCAACATACAAAAATAAATTACAGTTTTATACACAACAATAAACTATCTAGAAAGGAAATCAGGAAAAAAAAGATATTTAAAATACCATCAAGAAAAGTACTTAGGGGGCCTCCCTGGTGGCGCAGCGGTTAAGCGCTGTGCTGTGGAGCTGTCGGCAGCGGGCGACGCGAGTTCGACGCCCAGCCAGGGAGAATCCCACATGGTGCAGCAGACCTCTCCTGCCTCGCCCGCTGCTCCCCTCAGCAGTGTGTTTCTGATCTGCCTGTTCTGCTACCTGCTCTGTCTCTGGTGAACCCTCTCGCCGCCCCATGCCTCTGGCCTGTACCCCAGCTTGTATGTAAAAATAAAAAATAAATCTAAAAAAAAAAAAGAAAAGAAAAGTACTTAGGAATAAACTTAACCAAGGAAGTGAAAGGTCGACACATTGATAATCATAAAACACTGATGCTTGATTAATAAGTTACCTAAGATACAAATTAATAAAGATATTGTTCAAGCATCTATACTACCTAAAGCAACAGATTTAGTGTAACTCCTGTCAAAATTTCAGAGGCATTTTCTTTAGAAATAGAAATTTTGAAATTCATACAGTCTCACAATACCACCAAGAGTCAAATCAATCCCAAGGAAGAACAAAACTGAAGACATCACACTTCCTGATTTATACTATTACAGATTTATAGGGATCAAAACAGTACCTACCTCACTTCTCTTTCTTTTTCTCTAGTTCTCTTTCTCTCTCTTACATATTCATGTGTTAATATCTTGGAACATAAAATGCTTTTTCTTCTTCTCTACTTGTCCCCCACTCCTCCTACACCTTCTCCAGCCCAATTCCTGGGGAGAGAGAACTGCTGAGAGATGGGCTGGAGAGAGAGGGGTCACCTATTTTTGATTAAACTGACTCCTTCCATCATGGATTATGAAAAATTCTGACATTACTGTTTCCTGATGTAATGTACTACTGAAGCATTAAACAATTTAGTCATTAAAGACCAAGAAAAAAAAATTCAAATGGACAAGTTTTTTTTTTAACTAAATAATAAAACTGCCTGGTTCATATATAATTTAGAGGCATATTTGTTCATTATAGTTCTTATTTGTTCATTATAGAGTTTTTGTTCTAATCTCATCCTACTTTATACCTGCTTATAGCACTTGCTCATAAGCAGACCTCCTTCTTTCTCCTTTTTTTTTCTATTACTCGCATACACCATCTCTCCTAATGCCGGTTGTAAAACATGCTCAAATTAACATGCTGAAATGTTAGTAAATTCATGTGTGGAATACATTTAACTAATGTATCCCTGGTTATAGGCGTAATGCAATTACCAATTTACCAGCAGTAATAGGTGATTCCTCCCATGATGAAGAGGCTAGTAATTAAAATTCTTATCTGGAAAAGTTTCTCTGCAATACACAAATGAAAAAGTATCTTATTACAGTCACAGTTCAGAAACTTATTCCCCCAACCACACTGAATAATCCCATGTTAACCTTAGATGGTGCCAAGGTGTCACAACAGTAAGAGGGAGGTTGGGATTCAAAACCAGATTTGTTTGTCCCTGAGGACCACACCCTCTTTCTGAGTATCAATAAGTACAGCAAATGCTAAATTCACTTAAATTTGGTTCACAGATGATTTTGTTCACTATTATGTACCAGCACTTAACTCTGTGCCTGACACTGAGGAGAATTTCAGTTAATAGTTGTTCAGATGATGAATGATTTTATACATATGAGCCATCTCCTAAGCAGGGTCCCTGACTTTCTACCATGAGTCTCCATAATTTGACTAGAACACTGTGTTTTTGTATTTAATTAAACATATAACCATAGAGACATTTCTTTGGACTGGGCTAAACATTCAATGGTATCTTATCCTATCCCTCTTACTTAAGATTAGAAAACTAGACCACAGAGAGAGACTGACTTGTCCTAAGCTTCATAGCTAAGTAATGCCCGAGAGAACTTGATCCCCAGCTACTCAGCTTTGCTCAGAAAGGTTTCATGTGTCTATTGAAGATGATGAAATGGTGAGCAACATTTCACCCAAAGCCATAGTAGCTGAGGTAACACTCAAAATATTTAACCAATATTGCAATTATTGTAGTAATAGTTATTTTAGTACATCTATTTTTTAACTTGTAGAGCTGTAAGTAAATTACATAGCACCATTACAATACTAGAGAATCTGACTGATTATATGTTAAACATCACCAATGAGTTTTACAAATATTTGTACGTGTTTTTATGGTGTTAATTAGTATCATTGCTTTCCCTATGAAGAATGTCCTTTAGCATTATTATAAGTCAGCCTTAGCAGTGATAAGCTCCCCAAGCTTTTGTTTGGGGAAGTCTTTATCTCTCCTTTAGTCCTGAGGGAAAGCTTTGCTAGGGAAAGTATTCCTGATTGTCAGTTTTTTCTTTCAAAATGGAGAAAAAGCAACCCTGTACACTGCTAGGGGTAATTGCTAAAATTTAATTGCTAAATCAGTAGAGAAAACAGTATGGAAATTCCTCAAAAAATAAAAACAGAACTGTCCTGTGATCCAGAAATGTTACTTTTGGGTATAGACCCAAAGGAAATAAAATCACTTTCTTGAGGAAATACTAGTATTCCCATGTCCAGTGTAGCAATATTTTCACAGAAAAGACAGGAACAACCAAAGTGTACACTGAAAGATGTTAAAGAAAACTTGGTATTTCTACATAATTGAATGTTATTTCACCATTAAAAAAAAAGGAAATTCTGCCACTTATGACAACATGGTTTAAACATGCAGACATTATACTAAATAAATATGTCAGACAGAGAAAAACAAATACCATATGATCTCACTGTATGTAGAATCTAAGAAAAAACCCTGAAGTTATAGACAGAAAGAACAGATTAGTGGCTACCAGAGGTAGTATGGGTGGGGTTGGAAAAGAGTAACGGTAGTCAAAAAGTATAAGCTCGCTGTTACAAGATGAAAAACGTCTAGGAATTTAATATACTTCATGTGATTATAGTTAACAATACTGTGTCGTATATTTGAAAGCTGCTGAGAGATTTTAAAATGTTCAGAGTGTGTGTATTTACATATATATTTATATATATTTATAGTTGATGGATATAAACCAGACTTATTGTGGACATCATTTTTTACATAGATATCAAATATGTGTTGTACTTCTAAATTTATGCAATGTTATGTATCAATTATAGCTCAATCAAACTTGAAAAAATGAAAGGGGGTTAAGAAAACAATTAGAAAATAAATATTTAACCACTTCTATGATGAAGAAACCGACCAATCAGAACAAATATCCTACAGCACGTGATGCTGTTGTGTTGCTCAGAGCGGGGATATCAGCCTCACATTATGTGTGTCTCTAATCTGTTCACTTCATATTCTCCTGTTCCTTTATTGCTCAGGTTGATTAATTCTTCTGTAAGTTTGCCAGAAATTTCTATCCATTACGGGGCCTCCCCAGTGGCGCAGCGGTTAAGCGCTGCGCTGTGGAGCTGTTGGCAGCGGCGACGCGAGTTCGACGCCCGGCCGGGGAGAATCCCACATGGTGCAGCAGGCCTCTCCTGCCTCACCCTCTCCTCCCCTCAGCAGTGTATTTCTGATCTGCCTGTTCTGCTTCCTACTCTGTCTCTGGTGAACCCTCTCGCCGCCCCATACCTCTGGCCTGTACCCCAGCTTGTATGTATAAATAAAAAAATAATAAATCTAGAAATTTCTATCCATTACTCACTTCTCTTCTCATGCAATCTAGTAGGAAGACTATATAAATGCTGTACTGGGAGAAGGGATGCAGTTTCATGCGACCACTGCAGTAGCGAGTAGGATTAAATTTTGAGGGTCCCATTGCATAAGAACATGTCAATGTTTGCCTTTAACCAGGTTGAGAATGACAGTGAAGCTTCTGGAGGTGATACAGAAATCTTAAGAGACAACCCGAAGCCCACTGGTAAATTCCAGCTGTTGCTGAGCACCTCAACACACAGGTAGCATAGGAAATGAACAGGTATTGGCACAAATTACTAAGACACAAAGGCTAGATTTAATTATCTTCCTTCTTTCTTCTGGCTCTTTTCTAGTAAACTAACTGCCTTCATTGGAGAATGCAATGTTTTTAGAATTATATAACATTATGTTTACATTGTTATCCAAAGAAACAGTATGCAAATTGCAGTAATTTTCCATGAGAAATAGTAGAAAAAGCTAGTGTTAAGTAGATTGTAAAAGAAATAAAGTTTAATCAAACAGAGTCTGTCTGATTCATTCTAGCTCAGGTCTCCTGGTAAAAGTTATAGGTAAGACTAAAAACACTGTATTATAAGCTTCCAGAGTTTACTTTTTGGTGGCTGAGGCATCTAGTTCAACTGAGGTAAGTAGGTCAAAGGGTGTCAACACAAACACATGAGCTGTCATGCAGCTGAAGAAGAGCTGGGCTGCCCCCATGCCCTAACTCCCACCACTGACATGCCTTATTTTATAGATTCTGTTAATTCTGTTTTATAGATTCTGTTAGATAAATGGTCACTTGGGATTGATCTGCGTCTCTTCTCCTCTTTATCCTTCTTTCGCCTCTCTTCCTGTGCTTCAAATTCCAACTCGTATGACTTGAATTGACCAATGAAGAGTAAGCCCATGAACTCCTAATACACCATCCTCGGACTCAATAAAAGCAGCACTCCAGACCAATATGTGAGTGCGCGCTCTCTCTCTCTCTCACCCCACTCCCACCCCAGATAACCTCAGTGTCCCAGGTGCTGTGCTGTGTTTTTTTTCCATTTCCTGTAAGTAACAACCTCTATTTTTCCAAACTTTCCTGAAGATTACTGCTGAAGGGCATCTTGCAATCACAATAAGAACCCTAAGGCTTGTCTGAATAATATCGATTTAAAAGAAAATGTCTAGGAGACATTTGTTTGGACCAGATGAGCACTCCCAGGCAGTTCTATTATCAATAGGCTGAGGCCAATACAAAACAGAAACCAAAGCCATTCTCCTGATGGAAAGGGAGGGTGGGCCTTGGGAGTGAGTTCTGTTGTGCTCATGCAAAGCTCTGCCTTGGAGCGGTCACAGAGGGCAATTCACATACCCTACAGGACACTGCCTCAAGGCCTTTGCATCATTAAAGCAGGAAGTCCTATCAATGAGGAAAAATTAAAATATAACAGGAAATGGTGAATTTCTTGCCTGGTAACGAAATTATTTTTTCATTCCAGAGACTTGATTCCAGGTTGGAAAGCTGGTGGCCTGCAATGTATCCTGTCAAAGAAGCAGAAAAAAGTTTAAAGTGTGATAAGCAAAAAATATCGGTCCTCCCTAACTAGCTACATATTTTTAAAGATTTATTTATTCATACTTACAAACTGGGGTACAGGCCAGAGTATGGGGTGGTGAGAGGGTTCACCAGAGACAGAGTGGGGAGCAGAACAGGTGGATCTACTAAAATACACTGCTGAGGGGAGCAGCGGGTGAGGCAGGAGAGGTCTGCTGCGCCATGTGGCAATCTCTCTGGACTGGCATTGAACTCGCATCGCCGCTGCCTACCGCTCTGTAGTGCCCAACCTCTGGGCCACCAGGGAGGCCCCCTAACTGGTTATTGATCAATTGTCAACATGTTTTGAACATCTGAATGAAGATTTCTTTAATGCAGATGTGGTGGCTTTTGTTAAAGTTGTCAGTAATGGTTAGGGCCTAATGTAAGAACTCTTGTCTCACCAATAACATGAGTTACATACATTAAGGGGAATTCTGTGAAGTCGTCAATGAAGAAAAAAAAAAACAAAAAAAACCCCTAATTCCTGAAAGGTTGTTTTTCATGTTTTTATTTTTTAAAACATATGTTAAATGGGAAATATTTTTGTTCTAAAAGCACTCTGATCTCTCTGATAATTAAGCTCATGTTTTAATATCCTTTTGATAAAAATCTGTTGAGTAGAATTGAAAGAAATTTAAAATGCAACCCTAAATCAAAATGCTGGTTAACTGGAATATCAGAAATATAAGATTTAAGTTTGGGAAGGATCTATGAAAATTTCTGAGGCTTTCTCTCCTTCAGAGTAGGCATCCTCTTAACAGTCACTTCTGGGAAGCACAAAGCCTTCTCTTAAGTGATTTTATGTCCATAGTGAAAACAACCCCTTATTGACAAAGCCTTTTTTAATTGTGCGAATAAACATAACACAAAAGTCGCCATTTTAACCATTTTAAAGTGTACCACTCAGTGTCATTATGTTCTTTGACAGTGTCATACAACCCTCACCACTGACTAGTTCCAGAACTTTCTCATCAACTCATTTTTTTAAATCGAAATTTCAGTTGTATAGTATATTGTATCATCACCAAATGTTAGATTACATCTAACACCATACCACTGAAACCCAATCCCTGCTTTTTCCACCACTTGGTCTCTACTACTGAATGCAAGCCTTTGTTTTATGAAGTTTCACTTGTTCATTTTCTTTGTTTCTTTATCCATCACATGAGTGAAATCATACAATAATCAACATAATACTCTCATTCATTTTGTTCCAAATGGCAGTATTGTATATCTTTTATAGCTTAGCATTAATCTATACACACACATATGCATATATAAAAATTGTGTATCCATTTATTCATTTATGGTCATTGGACTATTTCTATATCTTGGATATTATAAATGGTGCTATAATGAACATTGAACATTAGGGTGCATTTTTTTCTTTGAATTAGCATTTCCAAATCCTAGGATACTCAGAAGTGAAATAACTTGATCAAATGAGCTTTCTATTTTTAATTTTTTGAGGAATAGCATATTAAATTTCAGATTGACTGCACCAGTTTACATTCCCAGCAATAGTGTAAGAGGAACCCTTTCTCCACAACTCTGCCAAAACAGAAAAGAATTCTACTGAATGGGAAAAAACCTTATGTTTGAAAACCATACATATGATTTAGTTTCCAAAATACGTAACTCCTCAACATACATATACCTCAACAACAACAACCAAACCAAACAACAACAACAAAAAAACAATTTAAAAATGTACAGAGGATCTGAACAGACAATTCACTACTTTAAAGAAGATATACGGATGGTTAACAGGCACAGGAAGTATGTTCTATTACACAGATCATCAAGGAAATGCAAATCAAAACCATAAATAACCCCACAAAGGTTATAATGGCTATTGTTACTTGTTTTGAAAGTCAGATTCTTTATGACTGTCTGTCTATCTACCTACCTACCTACCTACCTACCTACCTACCTATTATCATGTCTGCTTCTCCCTGTTTAATTGATAATCAGCAAGTATCAGAAACTACCAATGAGATAATATGAGGCAGTACAGTGCTAAATGCTATCCTGCAAGTATTACTGAAAACTTACTGTGAAGAGTCCTCTGTGAATATCAAATGGATTTGAAAATCAAGATGCTAAACTCAGTTAGTTCATTCAACACCTACCTGTCCTCAGCCTCCCCCTAAACAAGACAATCGATGACTCATATATGGAGAGTTAACAGCAAGACTCACTGGGCCTCTCAGGTCCACTGCAAGGGTCAAATGTGATTAGGTTCACCAACCCACTTTGAGAAGCACAGATATTAAGCAAATTCAAAGGGGAAAGGAGTGAAAATTATTTTGAAAAGTTAAATCTCATTGTGTAGGCCTCTGGGGAATCTATACTCAAGAATGATTAACAGACATGCATAATATTGATATGCTAATGAACTATCACTCTGAGAAGTCAGATAATTAACTGGCTTGTTAACAGCACGTTGGAGCTGATTTGAAACTGGCAATCAAATACATATATCTAAACATCTCTAATTTTTGTTTTCTTTTATTATTTGTCTTAATCTTCCTTTTAATCCCTTCAAATATCACTCATATCTTCAACCACACAGTTAGGATCTTATGTCTTTGTTGAATAGCTACATCTATGAATGAATAAATGTGTGAATAAATTATTTATAAGCAGAATGAATTTGTTATTGAAATTATGAAGAGTTCTTGGTGAACTAAGTTTTCCAGTAAATTCAATCGAGAGGAGACATTGGTTCATATAATGGGGAGGAATGACCCAGATTTTATTCCATTACATAGTTAGAAAAAGAAAAACTGGTTCCATGTAAAGCTAGTCTGTTGATGCTGTATTACCCCCAAAGAACAGCACCTCATCTCCATTTTGCCAATTTGAGGTAGAAAGAAAGGTTTTTATAAGGAACTCTGTGCTCCCTCTACTGGCCAAAGAAAGTACAACACAGTGGAAGCCTCATTTGCAATGATAGAACATGGGAAGACATTTGAGATGCAGAATTTAATTGGCTGAAGTTAAGTGAAGCTTCTCTTACCAGCTGCAACAAAATAATGGCTGAAAACAATAATTACCATGAAAATAATAATGGCTAATATTTGTTAAAATGGACTTTGTTCCAAGCACAATTTTGAGCACTTTACATGCATTTTCCCATTGAGGAGATGTCTCTATGACTGGCAATAGAAAAATTACTATAAATTGGGGTGGAAGCAGGGTAGGGAAGTATCCAGTGTTCAGTATCAAAACAACAACAAAAAGAAATAGAATGTTTGTTTGGCATCATTAGACTATCACCTTCAAAGAGATTTTATCTATCTTGAAATGAAAATTCAGAAATAAATACTACCAAAAAATAAAGGTTCTCAGTTTAGAAGTCACTGTACACGTATAGTGTGTCCGGGGCATTATTACTTTTATATAGTCATGGGAAAACATACAGACCAGTCTTTTAGTTTTAAGAGTCCAAGTTGATGTTAAATTGGTGCTTCGATCAAAATACTTCCAGATTCTCGAAGCTCACATTGGAAAAGTTCCTGGATGGACCTCACTGAGGGAAACAGTCTGCTGTTTCTGTTCTGTTTGTGATCAACTTTTTTTTTTTTCTCCAAAATAAAAAAAAAATGCTTTGGCAGGAGTTAGTGGAATCATGTTAATATATTTGAGGCAGAAATGTTCCATTTTATAAATATTTTGAAAAAAGAATATGATGTTAAGAAGACTGTATGGATATGAAAAGATAACAGGTTTGGGATCAAACAGATGAGGTCTTAAATCTTCTGAAACACCGGGATAAATAGAGTACAAGTGAAAGGGCCAGAGCTAATAATACTCCATTCCTGGCATCTAGTAGGTTATCAGTACAAGCAGATAAAAGATAGATAGATAGATAGATAGACAGACAGACAGACATAGACAGAGACCTGTACAAGGACTTGACATTAGGAGATGTGGAAGCTGGATAAACAGTCTTTATAAGGCTGCCAGTTCCCATGACTGTGTTGGAACCTGACATCAAGAAGGCAGGTAGTCAGGAAGAGCAGATACAAATCTAGGGAAGGCAAGGCTGGAACCCACAAACAGGAGCTTGAACTCAGGTGGACAAATAAATGCTGCATGAGGACTATTGGCTGCAACCTTGGTGCTTTGGGTATCCTGCCCCACGTTGCAGGGCTAAAGACACACATCTGATCCAAGAGTCCAATGAGCTAAGGAGGACCTGAGGAAAAGCGGGATTGTTGCAGCTCCTGTTCAGCTCCTGTCAATGAAGTAAGCACACTAATAAACAGCAATGTGTATGATTATTAAATAGCTTCACTTCTTTCCTCCATATCTCACCATAAACTATCTCTTTTTGTCTACCTAGTAAGAAATACATAAAGGAATTCTGCAGACGAACTTCAACCTAAGTAAGTTGACACACTCTAACACCATAAAAGTAGAAATAAACTGAAATCTATTGGTGCATTGTACATGATGCACATTCTGGTTAACAAATAATTACAGCGAACACTATTTAGTTGTGGAGCTTTATTAGGTGTCCAGCACGAAGGAGATAAAGACACATTCACGACAATCAAACACACAGTAGACCAAGGTTAAGTGGCAAATGCACTTAAAAAAATAAAATCCCATCTTGAATTTTAATGACAGTTCATTCATAGTGCTGGGCAGTAGTTTTGGGTTAAGAATAATTCTGAGCTGTAGTCATTCAACAGACTTTTATTAAATGACTACTGTATGTAAAATTCTAAATTATATGCATATAACAGTGAACCAAAAGTCAATCCCTGCCTTCAGACTAAGGAGGGAAGTTAAGAGTAAGGCAAACATATTTGTACTTAGCAAAAAGAGTGGTGTGACTCATACGTGATGTCTGGAGCTGGGTGTCATTTCTCATGGGTTTTAGTGCTTTTGTTCTCTCTGCTTTAGCAATGTCAAAGACAGGACATTGATGCTATTTGGAATGTTCAGGTATATTTGAGATATGGGCAATGTTTGCCACTGAAATTTAATTCCATCTTTCAAAATTCAATTCAAAGGTTCTTTTGCACTTCAAAAAGTTTCTGCTTTGCAAAATAAACATGGTATTCTTGTTGGAGTGCATGATTGGAAAGGTTGAAGGAGAGACTCTAGAAAGGGGAGGTTTGGGAGTTTTGACTATAAAGGAAGACCAGGGCTGCTAAAAAGAACTTGAATGTAAGGCCTGATACATACTCTTTGTTTTTCCAAGTTGTGCATTGTGCATTTTCCCAGCAGATCACGAAGCCAACGGTGATAGGACCCATGTTGGAGTCCAATCTTCTTTCTCCATATGCAGTTGATCGTGAAGATGAAAATCAATAGGCAATAAAGGTGGCTCTTGTTAAAACTAAATTGGAATGATTGATTTTTCCTCTGGATCATTTAGATTCCAGAAATCTGTGGGTCTCATTATGGAAAAAGAAATATTTACTCTTCACTTAAAGTTTTATGGCATAGTAAGAAATAGATAAAATCAAAATGTGATGGAGGAAAAATGCAAGAAAACCAAGTATTTATGTGGCAATATAAGGTGATAATGTAGCCTATAAAGGGGGATTAATGTGCCCTGACTGCTTTGAGAACTGAATTTCATCATCAAAATCAAAGCTCAAATGCCAGTAAGTTATGAGAGGGAGAGGATATGACTTGCAGTGACTTAAATCAATACCCTTAATAGAAAGTCCAGTGGGGGCCTTCTGGTGGCCTAGGGGTAAAGTCTCACCGCTATCACCACTGCAGCCTGAGTTGGTCCCTGGCGAGGGAGCTAACCCACATGGCACAGCAGACATCTCCTGTGTCACCCGATGTTCCCCTCATCTGTGTATTTCAGTATATAGGCCTGTTTTGCTCCCCACTCTGTCTCTAGTGAATCCTCTCACCCCCACACCTCTGGCGTACACCCCAGCTCTTCTATACACAAAAAAAAAAAAAAGAAAGAAAGAAAGAAAGAAAGACACTCCAGTGGGTTCTTTCCCAACCCTAGAAAACTTTACTCTGAAAAGCAAAACATGGTTTCTCTTTTTTGGAACAGTAAGTGCGTTAGACTATTGTGGCAAGGAATAGAACTCTTATCTGTCAGACAGCTCTTCAAATTCTGCAAATAAACAATAATAACAGTAATAAAAATTATTTGGGATGGAGTCTAGCATAGATGCAACTCAAATTATTGTTCATTCTTATTGGTTATGCCAGCAATGTTTAGTAAGATTATCATTCTGAAACATGTGAAAAGTTTCTCTTAATGTGAAAATGCGTGTTTCACATTTCCTTCAGAACTTTCTTAAAAACTGAAGGTATTTTATAGCTCTTTCCACAGAAGAATAAGGCAATCTATGTGAAGTAATTCAAACAATGATGGTTAAATTAAGTTATTCCTCACATCAACATCCCACTTACAACCAACGAACTGCCTACAATTGTCTTGCAATGCTTTTAATTCCAAAGTACAGTATGAGTGAATTATTATACTTCATGGTCATAGATAATTATATTCATTTAAAAAATGAAAGATACTGTCATATTGAAGACTCAAAAAATCTGAAGTGTTAAATCTATTTCTTTATGATATATGGGATATTAAAAATCTGAATGATAAAATACAATTAAAATGTTGAAAGAGAGGATGATGAGCTTAATCTTTCAATACAATTAGTATTGGTATCCACTAAAGTTATTGATAAACTATCTATGTAGATCATGAATTCAGAATGTACCTTCATACCACGAAGTTGTGAAAGCTATTCAGTACCTTTATCTTTGTAGATGTTTTTAAAACCACAGACAACAGGTATATTACCTGTCCAAAACTGTTTCTTTTTTCCATTTTATAGGTTGAAAACACAAATTCTATAAATAAAATTTCAAGGTAAGCATAAAGCATTTTTCAAGTGCAAGAAAAAATATAAAAGTGGTCAAGTACATTAATGAACAAGCAAATCACTTTATGTGCAGTCATAAGGTAGTTCCCAGAGATCATAATCTTTGAAAGGACAAAGAAATGGAAAATCAACACCAGGAAATACACATGAATATCTATTAGAAAAATGTTTCCGCTCACTAGTAATCATGAAATATGCAAAATTAAAAAATAGTGATCATACAGTTTCTTTTTTACTATTAGATGAGCTAAGAGAGCAAAAGTATAATAAGAATCCAAGTACGATTACACTGTTCAAAAATTTTTACAAAAGTCACGTTACTGAAATAAAATTAGTCATTTCCTATCAATTTGTATGTGCTCAACACAAATATGACAGTCAAATTCTAATTTTGGCTCTAGGTTTGTTTCTTTTTTTTTGTAATCTGCAATAAATTGATATTTACATCACGAAATGCATGCCAATAGTAATAGGCCTACAGTTAATAACTGTAAAAGAACAAGTCATAGACAACTACTTAGATTTCTTCGCTTGTCTCTTTTACAGCTGTTCAGGAATAGAATAGATGGAAGACAGTTTCCATTGTGCAAAAGCACAGCCTTAAGACTCAGTTTCGAAGAGTCTAGAAATAATCTCCATTTTTGTGGGTCATGAGTGATTTCTAAGTCATTCATGAGGCCCTCAATATTGAAACAGAATACCAGAGTACTTTCCTTTCTGAAGAAAGGCTCCAATTGCTGGTGGCGCTTTCGATAGAACGTTATTGTGACATCTTCTTCTAGAAGATTCCATGGTTGGAGTCTTGATCCTAGCAATTCTGCCTTGTTCTTGGATAAGTCCAAATCACGAACCAGGTCATTTAGTTCTTCCTGTGTTAGTCTATGTGGGGTTGATGATGCACCACAGTGAAAATCAGGATCATTGCATGCTGATGGAACAGGAGAAGAACAGGTTGGTTCACCCTTGTCCTCATCAGATGAATCAAGAGAATATTCTGCTGGAGGTTCTGGAATAGGAAGTCCCTCACCATGTGGAACTGGTCTCAATGCAGACGGAATGTTTGGGCAGACTATTCTCGACTTCTTTTGCTTCGTTATTCTGCTGGAACAGGAGGAACCAAGCAGAAGTAACAGTCTTTTATGTGGTTGCTTGGCTCTGTCCACATCGTGGGAACTGCAAACGGCATTGATGTTTGCCATTGAACCACTGTGAAAGCTGTGTTGTACATGTAGCACAGCATAAATGCAGGACACAAGGCTTGTCTTGGTCACCAACCTTGCATCCAAAGTAAAGGTGATAAGCCTTCATCATTTGAAAAGTGATACTTTTATTCTGGTTGGCAAATGTCACTTTCCCACAAATAGAGTAGAAATTGTCCATTCTACTAATGCACTTTTGAGCCATTACTGTTTTGTATTGTGCCTAAATGGATAAAATACTAACAGTTCTATGGAACAGTGGCTTCAACTGTCTTGCACAAAGTCTCAAATATTTTCAATGCTCAACCTTTCCGAAAGGACTTTCTATAGTGCACTGCTGATGTCAGCTTACTTCAGCAGCCGCCTGGCAGTAGTGTTGCATTGCATCAGAAAATGATGCAATCAACTCTGGATGATGTGTGCATAATGGTATTATGCAATGTGATGCAAGATTACATCATTCTACGCTGATTAGGATGTTGTTGCAATCCTACTGGATAAATTTACATGGTGAAACATATAAAATGAATTATATGAAATATCTTCAAAACAAGAGCTAATAAAAAATTTTCACGATTATATTCATGTTCAGCACACCAAGATACTACCGATTAGGGCCTTTTTAAGTCAGTAACGATCTCACTGTTGACCAGTGTTACTGATAAAGTAAATTTACAATTTCCTTCTGTTTTCAAGTAGTTTTTGTAATTTCTACTCTGTTCATAGTCCTAACCCTTATCCCACCCATGGTTGAATTATTTTAAACATTTTTTCTGCTATTTTAAGTGACTTGAGTTAGGATAATGAAACCATATGTACTGTGTGTGTGTGTCAACCTCTAATATTTATAATTCTAAATTTTAAATAATGGAAAAACGTGCAATTTATATTATACTATATTTTACTTAAAATACATACAATGACAATTAAAATATGTACTATATTTATACTTTACTACTATTATTAGTTTTAAAATGCTTATATATACTCTACATGAAATGCCATTATATTTAGCAGTTAATTTTTTTCCAAAAGCAATTTCATACAGAATGGGGAGGCGTAAAATAGATGAGTAACATTGTTGTGTTTAGTGGAGAATGGGATCCGGGCCTTACCCTCTTGGCTTCCTCCTCAGCTCCTGTCACGGGTGAACACCCCTCGTGTTGTTAACTCTTCCACATTGGGAAGAGGATGAAGGGTAAGGGCATTAAGAGATAACCCTCATGACATGGAAAACTGAATACAATGATTCCCAATGATGTTTGTGCATTTCAGATCAACTCTAAATGCACCCCTGACTGATGGAAGATTCCAGCAGTCTTCATACATGAGTGTTGAGCAGTGTTCAGACCCCTCTGAAGCACGTGACCCCTAGTCCAACAATCTGATTCCAAGTCCTTAGAGGAATTGCAAAACTGGTCTCCATAGCACCTGCATTGTTTCTTAAAATTCTTTTCTTTCCCCATTGCCTTTGCCTCTGCCCACTTTGATATTTACTTCGGTGAGATGGAATTTCATTCAAGAATGTTTTCAATCCGTGGGCAATTTGACTAATTGACCTAATGTTATTAAAACCTCAACTATTCTTAAAATATGTATATTTAATTGTTGGCCAACTTGGAATTCTCCATGCCCTTTCTTCGTATTTTATTAATTTATGAGTATAAAGCCCTCTAATATGTCCAAATTACCCAATTCTTATAAAACACAACTTCCCAAGAGAGAAAAATAGTGAGGTTAGGCCACTTTGAAATAATGGTGCAATCATAGCTAATTTTTTTGGTATTTATTCTAAGAAAACCAATCCTCATGAACTCTTTGGTATTAATATGGATGTCATTCACTCACACTTGTATAAAACTTTGACTTGCATTCAACCATAATTAACTAGGCCATTCATTTAAAGTGCAAGAGCTTAAGATAATAAAACACCGGTTTATACACAAAAGACATCTTAGTTCTCCATGAAGACAAAAGACTGTCTTATGCAATTGCTCTTTAATTTATCTTAGTCACCAAGACAAAATGGCCCAGATGAGTTTTGAATATAACTTTCCATCACAAGCCTCTGCCTTTAAGATGATGCCACAGACACAGCCATTTCATTTGTATTGAAAGAGCATAAAACGCCATTATATTCATTATATTTCTTTTTAAGTTGGACCAAAATAAGTGTGATTCCCCAAGAGCTCCATAGGTGAAAAGAGGTGAGAAAACATTGTCTTTTTCATCAATCCCAGGCCCTGTGGTTTCCCTTTTACTTACCACCTGTTTGCAGCAGTGTTTATTCTTCTGAGGGTTTTAACAAACCACTTCTAAGTTCAAAGAACTAATGTCTTGGCTAAGTTGTGACCTGACCTGCTCCTCTACCTTTCAGCAAACCTAAACTTACTAACTTCCCCATAAAATAAACTTTAGTGTTCCCAATAAGGGAGAGTATTTGAGGACTTAAAATTACCAGTAGCAGAACATTGGATTTTTTCCCTCCTTTCCTGAAATATCTCCATTTTGTTAATAGTGAAGCTGGAGGCGAGGTGACCCTGGCTCCTCAGTGCTCGCTCCTCTCTATATACCCATTGCCAATATTAGATTAGCCATCTGGCTTCTTTTCTGCAAGTTCAGCTCATTTTAATAATCTCCTCTGAATCCTTTCCAAACCTTTTGTGTCCCTTGCATTTCTGGGACACTGATAGGGAATTAATTATGAAGTGCAGGGATATTTTGCAAGCCTAAAATAAAAATTGCTTCATCAGTGTATACATCTATGCAATTTTGCCTTGTAGGATTTATACTGACTTTTCTCTTATAGATGACTTATTTATTTTCTTTCTCTGCCTTAAAGAATCTTCTGGTTTGCATTCATTACTTCCTGAAATGAATATAACATTTTAGGTATGTATATAAATCTGTATACTCAATAGAAATTGAGACAATAAAGAAGGATATTAGAAATGCATGTAGAGTGAAATGCAAAAAAAAAAAAAAAAGTCTAGTGCACGGACACTAAAGGTCACACATCCTGAGTGACAAAGGTGATGGTTTCACTTCCAAACAGAGGTCAAAATAGACAATGGAAATACAAGTATAGAGTCCAAACTAATAGGGAAATGAGAAGGGAAGAAGAGGAAGGGTAGAAGGGAGGGAGATGGAGAATGAGAGCAAGGAAGAAAGAAGGAGGAAGAGAGAGAGAGAGAAAGAGAGAGAGAGAGAGAAGAGGAAGAAGAGGGAGAGGGGGAGGAGGAGGAGGGGAGGAGGAAAGGAGGACAAGGAGGAGGAGGGAGGGAGGGAGGGGAAGAAGGAAGGAGGGAAGGAGGGGGGAGGGAGGGAGGGAAAGAAAGCCTACTGTCAACTAGGAGTATGTTAGAAGATTCAACTTATTTTTATGCATTTGGAACTTTAACAATTTTTTTTAAGATTTATTTATTTATGCATACAAGCTGGGGTGTAGGCCAGAGGTGTGGGGGGGTGAGACGATTCACCAGAGACAGAGTGGGGAGTAGAACAGGCAGATAGACTGAAATACACTGCTGAGGGGAGCAGTGGGAGAGACAGGAGAGGTCTGCTGTGCCATGTGGGTCAGCTCCCTGGCTGAGAATAACTCGTTCTGCAGTGGCTCTGGATAGCTGTGACTTAACCTGTTGCGCCACAAGGGAGGCCCAACAATGGGGGTTTTTGATAAGTCAAAGTCTTTAGACTTTTAGTTATAGAAACCTTTAATATGGAGGATTATCTAGCAGTTTATATACACTACAGAGAGCAGGGCAGCATTTAACAACCTATTTAAAGGGTAATTCTGTATAGTAGTGAAAAGATGCCTCTGTCCTTTTTAAATGCAGGTAAACAGAATTTACTTGAAATTATAGGTAACATAATTTTTGTAGTTCCTTAAGAGGATTTTATGATACAAAGTAATTAAAAGTTCTGATCCTCACAGTCCAAGGTCAAGGGGACATTTATACATTAAAAAAAAAAAAAAAAAAAAAAAAAAAAAACCTCTGCTTTTGAAAATGGAAGGCCAGGTCATTAAGAGTCATACAGAAATAGAGTTTGAGACTTTTAAATAGGGGAAAATCATGTTAGGTCGATTCAAGGAGCAAAACGTCCTCTGATTTCTAGTTTAGATGTAGGAATATAGAGACAGAGACAGTTACCAAATTATTGGTATCCTAAAATGCAACTGATTCCCTGACAACAAAGGCTTTTTTAACAAAGAAGTACATCTCATAGTACAATATAAAACCAACCAGTCCTCAAAGGCTCTATGTGTTCTGAAACATCTCTGAAGAATTAAACATCTCTTTAAACCTCTCTGCTCCTGGAGTTAACAGTGCTTGAATTCCCACTCCACACTGTAAACCCTTTGCATGAACCATCTCCTGTAATCCACAGGTGAACACTACAACATTGTGAAACAGAGGAAACTGAGTCTTGGAGAATGTAATGACTTACCAGGGTCACTCACCAACTTAGGTGTTCAACAAACATCTGCTCAGGTAGGTATTTGATGAAAGATATCTTGACAAAAGATAATTTACTGAAAGCATAATTTCGTTATCCCCAGGATACAGGGGGATTCCAGAAGCAAAGTTTAGAGGTTGCAGAATCTGGCTTTGGCACCATTCATTCACAAAATTACCAGACGTTACTGGGCACTCCCAGCATGCCACGCACCGCATGGGTGTATATTTACAGGAGATTTGTTGAAAAGTATTAAATGTGTCTTTCTAGAAGCTCAGTTTGGAGATGATATGCTCTTCCTAGGAAGCAGTAAAGGGTCCAGAAAAAAGATTTTCTTGGCAGTATAATAAGAAATATTCATTCACAGGTGCGGGTTAGTTGGGAATGCCTATTGTATGCGTACAAGAGTTAAAATCTCCCTGTGAGCATCACAACATCTCTGTATGTGTTTGTATAGACATACATACAGAAATAGATTTTAATAGTACAAAATAGTATAAAGAAAAAAAAATCAAATGGTTCACTTCTTAGGCTTCTCCATGCAGCAGATATGTGTGTATATAAACATACATAAATAGATTCTAATAAGATAAAGAGTATAAAGAAAGAAATTCAAAAGAAATTTTGGCTTCTCCAAGCAGCACTGTAGCAAGAATTTGAGTGCAATTGGAAGGTGTAAAGTGATTATAAGAAGCACATTCAGGAGAGTGTGAAATTGAGATTAGGGAAAGAATCCAGTAAGGGAACCTTTTTGAGTAGATCACTTTTGAGAAGTATACCTCAATTTGCCAGAGAGCCCTGGGAGAAAGTGAGGAACATGACTCAGAATTGTAACCATCTATCCCAGGGGGACGGAGCTGGAGAGTTTATTCTCTATAAACACTATTTATTATTAAGTGAGGACTGCCCTCCAAGCCTTCATTTTTCCTTCCCTCCAGGTTGCTCTATATGTGGAGTTAGAGAATCACCAGAGGCAGAGTTCCAGAAATTTGCAGTAAAACATTGTCAAACTTGTACAGGAAAAATGAAAGCTACGATGTATGGGAAAAGCATCAATAGCATCTGCTAAGACCTCCTTACAACTGTCCATAGAAAACCACTGTGAACACAGGCAAACTTCCTTCATTACAACTGTCCATCAACAAGTGCCAGGTTTTCATTAGCTCACTCAAAAATATGCCCTAGGTAGGCCTCCCTGGTGGTGCAAGGGGTGACATCTCAGCATTATGAAGCTATCCTCAGCCACTGCGGCATGAGTTCCATCCCTGGCCAAGGAGCTGCCCACATGGAGCAGCAGACCTCCCCTGTCTTGCCTGCTGCTCCCCTCAGCAGTGTATTTCAGTGGCTCCGCCTGTTCTGCCCCCACTCTGTCTCTGGTGAATCCTCTCACCACCCCCACACCTCTGGCCTACACCCCAGCTATTGTATGCATAAATAAGTAAATATTTTAAAAAGTATGTTTTGGTGTCATTTTATACTGCTATCTATGGCTCCATTATATGTGTTATAATTAATTTGTCCAATTTTCCTGTCGATGGGCACTTAGTTTGTTTTCAGGGTTTTTTAAATCATTATACTATTATATACATGAGAGCCACAAACATATTCTGCATATATTTTTTTCACTTTTCTTAGAATACATTTCTGGGTCACTATGTATACATATTTTGTAAAACTAAATAATACAGCATTCTTCTCAAATGTTTCAACATCTTACATTGCCATGAAAACTGAATAAAGGTAGCTGGTTCAAATCACCCTCAGCAACAGTGAGTTGTCAGTATTATTAATATTTAGAAACTTCTTTGTGTGCTCCCTGATTATTACATTTGTAAAATCTCCTTTCAGGTGTTTTACTGTGGTGTCTACTAATGTGCTCATCATTTCATTTCTAACTGACTGAATTATTCTGTGTCCTAATATTAACCTTTTATCTGCCATGAGCATTGTAGATGTTTTTCAAATTAATCATCTACCTTCCAATTTTATTTATATACGTAAGGTAAAATATAGGAAGTCAGCATAAAATATACTAAGATGCAAATTAATATATACATAAGACCATTGGGAACCTATGGCAACCACAAGTATGAAAAATTTCCATCCTTATAGCTTGTAAGTTTTATTTTAATATATTAAAAAATTAATAATAATTAACTTTCACCTTACTGATTCATGTTAAAATTTTTGTAGAAAATTTCAATAATAGTTGTTTACTATTAAACAATAGCAAATATTGTTGAAATCTCCACTCATTTGCCAGACATTGTGCTGATAACTCATTTGCTAGATGTTTACTTTATATCTTCTCCTTTAATCCTAACTACAACCGTATAAGATTAAAGTGCTAGTAAATCCCTTGCTTTAAAGTGGGAAAACTGAGATTCAAAGAAATGAAGTAACTTTATCAAGTCTACCTAGTTAGTAAGTAGTGAAACTAGAATTGAAACCCAGGTTTTATTCTGACTCATGCCAAACTTTACATTTTATTAAAATGATATTACCTCTGGAAAATAAAAAGAAACAAGAACATTGGATTATTTGTTTCTCATTATAAAATATTTCATACAGAAGAGCATATTTTTAAAATACTAAAATACTGAAACAACTTTCATATCAAGAAAAAAGACCCTAAAAGATAAAGGCAAAGAGAAACAAAACTTTCTATGAGAAACAAAACAGAAAGGATTTGTTACCAGCAGCCTGCAGTATAAGAAATGATACAGAAAATTCATTAGGCAGAAGTGAAATGATAGCAGATGGAAATTTGGAACTCTATGAAGGAATAAATAGTGTGGAAAATGGTAAATATGCAATAAACATAAAAGTGTTTTCACATAAAAGTGTTTTAAATTACAGTTGACTGAAGTAAAAATAAAGTATATTTTAAGGGCTTATGGCACATATACAATAAAATGTATAACAAGGTCACCTAGAATGACAAGAGGAAACCTAACTATGCAATTGTAGAAAGTGATACAGTATTGAAGGGTAGATTGTAATAAGATGAAAATGATGTTTTGAAACCAGAGCAATTATAACATATATATGTCACCATTAAATTAAAAACAAACATTAAAACCTCAAATGATTCAAAAGAAGTAAAAGGAGTAAAAGAAAACAAGAACAGATGGGATAAATAGAAAACAAACAGCAAGATAGATTTAAATCCTACCAAAATGATAATTGTATTATTTTTTAATTGAGGTAACAGTGGTTTATAACACTGTACATGATTCAGAGGCACAGGTTCACGCCTCATCATATGTCTTGGAAGAATGTAGACTGTTCCAGTCCATACGGAAATAGTATGGCGGATTCTCAGAACATTAAAATAAATCTACCATATGATCCAGCAATTCCACCTCCTAAATATCTACCCAAATAATGCAAAAACACTTCTTAAAAGGCTGTATGCATACCTATGTTCATTGCTGCATTGTTTACCATAGATAGGTATGGAAAAAACTTAAGTACCCAAGAACTGATGAGTGGATTAAGAAGATATAATAGCAATTTCTACTTTTTATTTAGGTAGAATTCTACTAGATTGTCAGCTCCAGGAGGCTCAGATGGCCAAAAAAGAGAAGACAAAAAGAGCACTGTTAAATTCACACACATGCACACACACAAGCACACACACACACACAGACACAGAATACAGTATACTATTCAGAATACTACTACAGAATACTACTCAGTTACACAAAACAAACAAACAAACAAAAACCTCTTGCTATTTGTGACAACCTGGATAAAACTGGAGGGGATTATGCTAAGCAAAATAAACAGGAAGTAAAAAAAGAAAAATGGATGGTTATACTCAGATGTGGAGTACAGATAAACAAAACAAAGGATCAGACAAAACCAAATCAAAAATAAATCCTAGAATTCTGGCTGTAAAATTGAAGGTACCAGAGGAGAAGGAGACAGACAGGTGAAGAGCATTCAATTTCGTGTTTCTTAACACAGCAGTTTATTTGTTCAATCATATAGTAAGGCATTTACTCACTAAGCTTTCAAGCAATTTCTACTTTTTATCCAAGGAGAATTCTACTAGATTATAAGCTCCAGGAGGCTCAGAAAGCCAAAAAAGATAAGACAGAAAGGGCAATGTTAAGTTCCCAGATCAGGGGAGTGCCTGACATGTAGTCAGTCCTCAAGAAATACTTGCTAAAAGAATGAATTGAGAATCTACGCAAAGGAGGATGGACTTTTCACCTTGTAGAATATTAGTTGAAATCAATAACTGATAATAATTTCCTGAGGACTCATCACATGGAAAATGGATCTTGGATGGTGATATGAAAGAGGAAGTCAGGAAAAGACTCTTAATGTCTGTTCTTTTTAAAACTGATGATTCCCTAGTAGGTATGTAGAGAAAGCAAATTTTTTCAGAGATTGAGCTAATCTGCTCTGGTCTTCAGTTTTCATTCATGGCTTCTGAAAACAGGGCTGACTCAGTCCTCCCTGCTTCCCTTAGACACAAGGCAAAAAACTTTTCCCTGATTTCTCAGAATTGTTTCCAGGAATATTTGAATGCATTTACACCGTGTGGAGTGTTACTTTCGCCGCCATTTCACAGAAGACACAAACTTAAGTCCAAGAATGAATTTCGAATTGTAGGCTTTTCAATATCAGAACTCTTAGAGAAATATATCCAGAGTCGAGAAAAGAAGGCTGGAATTTTGGACTGGATGCCTTCTGCCATGCCTGAATTGATTCCTTTTAGGGATATATTAGTTTTTTTACTTATTCCATCCTTCCAGGTGGTAAACAATCTAGTGTATCCCATCACTTCTTCTCAACTTTCTTGTCATTACAGTTTATTCATTAATTTTTTGCATTTATTCGGTCATGGTATCTACTATGCACTGAGGCTATATAAAACAATATAATTGTTGAATAAACCAGACACAAATTTTGTCTTAAGGGAATTTAATGCCAATGAAAATGGCATACAAGTGAAAAACAATAAAACTAAATGTGACAGGGACAATAATAGGCATACAAGGGCTTGAGGGCACATCTGAGACAAATGCAGCTAAATCTAAGGATATCTAGACAACCTTCCTATGTGTTGTGATTTTTAAGGTGCTCTCTAAAGGATGTATGTGTAGTCATCAGTCAACACATACAGGGAAGGTTACATCAGCCCACTCAATCCTTCACAGGTTGGAAATTTTTTTCTGCAAAGTTCAGTTGAGTTGGGCTATCAGGAATAAAGAGGTGAAACTAGAAAAGTAAGTTGGAAAGCCTTTGGTGTAATATGTTGAGGAATTTGGACTTTAACCTCAACACTTGGTGAAACCACTGATAGGTATGTAAAGCTAGATTGATAAGGTCAGCTGAGTCTCTCAGCGGTATTACTCTTTCAGTTTATGCAGATAGGACTGGAGAGGGGCAGAGCTGGAGTAGAGGGTCCCAGTGAGGAAGTTGCTGTGCTTTGTTCCAAGTAATTCCCAACAAATGACTATGGTCTAGAAGAGAGAGTTCAGGTTTCCAGAATGATTGAATTAAAATGCCACTTATTAACAGAAGTAATTAAAAAAATTTCATTCTATGCATGTTCTACATTTAGCACCATGAAAGTTTGTCATCAAATTGATTTGATCCAGCTTACCTTTACACTCATTTCAGCCTCTTTACATAGATGTAGGTGATGTTCTTTACCAGAGGATGCTCCTTTTTCATGGGGAAAGCATTTTCTTTTAATGGTCAGCTCTGTAGAAAACCTGAGAAATATAACACCAAGTAGTTATATTAGTGAAATTCCTTTTTTGAATTTAGCAGCTTAGCAAGAGCAAACACTTCCCTTCAGGAACTCAGAATTGTCCTTCCCCAGGTAGAATGGAATCGCAAATTATAAAAATCACTGTTATCATAACAATCAGGGAGTCTCAGAAATACGATGTCATACTTCCACATCTCTCAAATGTACCGCATGAGGCAAGCAGAGTTCTTAGCGTTTTTTGAGTGAAAGACATAATTTTTCCTTCTGGGCCCTGACCATTATTTTTCCTTCATTTCCAGAGAAGGTCATTTGCTAAATGGAATCCAGCTGCACTAAAAGGGGTGCAGGCCTTTAAAAAAGAGAGAGCAACTCATTCTCTTCTTAATCCCTTATTATTGCTGCCTTTAACTGACGCCTCCAATGACTAATATTATTAGATAGCTTAGAGCTCAGTTCATGGGCAGTGTAGAGATTTTTAATTTGTAGGGGACCTAAGGCATGTGTGTTTGCATGTGTGGTAAGGAAGCTGGGGAGTCACATATGAGTCGAGGGATGAATGAAGGTGGAAGGTGATTCCTGAAGCTGGCTGAAAAAAATCACCAAGAACAAAGTGTTCTTGGTTTTAACTATCCAGCTGTTTCTCTGAATTTCCTTCCTGATGAACTTTCAAAATCGATAGAGGCTCTGGCTGTGAGCTAACCCGCAAGAGGAGATCTGACCTCATGTGGATAGAAAAGTGTTTCCAGGAAATAATAATTACAAAAAAAAAATCCTTAAAGAAATTTTTAATGTAGAACCAGCCCCAGCGGTTATGGGTGGGCTGCATCAAAGAGATTTGGAGGGCCTCCCTGGAGGCGCAGCGGTTAAGCGCTGCGCTGTGGAGCTGTCGGCAGCAGCGATGCGAGTTCGACGCCTGGCCAGGGAGAATCCCACATGGTGCGGCAGACCTCTCCTGCCTTGCCCGCTGCTCCCCTCAGCAGTGTATTTCTGATCTGCCTGTTCTGCTACCCGCTCTGTCTCTGGTGAACCCTCTTGCCGCCCCACGCCTCTGGCCTGTACCCCAGCTTGTATGTATAAATAAAAAATAAATCTAAAAAAAAAACCAGAGATTTGGAAACCCCAGAGAGTAACTAATTTTAATGACAGTTCTAATGCCTCACAAATTGACTAGCTAATTTAAATATTAACCTAGTGAAACAGAAATGTTGGTAAGGCTAAAAATGTTGATTAAAAAATTGCTTCTTAAGGATGAAAATGGCAGAGTGTATCACAGTCCTGCCTGGTTATTTTGTGACACCTACTTTGGAGGATATTTGAATCCTTGAGTCAAAGTGACATTGTTATATTTGCATGTGTGATGGTTGTTTAATAGCTGAATGTTGACTGACATGTGCAGTTATGTGAGGACGCACTATAAGGTGTGTGTGGTGCCATTTCCCACCTTCAGTTTGCTCCTGAATGTCCAACAGCTCTGATTGATGGACATGCTCTGTGCTGCACTTGAAAGAAAGATGGCAAAAATGGTGATAGGGAGAGTGAGAGAAAAGAAACAGCTTTATCTCATTCCAAGTTTTCATTGAAATTGGCCCTTGAGGCATTTTTATTTCACATCTGGAGAAAAATAAATGTGGCCACAATTATTAACACATTCTGAAAGAAATAAGTCAAGAGCTACTTAGACTGCACAGGTGTCTGTTATCAAAATCTCAGCAGAGAAGTGGTAATATGGTGTGTGTTATTTTAGACTCCCCAGGTGGTTGCAGCTAAGAACAGGAGAGAAGAGCATTAAGGGGAAGACTAAATACAAAATGTTAATTTTGCAAGGGAGGAAATCAGTGAATGAGATTAAAGAAATCCATTGGTACGTGAGCTGAGAGACTTCAAATGATAGCATAGGGAAATAAAAAGTAAATCAGTGTCTTACCAAGAAGAAATCCACTGAAGAGATTTTCTATGGTATAAAGTTCTTGTTTTAGGAGGGCCTGTGGTAGACTCAGTCACTTCCCAACAGACCTTTACCCTTGACCAAATACTAAATAATTAATTTCACTTTCAGTAAGAAGTTCTCTAGCTATCTAATTAGTTAATTTAATTAGCTAATTAATGATAGTTATCTACCTGTTTTTATTGAAGTAACACTGGTTTACGATGCTGTGTTTTATATGTATCGACTCTACCCCTTCATATTTTACTATCACACCACACTCCCCACCAAAGCATCCATAGTCCAATACACAGATTCAATGCAATCCCTATGGAAGTTTCAATGGCATTCTTTCATAGAGAATCACAAAAGCCAAAGCAACCCTCACAGAAAATAGAAAGAATAGCAGTATAATATGCTCAGGCTTCAAACTATACTGTAAAACAACAATGCAAAACTGTATGATGTTGGTGCAAAAACAGACACACAGACCAGTGGAATGCAATTGAGAGCCCATGCCTTTGGACAGTTAATCTATGACAGAGGAGACAAGAATATGTACTGGATAAAGGGAAGTCTTCAATAAATTTTGTTAACTGGACAGCCACATGCAAAAGAATGAAACTAAACTGCTATCTTACAACATAGGCATAAAAAAATCAACACAAAATGGATAAAATACTTTGATATAAGATCTGAAATCATAAAATACATATAAGAAAAATATAGGCAAAAGTACCCCAGAACATAGGTTTCAGAGATGTCTTTGTGGATTCATCTCCAATAGCAAGGGAAACAAAAGAGAATATAAATAATTGGTACCAAATAAAATTTAAAAATTTCTACATTAAAGAAACTGGCACTAAAACAAAAAGGCCCCCTACTGAATGGGAGAAAATATTTGCATCCTGTTGTCTGATATGGGGCTGATATCAAAGATCTATAAAGAACTCATACAATTCAACAACAAAAAAACAACCCAATCAAAAAATGGACAGAAGAACGAAATAGATACTTTGCCAAAGAAGATATAATGACCACCAACAGGCAAACAGAAACATGTTCATCATCTCTTATGATCAGGGAAATGCAAATCAAAACCACAATGAGATATTACCTCACACCTGTGAAAATGGTGTGTTCATACCATTTCTGATGGGAGTGCCTCACCTATCATAGTTTGACCATTGTCAT
Organism: Scalopus aquaticus; assembly: GCA_004024925.1. Taxonomy (NCBI): domain Eukaryota; kingdom Metazoa; phylum Chordata; class Mammalia; order Eulipotyphla; family Talpidae; genus Scalopus; species Scalopus aquaticus. Next base: position 107,294 of record PVIJ01001335.1, read on the forward strand.
GCTTTTGTCAGGTTTAAAAGAAATCCCTTCCAAAACAAAGAAAAGGTTGTGTCTTTGGAAAGTTGCAGTGGACATTTTTTTTTTTTTTACTTCTCTTACACACTAGAAACTGTAAAAGGATAATGTATTACTACACAGGTGGAAAGAACAGCCAATCGGGGTCCTTGAGACTGGGTTCTATACCAGCACACCACTTAGAAGCTTGGATAAGCCACCTGAACTCTCTGGACTATTTTTTTTCTTATGTGTACAAAAGAGAAATCAAATATTTCCTGATAGTTCACTATGTATAATGGATGCTGTGATAGCAAAGGGGTACAGTTGGCTACTTCAGATTATGTGCACAGAAAAGGCAGTGACATTTGAGCTGAAACCTGCATGTTTCAAAACAGACTAGCAAGTAAAAGTCTGAGAGTAGAGCTCTCCAGGCAGATGGTAAGTGACTGAAGAGCCTGCAAGACTGGATTGGACTCACCGTGCTGAGGGACAGAAAGAAGCCAAAGAGGCCAGAGCAGAATGAGCAATGGGATGAGGCTTTATTAAAGGATACTTGAGAAGAATTCATGGCTAGATCATGTAGAACCTTGTAAGATTTTGCCATCGGCTTAGATTCTATTCTAAGTTCATAGATAGATATTAACTTGTTCTAAGTAAGAAGAGTAAGAAGGTGTACTTTTTTAGTTGACTACTTCTATGTGAAAAAGGGACTTTAGGAAGGACATAAAGGAAGTAGGAAGATAAAATAGGCAGCCTCTGCAGTAGTCCTGGCAAGCTGTGATGCAGCTTTGGACTAGGATGGTAGCAGTGGAGGTAAGAGAAAAAAATACCTTCTGTTGATTCTATGTGCTTCCTATAATGTGCAAGAGAAAACTGGAATTTATTAAATATTAACATTTGACAGGTTTCTGGGCAAAATTTTTAAAAGAGTTTTTATTATAATTTCCCCCCAAACACTACAAGATTGGTAGCCAATGACTGTGAAGAAGGTTTGAAAGCTATAAATTAATATACAAATATAAAGAGAGGGTGTTATTATTATAGCTCTGATTTATGTTTAGGTCTAGTCATGGATGTTATGTCATCATGAGTAAAATGTGTGTGCCACACACTCTCTTCAAAGAGCAACTGGGTTGCCCTTTTATATTTACCATGCATTTTCTTTTAAGCTGTCTTTGAAGAGGGCATTGTAGTTAATCAACTGTCAAGTTTAGGATGTTAAATCTTGTCTACGCAGCAAGACATGTCTTTAAGAATCAAAGAGCACCATCCTCCCCTTTGTGAAAACAGAAACAAGATGAAAACAAGCCTGTTGAATCAATTTAGATCCTATTGCATTTGCAAAGGACCTGTTTGTTTAAGAGATGATAAAGCACCTTCCATGTGCCAACATGGGCTCTGCTGTCAAGTTCAGAGTCCAGAAGAAGACAATTAGATCAATAATTACAGTAATAGTAAGAATAATGACAATTACCATCTATTGAGAATTAGTACACGCCAGGATGTTGTTCCAGATATTTTCTATTTAATACAACATGTGGTCCTCACAAAAGCCCTGTGAGGTTGGCAGTAATAACAGTCTTATTTTACAGGTGACGATTTTCAGATGACCCCTGATGATGTGAGGGAAATAGATGCCTGGAGCAGCAAGTGCAGTGTTAGGGTCATTTTTTTTTTTTTTGTATAGATGTGACACTCCAAAAGAATCTCCAGTTTCCTCAAAATATATAAAACATCATCCAACGTATTTGTTGACAATTCATGGCATAGACTTACTGCCAAGATAAAAAGTTACAGATTAGCCAAGATCAAAAGTTACTTAGTGACTGAAACCAATATTAAAAAACGGAAACCAGAGATTTAGGGAAAAGTGGAACTGGTTGCCAGAGAAAGTATCATTTTGCTCATAGGGTGTATTTCTGTTCCCTGTTATTAGAAACTCAGAAAATTTCACATCATCCTCAATAATATATATGAGAAAGTTTACCAACCAGAATACACATTGTTTAGACCAAAAACTAAAAATTGTTCACTTTTTTCTTTTACTCTTGGAATCATGAAAAAAAAATATAGTTTTACTTATTCTTTTGATTTAAAAGTGATAATATTTTAAAGATGGAATCGTGGTCAGGAGAAATTAAATTACTCAAAGTCACAGAACAATTCCAAGATGTATCTGGAATTTTATTCTTCTGACATCTATGCATTCAGAATTCTTCATATATTCATTCAATTATTTGTATCCATTGGCACATTCACTCATTCATTTCTTAATTGAGTAGCTACTGTGTGCTAGATTCTGCCCTAGGTATAGAAGTATAGCAAAGAAAATACAAATGAAAACTCTTCTCTCATAGAATTCATGTTCTAGTAAGTGATATAGGAAATAAACAAAGTAAGTAAATATATTATCTTAGATACTGATAGATATTAAATATATATCAAATGGTTAAATGCAATGAGATTTTGGGAGGGGGTGGGTCAGGATGTGGTATTTTACAAAGGTTGACCAGGAAAAACTTCATTGACCATGTGACTCTGAGAAAAGGAAGCACAGTAGTATCTTATAGATAATTATGGGAAGACAATTCTACATAGAAGGAACAACCTGAGTTATCCCTGAGGCAGATATGTGATGTGTAGGTCTGAAGAAGCAAAAAGAACCCAATATGGAAGCAACAGGGGGGACAAAGGAGGAAGCAGTAGGAGAGAAGTTGAGGCACATAAAAAGGGGGTCAGCGTACCTTGAAGGTGACAAGGTTGGGCTTTTCACTGAGCGAAATGAGTGACACACAGAGGGTGGCTTCCATCTCATTACACCATATCAGGACACCCTGGGACTTGGTGCCTATATAGGACACAGATTCTCTTTTCTCAACAAAATAGCATTAGCTCAGTTTCAGAAAACAATAATGTATGTGGCCTTTCAGTTTATGAAACTGATAGTTCTGTGAATGACAAGGAATATTAAATAGAAAATAATCATGCAGAATTGATTTTGAATCCACTTCAAGACTTCAGTGGAAGGGGTGATGGCTTTCTTTGTTAGTTCCATCTTCGAGGGAGGCAGAGAACTGCATTTCTAGCTGTGGTAAAATAAATAACAGTAAGGACATATCTTGAATGACTGAAAAATCAAAGCAAGTTGGAACTGTCTTAAGATTTCATGGCTTTTTATTTAAAAAGTATACTAAAAGGGCTTAGTTCACATTATATTCCATCTATGTGAAATATGGCATTTTAATGAAAAATGTCATTTTCTTGAGTTATAAAAGGACAACAGAAATGACAGAGCCAGTCAACATCACTAGGGCTCTCTCTCTCTCTCTCCTTTTAACTTCTCTCCCATATTCCAGTATTTCATTTTGAAATACTTGTCAAGCCCATTGGTTTCCTTTGGGAAGAAAGAGGCAATATGACTAGGAGATATTATTCAACATTTATTTATTGCTTTCATTGTTTCTAATAGTGAGCAGAAAGAAAGAATTTCTCTTTGGGTTGCTATTCTTCATCAAAATCTTGAATAATAAACTTTCTTTTCTTTTCTTTTTGGATCCTATCTGCCCTTCAAATTCTTTTTGGATCCTACAAATAGTAGCTGGTCAAACCTTATCATCTTCTAGAGAGAATAGCTTAGAAATTGACAAGTAAAATGAGAATACAGGACATTGTCACCAGGCAGAAGAGAAGAGTATAAATAGGGAGCTATGCTTGCTAGATTTGGCTCTAGGATGTAGTATATGCTACATTCCAGAAAGGACAGATATATTTAATAGACAAAAATCAATATGGGGTAACACGTGGGGTTCACTTGCATCAGGAAAATCCAAAGCTGAGTGCACTCTGGCTTGCCAGATCATTTTAGAAGTGCTCTAAAAGGAGGTGGCTATGTTAATAAGGAAGCAAAATATCCTTCCTATAACATATCAAACTGAATCTTACATTACGGACTCCGTTTTGACTAGTCTGGCCCATTAGAGTCTTGGGGTGATTTATATAGTCTAATCAGCCACCTGGGAAATTTTCTTTACACCTGTGCAGCCAGTGAAGTAGATGAGGGACAGAGCTGCCTAACAGGGGTTCACTTTTGTCCAAAATTTATGGTGCTCATAAGTAATTTCTCCTCCCTGTCCAGCATTTTTGAACTTCTTCTGATTCTAGTCCTTTGCCCAAATATAACAAAACAATACCTACCTTATAGAAAGGCCATAGGTGGCAGGCATGTGGAAATGCATAAATACTATGCATTTATATTTGTATTTGTATTTTATATATTATATTTGTATTTTATACAAAACTAATTCTGGAAATCCTATATAGATTTCTGATCTCATGTTCCTCATGATGTGCCCACTAAAATGAAAGATTCTAGTGGGGAAATCAGATAATCAGAATGCCGTAAATAATACACATTTCCCAGGAGAACAATGAAATATTCTAAGACAACAGAAGAGGAGATTGTCACATTCTGCTTTGTTTGATAGCGTATGAGACACGGGTTGGAGAAGTCTGAATCATTTCCTGCAAAATAACACAAGGGCAATATATGGTTTGGAACAAACATGATTTCAGATTCCATTGCTCGAAAGGGAATCCATTTCCATCCTTAGAATCCTTATGGTTTGTTTCCATAATCCATATGCAAGTTGCCCATCTCTATCTGAAAATAAATGTGTGGTCCATATTTTAAAATTTACTCTTTGAGTTGCTAATGTTTCAACAGAACCATCACTGAATCTAACTCTTTAGAGATCTAAAGAAGTCCATGTAATAATTATTTGATAAATGACCAATCAATCCAGATTAATGTTTGATATATAGTATGGCATTATTCATATATATACATATATTGTGTACATATTTTTAACTAGATATTTTTTCTTAACAAACACCGAATACATACCGAGTACTATATGCCTTTTGCCTTTTCTTCACCCTGCTAGTCCCCACTCATTTTATAAATGTCATCTCAAGCATTCCCTTCTCCCATAGACCTTCCTGATGTCCACTCTGCTTCAGCTGTTCTGCTTTGCTGCCACAGCACATATTCACATATTCACCAGCCTGCTCATCACACTGGCATAATGCCCCTGATTTTCTTAACTGTTCCCCTCCCCTAAAATTGGTCCTACTCTCTGTGAAAAGATGAACCATGTTTTTATTTACTTTAAATTCCTCTGACAAGTTTATAAATTTAAACTTGATCATGCCAGCATTAAAAAAGCAAAGTTTACATAGTGAAGTGATATGTACAGCTTTGGTTTCTGAGTATTCACTTACTGTTGTAGTGTGGATAAGGCTTTTAGATGGTGATGACTAAAGGTACAAACAATTGAGAGATTATTTTAGTAATTAAGAAAATAAAAGATGGTATAGCAACTAAGAGGGGATTACTATCGAGGAGATGGGGAGACAAAAAACAAAAGTTTTAACATGAAATCATTTCAGGATTTGTAGATTTAACTTGTTTCCCTCACTGCTCATATTCAATCAGAATATTTCCTTGGATTGTTGATGTGTTCTTTTGAAAAGACATTGTTAACATTCTCTCAAATAGGAAACAGAGTAGGAATAAACAAAAAAACAAACAGTACATTCAGTTTTAAACAGGTTAAACCTGAACTCTTTATTTATGTGCCCTTCCAGAATCTCAGAATGGAAAGGATAATGGTATCATCTAGGAAGAGTTCATCGCTGGTGGTTAGGGGGATTAAAATGTAACCTTAAGAACGAGAGTGCTAAATGAATAGGTGATAAAGATGAAGGAGAGCCACTCAATTGGAAGCAACACAAAGAGCAGAGCAAGAGGAGTTGTTGACTAACATTAGCTTATACCTTATGGAGTTCTTTATCTGCATCTATTGCCTGGTGTCTCACCCATCAGGAGTTTATCCCTTTTGTTTTTAAGCTATAACAGAGATTTTGCTCAGTAACATGTGAAGAAAGAACTGTCATTCAACAAGAACTGAGCATACAACAAAGACCACAAATTGGGTGAGACTCCCTTTTTCTTCCCATTCCCAGCACGGTTTTCTTATAATAAATCAATTTGTGCTTTCATTTTCCATCTGAAAAACTCAACTCGTTGTAAATTGGAACAAATAAAACTCTCCATACTACAAATCACATTCAAAGAGTTCAGTGATTCATTGACTGATGATATGGAGAGACTGTTTTATCAGTTTTGAAGGAAATATTCATCACCATTTTGGCAGTTTTGTCACTCACATTTGGCAGATTCCTTGTTTAACTGAGGAGAAAAGGCAAGACTGGACTCTTAAAATAAAGGTGTTGGGGGAATCATTCTGGGCTTTGCCTAACCTTGCAAGTAAACAAAACAATTGAATAATTCTGACCTAAAAACATCAGGGCGCATTGTTATCTCATGCCCTGTGAACCTGTGGGTGATGATTTTGTTTTCCCTGAGGCAGAAAGTAGCAACTCTCAGGTCAGGATGGTAATCAAGTTTGGTCTAGCTGAAGGTGCAGCTTTAGAACTCTTGCCTATGTTTTGACAGTTGAGAAGTTGAGAAGACGATGACACATTTCCTCCAAATGAGAGTTAAACAACAGAGTGACTTGTGTGCTCATCTTAGGCAAGTCAGGTGGATCCTGGATGAGTAGTGAGATTTTGCATGAGAAGTTCATACAAGTTTCCAAAGAATCACCCAAAAGTATAGAAAAGCTTAAACGCATTTTTTTAAAAGATTTATTTATTTATACAGACAAGCTGGGGTACAGGCCAGAGGCGTGGGGCGGCGAGAGGGTTCACCAGAGACAGAGTGGGGAGCAGAACAGGCAGATCAGAAGTACACTGCTGAGGGGAGCTGCGGGCGAGGCAGGAGAGGTCTGCCGCACTATGTGGGATTCTCCCCGGCTGGGCATCGAACTCGCATCGCTGCTGCCGACAGCTCCACAGAGCAGCGCTCAACCACTGCGCCACCAGGGAGGCCCCTTAAATGCATTTTTTACTAGATTCTGTGACTAATAGTGACAGGCTATTTTGCCAGAAGACATGAGTGTTCTCTCCAAATAAAATTTAGGAGTTTGGACAAAGATGATGGCAAGTACTGGTAGTCATTAGGAAACAGAATTCTTACTGAGCATTGCAGGGAAAGCCTCCATGAAGTCTGTCCCTCCAGACAATCCAAACCCTCACACCTAATGTAGAACTATCATTCTTCCTTTCATTCATCCATATACCAAGAGTTGTTTACCCTGGGTAAAGAGCTCAGTTTGCCAACTGGTACTCGGCAGAGGATAAACAGAGAATCCAAAGAAATTACTGTTTTGCTGCCTTCATATAACAGAAAGGAAGAGATACAGGGTTTGGTAGAAATACTGCATTTCACTCCTTTGGGAAGGTGCAGATATCTATCCCACATGCATTTCTTATAGCTGCCCAAGCTCTTTTAAATTACTGAGAGCTGAAGGTGAAAAAGATAACTCAGCTTTGTCTCCTTGATGGCAAACTGCTGCTTACTTTAGCTCCAAGCTCAGTGAGTGAAAGATGAAAAGTCAAACAAATCCATTTCCAGGATTATGTATGTTTAACGCAGTAAGGAAGGATTTGAAATAAATTTTTGCTAAAGATGAAGGCAATGAGTCTCTAGAGAAGGGAAGTGACATATCTAGAATCACTGTGAGGAAGTATTTAGTATCTTTTGTCTTTTGTCAAATGTTTTCTGCTCTTTTTCCAAGGTTTCATGTCAGGATTATATTTCTCTGCTTTCATGAAGATGGATGCAGTCATGTGATTTGATATGGCCAATGAAAATTGAGCAAACTAATATGGAATTTTACAGGTCATGCATAAGTTGCCCTATCCATTTTCCTACCAGGGAAAAGATGGACTAGTGAAATGGACTTCCCTCTGCCTGGGCCTCTGAGTGAGCAGAAATATAGCAAAGCCTTCAAATGACTAATGATAGACAGCTAGTGTCAGCAAATAATAAGCCCTATGCTCTTTTAAGCCACTGAAATTCAGAGACTGTTCATTTTATTTCATTGTTTATTGCCACACAATCTAGCTTATACAATTAGTAGGAAGAATGTCCAGATGTAGAATTTAAATTTCTTTACTTGTAACCTTGTTCTCAGCCTATAAGGCTATAAAACTATGCACAAAAGTGCATGAGACAGTAATGACATGTGCTAAATGAGAGATACTTAGATCCGCCTTGCTGATAGGCCCTCAGAAATCACATGTGACTTTCACAGTAACATCTATAATTCAGATGTCAAGGAGAAGGGTAACTCTGTCCAATACTATGATCAGATCTGTTGCTCTTTAATCTTGTGTTTATCTATAACTCAACTCAGTCTCCCATCCAACGTAAATCTGTGTGTCTTCAAGGATTGCCTATGTTTATCTGAGGATTTAATTCAATTGCAAATAAAAACCACCTCCAAACCAACAACAGGTTAAACAAATAGGAGTTCTTGTCTCATTTTCTTATATCAAATAGGGCATGGAAGCTACCCAATAATGCCTTTGAAGTCTCGACCCTTCTCTCTTCTCTTCATTCTTATATTTGTTGCATAGTGGCTGCAAAATGGAGGCTGCAGCTCCAGCCATCACAGTCACAACGAGGACAGGAGGAGGGGAGGGAGAAAGGAGAGTAGTGGTATTAGAATTCACTTCAGTCTCACTGGATAACACTGTATTTTATGCCTGCAACTCTAGGTAAGATAGGCTGGGAAGCTGCAAACCAGAATTGCCATGATTGATTTAGACGAAGCTTTCTTTGGCATTAAGAATATACTGTCTCAGAACAAAGTAAGGGTTCTTACTAGCAAGGAAGAGAAGAAAATTAGTATAATATTTGAGAATGAGTATAATATTTTAGGACCTAATTACATTTATTCCTAGTTCTGAGGTAGAAGGTGATGCCCCCTATATCTCCACTGTGCTTGATACAATAAATGACAACGAAACTATTTTACTGGATCTTCTCCTGGAATGCCATTCTAGGTACCTATTTTTCTTACTAAATTAAGGGACTTAAGTCATGTTAGAAAAAAGATTGAGTGTGTTTGTTCGTATAGCGTTGTTAGAAAACTAGAGGCATCTAATCAGTGAGAGGTGTAGCTTGTCAATTCCAGTTCTTATTAAATTGCTTGGAGAAGTAGCAAGTGGCAAACTTTGGATCCAGTAAGACCTGGAGGATACTACTTGGCATCTGTAGGACCATGTTATTGGTCATTTAATCTCTGTATTCCGCATCCCATAATGGGAAAATAATCTTAAACTTTAGTAGGATTTTCAAGAAAATTCAATTAGACAAATAACACCTACTAGTTAGTATCATTCATAGGTTCTTCACAAAAGCACTGGGTACAACTTAGAAAGTAAGGAAGCAGTAAGAAGTCTGCATTCATGGGTAATTACACATCAACCCAATGTTCCACCAGGAATTACATTTGTATCTCTACTTCAACCATTCTCCATAACAAAATCCCACTTTGTACCAAAAACACTCTGAAGATCCTCTTATTTCTTTCAGTTTCTCTGAACCTTAGCTATTGCCTTCTAACTGATTCTTTAAATTATTTCTTATGCCATAGTGTTGTATAATTTATACAGAACACTCTCTCCTGTCTTGTATTATTTAATTCTCCAAAGTATTTGGGGAGAGGATTTTATATGAAAGTAGTGACACAAAATAAAGCAGCATTGTACCAGTGTCTTGCATCTTTAATAAAGTTGCTCTCAAACGGCATTTCAGTAAATGAAATGTACCCAGGAATGACAAATTTTCACATATCAAAGGTGTGCTGTGACCTGCTATGGGACAAAAAAGTCTAATGTCATAACAGAGCCCAGAGGTTTGTGTGTGATTTGATTTGGCTTTCTTTCTTTCCTTCCAAGGGAAGATTACTTACTTTCCAAAATAATAATTGTGAGAGTAGCAAAGCTATCCCACCCAATGGCAGTAAAGAAAAAAAAAAAAACATTAAGATTGAAGGCATCCAGTACAATGTTAGATCCTAAGATTTTTAAGAAAAAAAAAGGATACAGGCACACACACACACACACACACACACACACAACAAGGAAGGAAAGAGAGACTTTGTCAATGTTAATTATTTATAATACATCTCCAGGAATGTTCCAAGCTTTATTCTGTAAGAAGCATGAAACAAAGGACAATCAGAGAATCCCTGGAGGACTTACTTTAGCATGAGTGAGATTTAGGATCAGGGATACACGTGTGTCAATGGAATGGTTTCAAATGCCCCAGAGCAAATATAGCTAGGAAAGCAGATGGAGTCTCCCCTACTGGGAAGGAAAGATGGAAAATACTGAGCACTATGTAAGCTCTTCCTGATCTTGTGACCCAGTGCTAGAAACCAGTCTGGTCCTCATCATTCCAAGGTCAGCTGGAAAGAATGTTCTTCCATGGCGACAAAAATGTAATATTTGTATTACAGAGAAGAGAATTCCTTTTTCTCCATATGGGCATCATCATGTAAAAATTGAAGTTCGGGGCCTCCCTGGTGGCGCAGCAGTTGAGCGCTGCGCTGTGGAGCTGTCGGCAGCTCGCGATGCGAGTTTGGTGCCCAGCCGGGGAGAATCCCACATAGTGCGGCAGACCTCTCCTGCCTCGCCCGCTGCTCCCCTCAGCAGTGTATTTCTGATCTGCCTGTTCTGCTCCCCACTCTGTCTCTGGTGAAGCCTCTCGCCGCCCCCCACCTCTGGCCTGTACCCCAGCTTGTATGTATAAATAAATAAATCTTAAAAAAAAAAATTGAAGTTCGTTGGAGCAGTCAACTCTGTTTCAATTCAGTGCCTAATAGGGGACTCCCTGGTGGTGCAAGGGGTTAAGTCTCATCACTATGAAGCTATCAGCAGCCACTGCAGCATGAGTTCGATCCCAGCCAGGGAGCTGACCCACATGGCACAGTAGACCTCTTCTGTCTTGCCCACTCCTCCCCTCAGCAGTATATCTGCCTGTTCCACTTCCCACTCTGCCTCTGGTGAATCCTTTCACACACACCCCACCTCCGGCATACACTCTATCTCTTGTATGCATAAATAAATAAATCTTAAAAAATTATAATGTCTAATAGGGAACCAAAGTGAGCAAGGCAGTGAAATGCTGGTTCAAGAGTAACTTTACCCTGATTGCAACAGACACCCCAGTGACCAGATCTAGGTTTCTAATACCATTCATCAATAAAAGGAACAAAGGCTCATTGGAGAAAAAGATGATTCTAGGAAGAGGGCCAGATATATAGAATAAAGGTGGCACAAGAGGTTAAGTCTCAGCACTATGAAGCCATGGCCACTGCAGCACACATTTAATCCCCGGCCAGGGAGCTTATTTTTTTTAAAGATTTATTTATTTAAGCATACAAGAACTGGAGTGTAGGCCAGAGGTGTGGGAGGGGTGAGAGGATCCACCAGAGACAGAGCGGGGAGCAGAACAGGTGGATCTACTGAAATGCACTGCTGAGGGGAGAAGCAGGCGAGACAGGAGAGGTCTGCTGAGCCATGTGGGTTAGCTACTTGGCCAGGGATTGAACTCATGCTGCAGTGGCTATGGATAGCTTCATTCTGCTGAGACTTGACCCATTGTGCCACCTGGAAGGCCCATAAGTAAATAAATCTTAAAAACAAAAACAAACAAACAAAAAAAAAACAGAATAAAAGCCTGAAACATCATATAATGCCAAAAAGAAGCAAGAGTGTAAATTCACATGAACATGTACACATGAGCCCACATGTACACCTGCAGATGCACACACACGCTCACACACTGATGAAGATGTGATAAAGGCATAAAGGAGCCAACTGAACGAGCTACCAATGAACAAATGCTTTGAGCAACCAAACTAAGGAGTATGGAATTATAAGCCAAAGTGTAAAATAAATACACAATAATTCATACATATACATAAAATATTAAATAAAGAAATGTGGGGGAAACAGACAAATCTGTCATACTGAAGAATTCTAATTGTTTATGCAAATACCTTTAAGGAGCTGGAGCATAACTCTCCAGTCCTTAAGTGTGAACTAAACCCAGAAGTAGTGGCTTTATTCTAAAAAGTTAGTATGGCAATGGAGAACAGAGTAAAATTATAGTGCAGACACCTGAAAAACACTACAAGGAGTCAAGGTTAATATCAACAGTGCTAAGTGCACTCATATTATGAACCCTTAACATGAGATAAAAGGATCAGCACTTCAATTGTGTGGTCAACTCAAAAAAACACCACTCTAACCATAAGAAAATGCCAGGCAAATCTCACATACAGGCCGTTCTAGAATGATCTGGTCAGTGGTTCTCAAAACTCTCAAGGGTGTAAAACAAGGCAAGTCTGAAGACTGTCAGGGATGGGGGTATTCTAAGGAGTTATGAGGACTCAGTAATGGTATTTTGGACAGGGTCTAGGAATAGAAAAAGAACTTCAGTGAAAAATTCTGGAATGCTGAATAAAATATGAACCTCAGTTAATAATAATGTATCAATGTTGGTTCATTACTTGTATCAAATGTACCATACTAACATATAATGTTAATAGTAGGAGAAACTTGTTATAGAATGTACAGGAACTTTCTGTGTTATGTTTATAATAATCTATAAATCTAAACTGGTGTGAAATGAAAATTTTATTTAATAAAAGGTGCCAAAAGTAAATGCTTGACATAGTGAATGAAAAATTACCCAGCGAAAAGCACACTGTGACAAAGTTAATAATACTAGGGGATTTCTTTGGATTTTTCGACAGGAAATACTGAAAGTTTGCTGAAAGTCTAACAATACCTTTTGACTTCCAAAATGATCTTCTTTATTTAGAAATTGCAAGAATAGCAGGGTGAAGTGAGGATAGTACCCTGATTCCTGTAGATCTCATAACTTACCGGAGAACTGATAATTTAATCCATTTTTATCTGATACTTAAATAAGCATTTGCAAAAGCATTCTCTGTGAAGCACATCACAACATGTCAGTAGATATTTTGCAAAGAAAGAGCTCCATGGTAAAATTAATCTAGGAAGTGATAGGTGAAACAGAGTTCGGCTATTTTGCCTCCCTGCTTTGTGAAGTTCCAAAGGGAAAAACCATTGCAGTGTTTCCCAGACATACTGATGAGGGAGCAGAGTCTGCCCACACACTGTTAGGGCATATGCCAGCATTCTAAGCAGTGGACATGGATTAGCAGAAATTATGCTTCTAAAGGTTATTTCTAGGGTAACTAAAATTCTAAATAGCAATGCAAGAAAGGCCAGGGTTTCTAAGAACTGTTTGTACCTTTATGAGGAGCAAAATGCCCCAATATTTGGAATGAAAATTAAGTTCGTAAAGGGAAGGGAGGAAGAGAGGAAAGACACGGAGGAGGGAGAAGGGGCCCTTTAATGGCTCACTTCAGAGCAAATTCTCTTTTACGTGACCTTTCCACACACCTCATTAAGGATTTTTACTCTTCTTGAAAGCACTTATTATGTGTGATGAACTGCAGTAGAGGAGATGAAATGTACTCTGAGTTTCATTGGACTTCCAATATAGGATTTTCATTTCTATTCACATCTGAGTAATCTTTGAAAGAAGTCATTATTTTTCTGTCAAAATGTTGAAACTTAATTTTGATCAGCCACTTCTACACAACAAGAAAACAGAGAGCAAAAAAACTGGAACAGGTTCAGGGCCTCCTTCATCTCTGTGCTCACTTTGGTTTTAAATATAAAATAACACACTGTGTGATTGGTCAGGTGGATGCACTGGAAAATTCTGGACCAAGTTTCATTTACGGTTTTTTTTATTTATTATTATTTTTTTTTACTTTCATTGTGTGGGAAGGAAATAAGCTTGTATGCTCTGGTTATAAGCTTTGCCAAGTGCAGGAAGTTTACATCCACATCATTCATTTAATCAGCACAAAATAATCAAGACGACCGTTGTGAAGGGGCTTCGATTTGGTTACTCAGGGATGGTCTTTATTTGCTTATTACCCTTTTCTATTTTCTGCAGGTAAAAGATTGAGCAGCCTTTCTGTATTAATGTGCTTTGTGATTGCATCACTTTTGGTTCGGATGTGCTCTAGAAATCAGGCTAAAATATCTGCAGACTGCCAATCCAAAATCCTGACCTTCAGCGCTCTGTCCTAGACTGCATATAAACTGTCTCCTAATATCTGTTTTGATCTTCCAGTTCTTCCCCCCACCACCCAAAAAAAAAAATCCTCTTCTATTTTAGGATTCACCAGCCCATATTCTGAGTTTTTATTTTATCTAATCCAGGAGTTCTCAGTCAGAGGTCTACATTAGTCTTACCTGCCAGATTTTTTTTTTTTTTTAATTGACAAGAGCTTCTGATGCCACCTATTGAAGATGAGGGCCAGAATTTTCTACCTACTTCTAAGACATTTCAACAGTACTTCTGGGACTCACTACCTAGTAGAGACCACTAATTAAACCAATTTCACTCTGCTCAGAACCCAGGTCACACAAAGAAACTTTAGCAGAATTCTCCCACATGACACCAGAAAGTCTGGCTGACAAGCAGGATAATAGGACTAACATTACTGTTTGTGGCAAAAGGAGCATAGAACCAGAAGGAGCCCTAAAAAACCCTGGAAGCAGTCCTTTTTGAGTTTCAAACAGTGACATGTTGTTAAACTTTCACTCTAACTAAAATTGAGTAGGTTTCCCAATGTGAACTGATGCAGGCTTGTGGGAGCATTTTGCTCAAGCCATTTTACATTGCTACTTGAAATCTGCAGTGAAATGGGATGGAAGACTTTGTTTCAATCTGTTCCAATATTCTCTGACATGCACACGAATCCCCATGTAGGATAAATTAGCCAGAGAGAATAGGAACTGAATGAGCAGACTGGCAGACAGTCTTTTTGAATCACACACCAGATCCATATTTACACTTCCTATTTGTCACTTCTCTCATAGGAAGGGACTCATGTGTGAAATGGGAGAAACGTGGGCTTATCACCAAACTGTACCTTAGAGACAATGACAAGAGAAGGGATTGCTGGATGGTGAGCACAGAAACCTACATAGGCTCCATTACCAAACTGATGAGCATCCTTTTATGCAACAAATCTCTCTAATAATTTGTGTTGATGATGATTTGGTAGCAAAATAGAATCAATTAGTGAAAATTTCCTTTCTTACTGTGCTGATGAGGCTTCTGACTTTGTGCTGTGGATTTATCTTGTGAGAAATAGGAGTTATCTTCTCCTTCCCAGACTCAAGACACGGAGCCTTCCTTTTTGACACGTACTTCTATTGGACTTTGCTACTTAATTCATGGCTCCTGGATCAGCAAGATTAGTATCACAGGGAAGCTGTCACCAATATAAATTCTCAGGCCCCATTGTAAGCCAGGGGCCCAGGATCTGTACATTACCAAGATCTCGAGGTGGTTAATTTGCTCATGATTATGGTTGGTGAAACATTGATCTTGTAGGTATAAGTGAAAGTGTTAGCTAAATATACCAGGAGTTGCAGACTAAAACGCGTAGTTGAATTACCTTGGGACTGCTTCCTTTTTCTTCTTTGAAGGCATGATATTTTGATGATCAGTTTTTCTAGGAATGATTAGCAACTGGTTTGTGCTTTTCAGAATCCAGGCAAGAATTTTTCCTGCTTCAGATGCATACCCAACACTTCTCCTGCCTTGACTCATGCTATTTCTTCAATATTCCTATATCACCTTCATGCCTGGAAGTGGCCAAAGCCCCTTCCTGGACACACTCCAGCATCCCTGGCGTAGTAGTTTTATCTATCATCACACTTGCCTCATTGCACTAAAATTATCTGTTCATCAATCTCTTCTACCAGACCATAAATCCCACCATATGATTGATTTCTATGTCATTTTGTTTTGGATATGAACAGTTACATTGTGTGCTGCACATTATAGATGCAAAGAGTATTCTTAATACTGGTTTAAGTGAACCAATAAATCCACCAACAGGAAAGAGCAAATGGATGATAGACTAGATGACTAAATGATTAGCACTATTAGGCATCTTAATAAAAAACTAATATCCAGGGAAAGGAAATTGGTCACATAGTCTATAATATGCAAATCTTGTTTACTGTGTTGAATTATGAGTTTTAATCTCAAAGAGAAAATGCTCTTATCTATTACTATCATATCCAAAGTTTTATAAAACATGCAAATGTGAGCCCCACCCAGGCCGACTAAATAAAAAGGGGCTAGAGATGGTCAAACCTTGGCAATATTTTTGAAACCACTCAGGAAATGTTTGCCATCCACTATTCTCAAAGGATGGTCTAAAACCAATATGTAGGCAGAACAGAAACCAAGATGCTGAAAGTTTTAGGAGCCAAGACATGAGATTATTAGCTGGATTATTCTGACCTTGTTCGTCCTGGAAAACAAGAGACTTTGTCTGAAAACATAAGTTATCTTTCAATTTCTGTGGAACTGTCACGTGAAAAGGACATTTTTAATGACTCCAGAAGGTAGAATGAAGATCAATAAAGAAAACCTTAGAGGTCAATTTAAATTCAACATGTCCCAGTTATAACTTTTTTAAAGATCTATGCTCACCTATACAAAACAGAGAAAGTATCTTATCTTTCTGAAACTCAGCTTAACCCCTCTATTGAAATCTCATTATACTTGATGTCAGAACCTATAATCTTAGTCATTTCTGGGTAAACGCAGGTTCTTCAGTGCTTTTTCAGTTATTTTGGGTCTAAAGTTACATGGAGTCAGACTTTTTCCCATTCCCTTCTTTTTCTTAGGTTCATAGCTAGATTTTGCACGGTTTATGTAAAATCTTGATTTTAGGGAGAGAGATCCATTCAGTGGCCTTTCCCCTCTTCTAAAATGGCATCTGTTGAGATCTGTCTTCACTGGGTTGGGTTACTGTATGGGTATGTCTGACAAAATGTTCACATCTCCATTTCGGTGCTCAATTTTATAACCCTGGCGGTTTTCCAACTGTGGTATATTCCCTTTCGTTGTATCATTTCTCTTTCTTTCATTCAACCGTTAAACCCTTCTTAGAGCCAAAATCTGGCTCTTTCTGAAACTATTTCAGTGGGTTACCTTTTCTGCCTGTGGCATCACATTCAATTAATCCTGCTGCTTTCTTCCAGACTTTCAGACAGGTAGAAACTCTTAAAACCTTCCTTTCTCAAATATATTTGAGTGTTCACTTTTCCCCAAACACAGTGAAGTGTAAAAGTTATTAGGTGATACTTCAAAAGTATTATACAGTCATATAGAAGAGAGTTTTTTGTCTAATACATCTACCCAAAAACAAAACACACCAGATCAAATTGTACTGCATTCTCTGTCACAGGGAATTTACATAGGATCTAAGTGACAACTTTTTAAGGAAATGATGGCAGAAATTCAAGGTTATGGTAGAAGGTTGGATTAAATCACTGGTTCCTAAACATAGTTTCTAAAGTTGAAATTCCAAGAACCTTTCCATTTTTGCTGATTCAGAAATTTGAGGGAGAAAAGGTATTTATTTTTCTGTCTAGTCTCATTCACTGAAATGATTCTACTAACACTGTGCCAATAGTTTTCATCCAGAGAATGTTCTTTCCCTGGTAAATATTCTGCGGATCTGTTGATTTTTCTAAAGAAAAAGCAAAGGAGACCATCACCACTATGACAGAGTCTGCCTGAGCCAGGCACTTGACTAAATCGGGAAAAACCCGGCTTCTGTGACTTTATGTCTTGTCCACAGAGAAGGAGGCTCCGGAGTGAGGATCAAGGTTATAACCCATAAAGAAGGAACGAGCTAGCAATCAGCAGGACTGAAACTCTCTTGCCAAGCTCCACTTCTAGAAAATAATTATTTAGAAAACAATTCTGCTTTCCTTCAGGTGAAAGGCAATTCTCCTCAAGAGACAAAGGAAAAGGATATGTCAAGATTAAAGGTCACCTCACTTCTGTCAGGGAGATTTCAATGTTCCTGTAAGGTTTTATCAGAGATAAAACCTATGCAGATTTCTCTGTGGTTGATGTACATAGAAAAATCTGGCATGTATGTCCTGCATAAATGTGTGTGTATATGAATACATATTATGTGTGTGTGCGCGCACACACACACACACATTCCGTTGCTTCTCTAAAATTCTAGCAACTATTTTGTTACCCAAGTGTTATTGCAGGTGCTCAGGTTATCTGAGAAAAATTCAAATAGGAGCATTTTTATATCTAAAATGGTCCAGAAAGCTAGACTACTCATACATAATTAGGTTCCATTTTCCTTTTATTTTTAACAACAGACACTGTTAAATGCTTCACTCAAGCCGGACTAGGTGTCCTGCCCTATATATCTTACTCAGCTTCATCTTACATGTTTGCATTTGCTTTCAGCACCAACTAAATGTGCCTTTCTTTTTCTTTAGGATGGGATTTTTTTCACATCTGGGAAAGGGAATGAGTTTCAGGGGAATAATTACAGATGTAAAAGGGAAAGGACTAATCTTGGTGAGGTGTGTTAAAGACAGAATCGAAGATATCTAGGATAGCAAATGTTATGACCAGGACAGAAAGCACAAAATAATAAACCTGAACAAATTAAAATTATGATCAATGGTGCTCCCCCACCCCCATAATCTGGTTTTAGTTCCTGAGTCACAGGAGTCTAGAATTCTCCAAACATGTTCTCTTTCTAGTAACCACTCCCCCACTGGTGTTTCTGAGGTTCTCTTGTGCCCTCTGAGCACAATGAGTGCCCCCCTTGGCCCAGATCGATGGCCAAACATGGCCTATGCTGTTGGGGTGCACATCTTTATAAGCAGAAGGTTGAGAATCGTATAGTCTGTCTCCAAAATGAAAATCACACTTCTTTATTTTTGATTGCTGACATCCCTGTGCAGGTAGGTAAACAAGAAGGATATTCTGCCATTATTTCTGTTAAATTACCACCTTTTAGGTAGAAAAAGGCTGAAAACCATAGGAGAAGCCTGTATAAGTAGAGACAGAAAATTAAAAAAAAATCAATATGAATCATCTTCCACTTCTAAACACCAAATCCACTTGAGCTACTGTAGATCCAAAACAAGAATTAACTCACTGCCCTTGTGACAAAAGAGAAACTCTAAATATTTTGCTTTTATAAGCAAATTAATCTGTTCAAATTTTATAAACAATGAAGAGAAACTAAACATACATTTCTAGATAGTTTTGGTTTCTTATTTTCTTTGATCTTCTATGTTCAACCATGCTATATACCGTATTCTGGCAGCCATGTTTTCAAACCCACAAAAGGAAATGCTTTGCCACAGGACAGGGAATTTTAGAATCTTGGACCTGGTCACACCAGCAGCCATTTAGTGGGTGTGTCAAGGTGCAAGCTAAAGCCTCAGTCTTAATTCCCTCCTGTGTAAAATGGCATCATGATACTTCAAGAAGAATTAAGAGAATGAAATCTGGGAATTTCATCAAATAGAACTTACTGCATAATAAATCTTCAAAGGCTAATTCTATTATCATTGCACTGCTTATTAACAGTTATCATTTATTATTATTATTATTATTATTATTATTATTATTATTATTATTATTATTATTATTAACTGGGAGTTCAAGAGAATTGTTATCTAACAGATATCCATGTTTTTTGGGGGGCAAAATTCAGAAGCAAAGGCGAGGTCCCTATCAATAACAATTACAATAATAATACTTATATAAGAAAAAGTAAACTAGTTTAGGTGGTTAAAAATCAAGCTCAAATCTCAGTGAGTTAAAATAGCAAAATTTTAGGACTTGAGAATCAGCCCAGAACATGAATTCTTGTCATTTTCTTGACTGATTTAGAGTAGAATGGAGCAGCCCCTCTTTATTATATAAAAGTAGACTTTCTGGAAATTCTCCACTTTTAGATATGCATATCCTACTGAGCATTTAAAAGTTGTATTACCACTTCTTTTATAAGGACATAAGGAACTCCAACAGTAAACATGAAAGACATCACACCTGACATACAATAATGTAACTTTAGCAGATGACACTATAGGAAGGTACGTGAACACTAAGCATGTTAAGTTCCTTTAAAAAATAGGTCAGGGCCTCCCTGGTGGCACAGTGGTTAAGCGCTGTGCTATGAAGCTGTCGGCAGTGGTGACACGAGTTCGACGCCCAGCCAGGGAGATTCCCACATGGCACAGCAGACCTCTCCTGCCTCGCCCGCTGCTCCCCTCTGCAGTGTATTTCCATCGCTCTGCCTGTTCTGCTCTGTTGAACCCTCTCACTGCCCCAAGCCTCTGGCCTGTACCCCAGCTTGTGTGCATAAATAATAAATCTTTAAAAAAAAATAAAAAATAAATAAAAAATAGGTCAACCACCTACTAAAAGCCTTTGCCCTGATCACATACAAATAAAGAAATTCAGGTCCTACCCCCTGAAGAAGTCTCAGTCTAGGAAAGAGAATTAGAATATAATTCTATGCTTTTGGTATTATACCATGCATTGTATCTCCAAAAGTTTCTAGAAATTAAAAGGGTCATAATTTATTTAACAAAAGACTATCCATTTGACTGTGTCTTGGTACATATGGAACTTGCTATCCTCACAAAGGCAGAAGTGATGGAAGAAACAGCTATGCCTCTGACCAGTCCTAATGGTTTTGCTTTTATCCACATGTTTTAAGATGCAAGGCCAGGTAGAGTTTGGAATTGCACACACATGGGCTGATTTTTTATGTCTTAAAGAATACTATTCATTTGATAATTACTTCAATAAAATAGAAACTGAAGTATTCTCCTATAGCACTTGGGAACATGATTTGGTTCTAGTGCTTTTATTGATATGATTCTGTCTCTCTCAAGAATGCTATTGCCTTTGAGTGGTTTAAATAAGTTACAGTAAGTTAAAACAACAGTGATGATGAGTTATCTGATGGGATGGGGAAGACAAGTGCAGGCAGATCAGAGCATCAATAATGGATGGATATTTTGAGTGAGGACAAGGAGCAGAACAGTCTACAGAGAAACATCCAATTTTCTCTATTATCTACTTGGGATTCATATGTGAAGCAGATTGTGATTGATTATATATCGCTTATGTCCTTACTTATATTAATATGCTTCACTTTAGAGTAGACAGAAAACTGCTTATAGACAGCACTTAGCAGAGAACAGCCCTCTTAGAAACAGCTCGATAAAGTTAAACATCTGATGCTAGCTGTCAGGTAAGGTGAGTTGAAACACAACCAAAGTTTGAAGTGGATTAGAAGAACAGAGAAGTGGTTAAGGAGATGGGAAGAAGTTAAGAAGGGGAGTGGTTAAGTGAGAAAACAATTCCTAATTTGAATCATGCTTTTACTGCCCACTAACTTGGGACCTGTGGCCCTATGTGTGCAATGGGGGTGCAAATGGTGTCAACCATAATGGGATTCTGAAGAGCCTTACATTACATTGTACAAACGGAACACTGAGAAGATACAGCATCTGGCAGAGTGGACACATCATGAATGTTCTTCACTACCACTATTTAGGGACCTCACTGAGATTTTTCATGATAACTAGATGACACCTTGTTTTTCCTGCCTTTTAGCAGGCACATATGGGAGGTCAGAACTCTTTCTACAAAAGATATGTTAAACAGAAAAATCACACTAATGAGAGGCCCCACTAATGAGAGGTGGTACGGGAAATTAGATCCGATTACCAAATCTAATGTCCAATTCCCTCTGCTTTTGTTGTTTGTGTCTAATAACACACAGAGGCCTCTCTATTTTGTGTATCAGTGGGGAAAGAAGTTTGACTAAGACAAGTCCAAAGCTTTGGGGAATAGAGGCTGGGGGAAAGAGGTCCATAAATATTTCCTTGGGTAACACAACAAAGCTTAAGGAAGTATGAGCTGTTGAGGCCTCGTGCCCAGAGGTAGTGCTACTACTGAGGCTTCCCAAGCCCCACTCGCAGATCAGTGTCCTTTTAGCATTCAATGTCAGTCTTACTTCTGGTATCAAAATAAGACCTCGCTAGGGCAAATGCAGGCTGTTTACTCTCTTGAAGGGAAGGTGCTTCTACTCACCCAGACCATCATCATTCTCTGCACAGGAATGAATGCTATACCCTGTTTGGATGGAAGCCTAAAGCATGATCTGAGTTTTATCCTATCCTCATGATAAGAACAAACACGGAAGAGATAACTATTTCATATGATGGGGATAGTTAACACTTTGTGTGCTGGTGCCCTTTAAATTTACCAGCCCTTGGGGCTGGCCATTTTCTATGCCACCGCATCAATGGTATAAGCAACACACACAACTCCTGAACTACTGGATATTAAAAAACTGCAATATCTCTCATAAAACACCTTACACTCTCACCAAAACAATGTGTAAAGCTTCTAGACTGAATACAATCAAAGAAATAGCTCCTAATAGTTCCAAATAAATCCACCGTGGTGTGCAAAACCGGAGACTAGATGAACAAGTATTAATACGTGAGAAGCCACCTGATACTGGTGACAAAAACACGTACTAATACGTGAGTGGACCACAAAGTGTTGAAAGCACATTGGTTTTCTCTAACTGTATGTTGATGGGGTTAGATAATAGGCAAAACACAGGGAAATGAGAGTAAAGGCGCCTTAATTACATGGCTTCACTTAGAGCTCCCACTGGCCTCACACTCCAGCAAAGGAGAGCGAGGTGAGTCTCCAAGTGGAGAGGGGCCATTTGACTGGTTTATGGTCAGTGCCTGTCTGCAATGGATTCCATGAGCCCGAGTCTGGACTTGACCACTTGTTAATTTTGTCAAGTTGGACCACTTGCTGGTCTCTGGTGCTCTGGTCGAATCTGCTCTTCTGAAACAGGGACATTGATTACATTTGCTTATTGGATTGTTTAAAGGATTAAATGTGGTGATGCAGGCAATGTGTTCAGATACTGTGTGGTTACATATAAATGCTTAGTAAACATTGGCTATTAATTTTCAGGCTATGAATTGCAAATTAAACAATATTTGTGGCCAACAGGTACATGAAAAAATGTTCAACATCACTTATACTCAAGGAAATGCAAATCAAAACCACATTGAAATAGCACCTCACACCTGTGAGGATGGCACACATTAAAAATACAGGCAACAACAAATGCTGGAAAGGATGTGGAGAAAAAGGAACTCTTCTGCACTGCTGGTGGGAATGCGAACTGGTCCAACCATTATGGGAAGCTGTATGGCGGTTCCTCAAACTGCTAAAAATGGAACTTCCGTACGACCCAGCAATACCACTTTTGGGAATCTACCCAAAGGACACAAAAACACTAATTCAAAAGGATACATGCACCCGTATGTTCATTGCGGCACTGTTCACAATAGCAAAGGTATGGAAGCAACCCAGATGTCCAAAAATAGACGACTGGATCAAGAAGATGTGGTACATATACACAATGGAATACTATTCATCATGGAAAGAAGATAAACACATGCAATTTGCAGCGACATGGATGGAATTAGAGGGGATCATAATCAGTGAAATAAGCCAGAAAGAAAGAGAAAAATATTGAATGGTTTCACTTATAACAGGACTATAGGGAAACCAAATAGGAGAGAGACACTCAGGGGGTGGGAGGGAGGGGGAGGGTAAGGGCACAAAATGGAGTAGAAAAGGACACAAGGGACCACGGAGATGGATCATGGGTGAATTGGTGGTGGGTATACACCAAGGGGAATACAAAATGAAAAGACATAAATAGCAATAAAAATACATACATTTAAAATATTAAACAATATTTGCAGAGTTCTTTGACAACCGAAAATAAAACACACAGAAAACCCTGTAAATGTTTCAGTTGTAGTTACAGTGCTAGGCATTCCAACTATAGAAGGACATTGAAATAGCAGCTCATTTCTCTCAAAATGAAATTCTTAGAACCATTTTTTACTTAGATTTCAAATTCATTTTTCTCTACTAAATTCTTTCTTGACAAAACAAACACTTTAGTAACCATTTATATATTTATGGCAAAGTCTTTAGTCATTAATTTGAACAAATAATCATAATCCACATTTGGATTATCATTCAAATTATTCGGGGTATTTTATATTCAGATTCCTGGTATCTATTTTAAGATATTATGAAATTTATATTGGTCCAAAAAACCTGTTCTGAAAAACATCTGGAATTGATTGGTTTCTCATATTTTGGAGCCCCTGAGCTGGAAGTCTATAGTTCAGTTATGAAGTCTATATGTTTTCTTTGTTTTATGCTCAAATATAGCTAATTTTGGTATAAGTATCTTGGCCATAATGTTTATATTCCCTTCTTAGCCTGCTTCCTGTTCTAAATCATTCATAGCATATTAGCTGTCACTGCATTCGCTTCATTGCTGTCTCTTTACCTGTAGAATCTCTGTATCCAGAGTCACCACTCCCTAAATACTCAGCTTCCCAACAACTATCTTTATAATGAATTGAATCTCATGGCCAAGATGATCAGGCAGAACGTGGGCCTGGGTTAATTTAGAAAGCTAACAATTACTTGGTACCTACCTATTAGATGTTCTACAAATATGGGAGCAAGACATGACTGCCAGATACAAATAAATGAATTTATACCAGCAGCATTCTTATATACCATCAATAATCCCAAAAACTATGTAAGAGAATAATATGTTATTCACTGGAACTTCTAATCCTAAGTGTTAGAGCAGAACTGGGTTCCAAGTGGAGGAAGAAGATGGCACTGTGCTAGTGGCCAGAGCTAACAACGTCTCTCCTGAAGGCATCCAGTGAATGCCTGTCCTTCACTTACAAGTTCAGTCTAAAACAACACATGGAAAGAAGGTCACCCTCCTCTCCCATTCTCCTTAACTTCTCTGTGCGATCAAACACATATTTATGCATCATGTAACTGCATTAGCATGCAGTTACCATGGTAGTTAGCACGTAACTACCATGCAGTTACACTTCAATTTGCGTAATAAATTATCTTTTACAGACATGGAGATGGTGGATCCAAGAAATGAAAAGGCCCTGTAATCCAGAATTCAGCATCTTTTCCATTAGAATAAAAATGCATTTCATATTTTTGTTTTCTTGATGTTTTTCCAATGCAAAGGGACATGGATATCTCTATTTCTTGGAATCTAGAAATGTGTATCACATTTAACTGCAAAGTGGGTGTTTACATAGTTTCTATAATTGAAGTTTCAAAAGCCCAGAGATTAATATTTTAGCCTAGGCATCAGAGCAGAATACAGCTGATTAAGGCTGCCTACATTTGCAGAATTTGAGGCAATGCTCAAGTTGACTTCCCTTTAGTTCACCACTGGACACAGATGGAAATTATTGCTCTTCTGCCCCACTGAGTAACATAATTCATTTGGGGGGTTGTGTTGTTACTGCTTTGCAACTTGTGAAAGAATATGTAGTAAATTTAAGGTGGTTGAATGCCATGGTAAGCATTAAAGGAATTTAAGGCAGAGAATGAAAATGCAATAGTCTGAGAATTTAAGAAAGTTTACCCGGAGGAGTAGAAACTTGACCAGGGTCTTAACAGTTGGATATGGTTCGAAGTTGCAGGGTTTCTATTGAGGACATGTGTGTTCATTGCATTGGAGCATTTCCCTCTGACTCGTCAGTCCTATGTCCCCAGGCAGATCAATTCCATGTGCTGGTAACCCAGACCCTACACGTAGAATCCATTAAGTGTATCTAATATCAGATTCCCTACAGGCATTAAATATCAATTTATCTTCTTATATCTGGTTTAAACATTTTATACATTTATACATTACATATGTGTGTGTGTGCATATACACATATATGCACACATGGAATATGATATAGAATGATACAAAGTTAAGGAGAATATATTTTATATATATATGCACACATATCATTCTATTATGCATATACACATATATGCATATATGTATGAGTATGTTAACACATTGCTAGATGATTCTCTGACAGGAATTCTATAAAAAGACTACTTTACAATAATTTAGTGGAATGTTAGAGAAACAACATTTATAAACTTGTAAGTTTACAGGAGCCTATCATTCTGTCCTGAATTTTTCAACATCTTTATTTGTTCCTCTTAGAGGAAAAATTCCTGGAATCAGTTGTCCTTGGATATCATTGCTTGAGGTCTTTCTGTACAAAAGTATGAGCACTCTCAACTTCTGTTCACTCCTTAGCTGTTTCAGCAGCACAGGGATCTGATTTAATGCACACCGTCCACAATCAGAGGCGGTGTGGCATGGGTTGATCTCTGGCCATCAAACAAGAGAAGATGACTGATATTTTACAGAAGAAATGCTATGCAGCATAAATATAGGAACTGTCACATGCAGTGAGTACAATCATATTGCTCCTCTGTGCAAAATAAGGGTTTCCCTGGATTCCCCTTTCATTTGCACTATTGCTATATCATCTTCATTGCTCCTGGATCAGACTTCTAACATGTATATAGCATGAGGACATAACGAGATTTGGAGTTTCTATCGCTCATGTAACCTAGAGCAAAGGCTCCCTGACCTAGTAACTCTTATTTCTTCCTATATTTTAATACTGTGCAAAATAGAAACTACCTTCACTCACCCCCTACCCCCGGCACAGACAGACACATTGCATGGTTTAATTAGGCGCTGGGGTTGTTCTCCAACATTTATTATTGTAGTATGAAAGATACAGTCAGCTATGAAGGTCTTCAGGCTGATGGCAGAGTACACAGCTGTTGCTGCAGCCTTGCCGGTACTACAAACACAATGGACCATGTCATGAATATAGAAGACAAGGCTAAATGTAACTGACCAGAGCCTTCATCTTCAACCCAACTGTTCCCTATATTAGAATCTTGGTTCTGAGAACCAAGGTCTGTTCAATGATTTCAGAGCTCCCACAAAGTAAGGATAAAGGCAGAGTAATGAATAATTGCCATAAAATCAAGGTATGTGTGCATGTGGTTTGGGAAGAAAATGATGGCCTGGACACCTTGTTTTGGTTAAAGAGTATCCAGAGCTACACTTGCAAATGAGGCTGGTTTCCATGTGATGTATTTCTTAAGTTCAAATCCTGAAGTTCAATATACTAGAAGGCAAGATGCTTCTGCGCATCTCATGAGAGGAGAGGGCATTTCTACTCTATCAGTTAGGTCTTCGCGTTTATATTCCACAGTGCTTGCCAGAGATGGCTACATAAAAGGAGTCTTTGTTTTTGAGGGGAGGGTTTGGAAATATATCCCAACCTCAACTCCTGTTATAGGAAATACAGAGGTGAGCATAATGGGGGCATCTCTCCTGCAGACCCAACCCCAAGGACTCCTGAATTTTTCACTCTGCTTTTCTTTGACAGTGACTAACTTCATCATATCTTGACACTTTGTCACCATGCAACAGTTGGTTGGGTCCATGTCTTCCATCTTTTTCTTGAGCATGCACAGATAAGCTGTCAATCTCAGCCCATTCTGTATTCAGCCTGTTTAGCAGGTTCTTTAATTGCAGCGAAAGAGGGTAAGCATTTGCAAATAAAGCATCTGCCCTCTCAAAATCAATCCATGTGCCCAGAGCTTACAAATCTTAGCATATGTAAACACAAGCAGCGCTATAAGAAGCACACATTGGCTCTCACCATAGCAGAGGGCAATTTTTGTTGGAACTTTTGGCAAGAATGACTGAAATGAAAATAAACGTCAGGTTTTTTTTCTTTTCTCTAAGTATGCATTTCCTTGAAGTAAAACCCATACTCTTAGAAAAAAAAAAAATACACAAATCAAGTTTACAGCTAAATGAAATTTTGGAAAGGAAATACATTTTTCCAACATACACACAGATGAAGAAACAAAACAACCAGCACTGCAGAAGTTTTTCCCACCCCAGTTTTTCCTTCCAGTTATTTGTTGCCACTCCCCCCACACAACTGCCACCAGAACTCTGAACTTCCAGCACCATACAACTATTTTGCATATGTTTGAACTTTTATAAAATGGTTTCATATGTCTCTTATGCCTGAGTTACTTTGTTTAACACTGTGTAATAGTTTATTCTCAATAAGTCTTTTCTCAATTAGTTTAGTTTATTCTCAATTAGTCTAATTTTTATTATATGAATATATCAAATTTATCCATTCTATTTTGGGGTAGTTGAGTTGTCTTCAGTTTGAGGGTTGTTAAGAACAATCTTGCCTTTTCTTCTTTTTGGCTAAAACATGCATTCCAAATTGTTGGATATATAACCAGAAATGGAAAAGATTTATTTATGTATGCATAGAAGAACTGGGGTGTAGGCCAGAGGTTCGGGGGTAAGAGAATTCACCAGAGACAGAGCGGGGAGCAGAACAGGTTGATTTACTGAAATAAACTGCTGAGGGGAGCAGTGGGGAGACAGGAGAGGTCTGCTGAGCCATGTGGGTAAGCTCCCTGGCCAGGAATCACACTCACACTGCAGCAGCGATAGTGCCAAAATTTAACCTCTAGGCCACCAGGGAGACCCAACAAGTAGTTTTCAAAGGTGGTTGTATAGATTTAGTCTACCTCTGGAGAGCATGAGACTCCCAATTGCTCCCTGTCTTCAACAATGTTTGGTATTTTCTGCTCTCACTATACCCATGGCAGTAGGTAGTCAGTTCCGGTGCCTTGTGCCTTCACATGCATTCCCTGATGACGGTGAAGATGGACGACTGTTGTGTCTCTGCGAGCCCGTCTGCCTGACATGCAGACTCACCCGATAAATCTTATCTTTTGCCGTTTGGGCTTTTAAACCTCTTCACTTTCCACTCTCACAGACTGTACATGCACAGAGCAGCTTGTAACTTTTTAATGTCTGTATTAGTCACACAGTGTGGTACGTGCCCTTTGGGATTTCTGTCTGGCCTGTGTCCTCTGATTCTAACAAGTCCCTTCCCAAGTCCCTCTTCGCCACGTTTGCCCTGTCTGCCTGGCCGAGATCCTGGCCACAGACAAATGGATCAGGGTAGGTAATGACTGAGACGGGCTCACACAATTATGGCGCTAGGAAGTGGGGGCAGGTGCTAACTTTGGGAAGTGCTGCAAATCGGAAACAGAGAGGTGCCTGGAGCATGTGTGGGCCAAGCAGAGACCGTGGCGAGAGAAACCGTGGAGCTGCCACACTGAAAAGAGCAGAGACGCGAGGTTGTGCGTTTCTAGAGAGTGGGATAGTAACTCTCACGCCTAAATTTCCACTTGTTGTTTCAATTCCTATGGCTTCATATTTACTGATTTCCACCTGGGTTATCTGAGCTAGAGCGCTACTCCCCAAAACCTTTCAACAATTTCTCCTCCCTCTTCCCCTCTCTAGTTCTGCATGTTGATTTGATGTTCTCCTCCTTGCAACCAAACAGCCTTAACAAATACACCACAAATTGTCCTCAGGAGATCTGTGCCTCCCTCACCTTGAGGACCTCTCCAGACTGTGCCTTCACAAAGCCACGGAAAAGGGAGGTGCAATTCCCCTGGGAACTCTGGCATCTCATTTTTTCTCCTTTTCTCATATTTTTTTTTTCCTTTGGTCTGTTTCCCCCCAGATGTACGCATTGCACTTACACTTCAAGTGTTACTACTCTTGGAAAATGTACATCTTAAAACAGAAATTTGCAAAAGATAATGATTAATACAGAAAAATAAATAATTACTATGATAACTCATGCAATATTGCTTTTCTCATAGTCATATGGGGTGATATAAGTATAAATATTATCTCCTGTGGTTCACAGAACATCCTGACATGGATACTTTTTCTTACTTTCTTCTTCTTTTTTTTTTTTTTTTTTTTAGTATTTTCAGTGTCAGCTTTATGATCAAGCACAGAGGTATTGACACCCATCTGCAGCCACATGGATGCCACAGTATGGAAAAACAGGACCTGCTAAAGGCCAAGCCATTATCCCTACTTAACACAGGGATATTGATGTACAGAGAAATTAACTGTCTTGCCCCCAGATACATAACTAGAAAACTGGCTAAGACAGAACCACCACCACCAAGGCAGGTGCCACATTGCTGTTCCTCTAACATAAAAGGGCGTCATCTTGGTACATTTGATATACTGCCTACTGTGCATACACTGGCTCCCTGCACAGGACTACACACATCCTCTTTTTGTAAGTTTCAGATGTTTAACAGGTATTTCCTAGCACATGACATGAAATACACACAACACTCAGAAGTGGGTGTATTGCCTTTGACAGGCTCTGTGCAAACACACAAATGTGATTGCCACAGCACACACCTAAAGGAGCATTAGACATCCCAACTGTTCAAAACATCCCTGCGGCTTTCATCCTGCCTGTTTACTCCCTAGGACAGATGCACATTGGGATTCACCCGAGTTGTCAAGCTGGTTCTGCAATGATGCAGGTATTTTGTGTGAACATTGATGGGGTATGAGGGAGAATTAGTACAGGCTCGGGTGTTGGATCTTGTGCATTTTTGCTACTCTCGGGCTGCGTGGTTTGGGGTGAGCTGCTTTTGAGAAATTCTAGACCTCATCACCTCCCAGTGTGGGGATCGTGGGGGGGCAGTGTTCCTGGTTCAGGGCCCCAGTTCTTCCAGGTCAGTGTCTCCACGGCAGTGTCTCTTCCTCTGGCTATTGCAGTGATCTCCTTCTGCTCTGAATTCCTGAAACTTATGATAGCTTGGATCAAATGGATCAGGACTCAATTCCCGATCAGCTTGCCTCAAATGGAAGAATATTCGGGAAAATGCTAGCTAATATTGAAAAAAGTGCATGTATGAGTGTGCTTGTGTGTGTTACATGTATATTCCCCTCCTACAAGCCCAAGTAAGAAAGCTGTACAAATTGCATTTCTTTACTGCAGGACCTCTTGGGGGGCTTTGATGTGTTAATAGGCCATATGGATTTCCAAAGGTGTTATCATAGCAGGCTTTTCACTGAACACTGGGTTTGGCAGAGGGTAGGCGTGGCTTATCTACTACAATTTCTGAGAATTTGTTCCTTAAAATAGAGTTTGGGAAGTGCTTCATCAAGTTGCTTTCACTTTTCCCCCAAAATAACTTCTGTATTTAGTCCCATCACCTGAAAAATTTAGGAAAGCAATAAAAGTTACACAAAATCTAATCTTCTATGTGTTTTGATGCTCAAAAAATTCCATATAAATGTTAATTATAATGGTCTTTCCAGGGCCCCCAAATAACCTACTATATCATAATAAATAGAAACATTCTACTTTTGCATAGAAGGGGAAAACCTGTAAGAATAAAAAAAGTTGGGGGAGAAGACTCAGGTGCATGATTCTCAAAATAAAAATAAACAACAGGGTCCACAAAGAGATCCAGGAAGAGAGGTCGAGTAAATTAAGAGTTTGGAGAGGTAAAAGGGGACTAAAAATAAAGCTTCTCAATAAGAACAAGAAAGCAGATGGTGTGTGTTTATACAGACATACAGTATATTGATGGATGGCAAAATGGCAGCACTGTGCTAAGTAAACATTCTTAATGCCCAACCTTATTAATCCACAGAGTCTCACCCTGCCAGAGATCTTGGTGCAGTCCCCAAGCCAGCACACTCAGCATCGCCGGCAGTATGCTAAACATGCAAACTGGGTCTTCACCCTAACATTTCTGAATCATAAACCCAGCAATGGCCCAGAGCACTGATGGAAGCTCGGCGGGTGATTTCCACGCACACTCAAGTTTGAAGCTCTTTGCATCGTGTCTACCCTTAAAATGGGAACATCAAGGGTGAGCAAGATCACATCACGTGTCCCAAGGGTGCCCAGTGTGCACGGGTAAACAGGGTGTGTGGACTCCTGGCCTTCGAATACAAAAGCCCATGCTCTAAACCAACACAGCCTGCAGGCCAGTGCAACCCATTCAATCTATTACTCTTCCCCATGCAGTGGACGCAGTGTTACGCCTAGTCCTGGCTTTCCTGCAGACTGGCTTGTAAGCAAATAAGGTACTAGGATGGAAACTGAGTTCTCCCAGGGAAGAGAACCAGGGAAAGAAGGGACTGGAGGCTTTCTACCAGGCAGCAGGGAGAGACAGCTGCAGCAACTATTCACCTCCATGTAAACAGCTCACCCAGAGGGAGGCACGCAGCAAGGCCACTGGGGTAAAAGCCCTGAAAAACACCCCAGTCTTTCCCTGCCGGTTTTATGAAGCGCTTTGGCAGGCTAACAGCGGCGCATTATATGTAATTGCTGGTTTACTCTACCTTGTCTGCCTTTTATTTTCACAAGGAATCCTTGTTATTCAGTGGAATTAGTAAAGGAATCCATTAAGGGCCAGCTACAAAGACTGCACAGTATTTATTCTAGTCATAAAAAGTCTAATTTTGCAATAACATGGCCGTCCTTGGAAAGCCCTGGCTGATGGAACCCAAGTCTGGCAAAATGAACTCCTTTTGGTGGCGCTTAGTATCATGTCGCTGGTGAGCAGGGACAGGAGGGGGGTGCATGCCTGCCAAGTAAGCACTTTCGCAAAACAAAACAAATTCTCTTTCCCAGTATCCTAAAATGGGGAATAATGGGGAACCTGCCATGGGGCTGAGTGAGCAGCAGCAGCAGCAAGGGGGCAGGGGGCTTGCAATTAATGTGGGCTGAGCCTCCCAGATTTACAGGCAGCGACGTGTCCTTGGCAAATGCACGAGTAGTTTGCCACCTGGTCCTGTTCCTCCTTTTCCCAGCGCTGCAGTGCCTGGTGCATCAGCAGCCTGAGGCTCTCTGCGCTCTGCTCCTGTGATTCCATGAAAACCAGCCCTCCCTTGGGGGTTCCTGGGGGCTTCAGGGGACCTTGGGGCTCATATTCTACAGCCCCCTACTTCAGGCATGGCTGGAAGGCGCCAGTCCTTGACATCATGTCTCTCATGCACTGGTGTCTGCTTTTCCCTTTCTTTTTCCAGAATTTCACCAATTACTGTTGTTTCACACCTCAGCATTTCTTCATAGCACGGCGTTAACAACAGATCCCTGGCTACATTGAAGTTGTA
Source organism: Scalopus aquaticus (assembly GCA_004024925.1). NCBI lineage: Eukaryota > Metazoa > Chordata > Mammalia > Eulipotyphla > Talpidae > Scalopus > Scalopus aquaticus. Next base: position 140,173 of record PVIJ01001335.1, read on the forward strand.
TGGTAGACTCAGAATTCCTCATTTTGTCTGCAGAACTCCCATTGATATTTATTGATTAGGATAGTAGTTGTTTCTTTCTTGATCTGAAAGATGTTTTAAAATGCAAATCCCTAGTTTGGCAAAATTCAGCTGTGTATCTCTTTCCCAAAGTCTGCCAACTCTAGACCGAGGACAACTAAATTCTCTCTTCCTCCCCATGCCCCCAAGAGGCACTAACCACAAACTGGCTTGCCTTTGTTTATTAAGCAATGACTTTGGGTGCTGGAAAAAATAACTGTGCTACAAAGGCTTAGTCTGATTTAAGAACACGAGACTGATCTGTTTCATGACTGCAGATAGAACTAACTCCAATTAACCTTGAGAATCCAGAAACTTCGAGAAGCAGCTTCATTTACAGAGATATTCCACTAAAACTCAGGTGGTTACTAGTTTCAGAGGGCTTCCCCCAAATTAACTCAAATGATTAACTGGTGTCCAAACTGCGAAGAACACTCCAAAACACCTAAAGTAGTAATTAAGTAGAAATAGAAATTAAAAAGGGTTCTGCTTCATCCTTTCACACATAATATTAATTTAGCATCCACTCTGAAAGAGTAAGTTATTAACACTCTGTATACCCTTATTTGGTCAAAATGCATAGTAATTTCTTCATTTTAGTATGACAAAATATTAATCCACCTTGTAAAACTTATTTTGAAATTAGAATTGTCTTTAAGTTTTTGTCACTAAACATCAAAGTAAAAGGCTTTCCTGATATGCATTTATGATGAGGAATAGATGTCTGTTTTCTTATTTTCCTCATTTTCCTGCTCCCTGAGAGAGGTCGGATATGAGTGTTGCTTATGAAACCTTGTGTCTAGATTATAGCCATTACTGGTCATTAGTCGCCACTAATAAGTGGATGTGTCTTGGGAATTCATAATGAACAATTTATAGCACAGATATTCAGTACACAAGCAAATTCACTAACACCTCCAACTAAGTACAGTTCAGGAAGGACATGTAGCTGGACTGATTTGCAGCATTGTTTGCTCTCATTCATATGCCACTGCTTCATTTTCCACAGCTTCTCTCTTAATCCCTCCTGTCCCTTTTGACCTCCCCGGCTACCTTCTGTGGAACACCATCAATAAAAGTTCTGAAATAAAAGGGATATATTGATTCCTTAAACTCTATTCAGATCCCCTGCAGACAGCCAGGCCTACAGAACCGATAAGTGTATCATAACAGGGTCAGATGGAGAAAGGAACCCAAGTGTTACATTTCAGAACAAGCTTTCAGCCATCTCTTGGAAGCAACAGTTCAGAATTAAGTGACATTTAATGGAAATGGTAAACAAAGGAATGAGATGCGCTAGTTTTCTGAAAGCCATCAAGCTCTACTGCCCTGTACAGATGTATGAACAAACAGCTTTACCCTGAGCCACAGAGAAGCATTTTGAAAATTAAGAATTGGGTACTTTTTGTTATTAATGCTGTTAAAAATGGCAGTTATGTACATTTCATGTACATTCATGTATCCTATAAGACATCTCCACACCACTAAGAAGCTTCTAGCACCTCTAAGAGACGAGGTAAACACATAAGCACTAAGGGATGTTTATGCTTCTTCATTTCTCTTAATTTGGACAGGATAAAAGTCAACCAGAAAGATAAAAATAAGCTTGATGCAAACAAAGATTCTAAAAAGAGGAAATCCTTCCACTACATAAACCTTCTTGAATGACAATAGGAAATCTGTGTCTTCTTTAAGGATGGAAGAAATGCAACTGTGGATAAAGAGACCTATCGGTAATTCTTTTGGAGACACTGATCTAATGTAACCACAACAGAAAGCTATTTAAGAGAGCATAAAGATTTTAAGTCATTGTGCTGTTCCATTTCCCACATTTCTGTTCTGCAACAGCAGTGCTCTTTAACTGTTCATCCTGCCACCCACACAGCAACTTATTCATGTGTAAAGGTTAAAGCTGCATAATTATGGTAGAAACACATTAAAGCTACACAGCCTGATGTGTTCAGCACATAATATTGGAGGGAGTAAGGGAAATTATATATATATATATATATGAAGCAATAAAGATATATATATCCATCCATAGAAGTAAGAGGGAAGGAGACAGGGAGGGAGGGGATGACACAGAATTGATTCCTGTTTGTGGCTCTGTAACTGGTAATGGCCATGTGTTACCAAGTACCCCAATCTATACCTAGGATATAAAGAAAGCTTTGCTAAACACACATCTGACCACCCTGCCTCTGAAGGATAACTCATTTTAATGTCTGTGATGTATGAAACTCACAGAGAGACAGAAATGATCTGATATTACAAAATAAAGATGGATCCAAGTATCCAAGTGATCTACTTCAATTTTTTTTTCCAGGAAAGGCACTCACTTAGGCACACTGTAGGCACAAAGTAAATGCTGGTCTAGTGAAATTAATTTTTTAAAGATTTATTTATTTATGCATGCAAGAACTGGGGTGTAGGCCAGAAGCATGGGGGAGGGTGATAGGATTCACCAGAGACAGAGTGGGGAGCAGAACAGGTAGATATACTGAAATACACTGTTGAGGGGGCAGTAGGCAAGACAGGAGAGGCCTGCTGCCCCATGTGGGTTAGCTACTTGGCCAGGAATCGAACCCGTGCTGCAGTGGTTGTGGTTAGCGTCATAGGCTGAGACTTAACCGGTTGTGCCATCAAGGAGGCCCCAGTGAAATTAATTTTATATGGGGAGTAATTAGGTAATAAGTGTATAGTTGCAATGGTTTGAACTATAATATTTATTTTGTTGGAATTCACAAAGTTTTGGAAAGGAGATCACTGCCAATGAAATGGGAATTGGTTATGAAAGATGTAAATTCCCAGAAAGGGAACAAAGATCCGTAAGTGGTGGAAAACCACCTGCAGAGCATGGCTAGGATCACCTTCCCTTACAAATAAACAAGAAATCAGTGCCTGAATATAACCTAGGTAGCTGAAAGAAGACCCTGATGAGAAGCTCTGCATTTATATCATGCATTTTTACTTTATATTCTGCTATCATTTTAATCTAAAGAGACTTCAATAGCACAATCTTAGATAATTTCTATAAGCACAATCCAAGCAGTATATTGCATTTTATGGAATAGTAGACAATTCTTTTGATAGAAACTGGATGATAACTCTCCATCCTTTGGCATGACATTTACTGATTTCTTAAAACTAGTCCAAATTAAGAGGAAAAGGAAGGGTAAGACTACAGAAGCCCAAGGTGTAACTGTCAGGATTGCAAGAAATTTTATGGCTTATTTAATATGAAACACCTGTTTTATGCTTGACACCAAATAAGCCTGACACCAAATAAGCTCTTAATTAATGTGTAACTATGTATATGAGGAAATCAAAGCCCATGAAAGTATCAAGTCTCACTTGAGACTATCAAGGATCAAGCCCCACTTTTTCTGACTCATCTTTCAAAGCTCATTGGCCATGCTCATTTCTGAACTGGAGAATTGCAGCCAGATCTAAAAGTATTGAAAGGATTTGAAGGCAAAATCCTCATACTTCTTGGTCACCCGGCATTTTTCTCAACATCTCTGCTTACTCTCATTTAAATTGTACCTACTTTTCTACCTAAGTCACAAAAATCTGTAGGTATCCATCTCCTTGTAGCAGTTCTGTGGCTTCTCTAAAATCTAAACATAAAAGGCTATGTCTATAGCCTATAGACAGTGATGTACTGGGCTCAGAAATGTTTTCAGAATACTTGTTCATTAGAAAGCATTCACACAAGGGTCCTCCCTGGTGGCACAGTGGTTAAGCACTGCGCTGTGGAGCTATCGGCAGCAGCAACACAAGTTCAACACCCAGCCGGGGAGATTCCCACATGGCGCGGCAGACCTCTCCTGCCTTGCCCGCTGCTCCCCTCAGCAGTGTATTTCCGCTGATCTGCCTGTGCTGCTCCCCACTCTGTCTCTGGTGAACCCTCTCGCTGCCCCATGCTTCTGCCATGCTTCTGGCCTGTATCTCAGTTTGTATGCATAAACAAATAAATCTTAAAAAAAAAACATTCACACAAGCTGGAGTATTTCAGTCACGTGAGGAAAAGGGTTGTGTTGAAGATAGTGAGGAGGCTAAAAGAGCTCACATACGTTTCAGTCACTGTACTAGTCACAGAGTCATCACAACAGCTCTATTATTCTCCATTTACAATGGAAACCAAGACACAGAGAGGTTAAGTAAGTACATGGGAGAATCCAGATCTAAATCCTGATATGACTTGTTCAAATCTTGTGCCCTTAATCAACAGAAAATATTGCCACCTAAATATATAAAATCTTTAACCCAATATTCAATTGGATTTATGAAAATTTCTTCAGAAGTCTTCTAGCTGATGCTCTTTCTACAAAATAATTAAATATAATCTTATTATATTATATAATCACAATTTTCTTGAAGGTCACATAGACGTGGTAGGGTGTGTTGGTTTTCTATAATAGATGAGGAAACAGATAAAATATATATTGGGATCAGTGAAGTCAATGACTGAATTAGCCAGATCTCAGGCTAATTTGCTACTTTAGTCATCTCCCTCCTCAAAAATATTTATGCCTAATTTAAAACATGTAATATGGCCTCCCTGGTGCCCTAGGGGTTAAGTCTCAGCACTATCACCACCATGGCCTGAGTTCAATCCCCAGTCAGGGAGCTGACCCACATGGAGCAGCAGACCTCTCCTGCCTTGCCCACTGCTCCCCTCAGTAGTGTACTTCTGTAAATCTGCCTATTCTGTTCCCCACTCTACCTCTGGTGAATCCTTTCAACCCCCACACCTCTGGCCGACACCCCAGATTTAGTATACAAAATAAGTCATTTTTTAAAAAGAAAACATGTAACGTGCATATACACTTTTTACTGTTTAACATTTATTCCAGTTCTAAATTCTACCATTCTCAAAATTATCAGTAAAATACTGTGTACCTTCCGTTTCTAAGCAGGTTTGCAAATAACCTGTGGCTGCAGAGAAAATGAAAGTTAAAGAAGATTCAGATGATGACAGTATAAAACCAAGAGAAAGAAAATGAAATGCTCAACTTTTATTTGTGATCGTAAAGGCATTTAAAAAACTTCTGGATTTCCCAACCTGATCCAGTTATATTGAAAATTCAATAAATTCCTGAAGACTTGAAATTCATTTCATTTCAAAATCTTCCCAGACTGTGCTTTTTCAGTCAAATTATTTCTTTGGCATTACTGTCTACCTGTATGATCAATCACTACTGTTACTGGGTCCCGAGGGCTGGAGCTGGGAGGAGGAAGGGGAGACCTGGTCACCGGGTCAGTCAGTTGCACCTACAATGATTTCAGTAGAGCAAACACTCCTCAGCAAAAAACTCTGACATTCAAGAGAACTGGAAAAATGGTCCAACTTTCTTAATATTTAAAATATTTAGCATTCCAATATTAATTTGGGGGACTAATAAAAATGAAAAGACGGTCTATCTCTGGAGGATGGGGTTGATATGGCACTGTGTTGAATGAAGAGGTTGACTTTGATTCTATCATTTTCACATCATACTTGGCATTGTCACAGAAGTAATGCAGAGTAATAATAAAATGTTAGACAAGGCAGAAGCATTAGGAGTAATGAAAATTAAAGATAATACCAAGAACAAACTCAGTCAACAATTGCCTTGTGTGACTCATTCTTCCAAGCACTTTACGCAGATGACTTTATTTAATCTCCACAACCATTCCAGGAGACACTATTTTTAATGTCTTCATTATATGGATTCATCCAAGATCACACAAATAGTAAATTTCAATTAAGTTATAGTATCCTGGTTGTATATTCCTCAAGGGAATGCTCTTGACCAGTATTTTATTTGGAACAGCTCATTTTTCCACAGGAAGAGACCAAGCCTTAATTTTAAAGAGATACATCAGATTCATGAGAGAAGCAACAGACCAACCTAATCTCCAAAGAAATTAATTCCAGTGGAATGAAATCAAACATAAGAAATTTTAATGCTGGGCCTCCCTGGTAGTGCAAGTGGTTAAGTCTCAGCACTTAACCACTACAACATGAATTTGATCCCCGGCCAGGGAATTACCATGGTACAGCTGACCCCACTGCTCCCCTCAGCAGTGTATTTCGGTAGATCCGCCTGTTCTGCTCCCCATTCTGTTTCTGGTGAATCCTCTCACCACCTGCACCTCTGGCCTATACCCCAGTTCTCATATGCAGAAATAAAAATAAATCTCTAAAAAAAAAATGAAATTCTAATGTCAATATAACACAAATGGGAAAGTTATATAGAGAAATTAAGGTTCATGTCTGACAGCCATCTCAGTCCTAACCCCTGCCACTACTGCATGGCTACGATTCTTAGATTCATAGTTCACACATATCAAATACACTATATATTCTCAGAACTACATAATGGATGGATCAGAGAAAGTGCAATTTCTTCTCCCCTTGAAAATTATGAAAATTTAGACAGGAAACCATTCATTTCCCTTCTGCTCTTCTGCTGAATTTCAAGATTTTGCTTCCAAAGTAACTGAAAATGGAAATTAAGGAGGAAAAAAAAGTATGTTTTCAACTTGACCCCCTTTTTTTTACTCTACTCCCTTTTTCTGTAGCAGACATTGATTTACCTTCAATTCTTTCTACATCTCAAGGACTTTCATATCAAAAACAGGATATAAGAGGATATGAGAAAAGGGTAGTATTGAGAGAAACGGACAAGTTTCTTTCTTTGGCCAGTGCTATGATAAACAGATACAGGATAGTATTTTTGCTTTCATCATAGCCACTGCCCCTTTAAGGGAAAAATAATGAAGTTGACAGATCTTGCTCACTCCACTACTTTCAGGAGAGGTTGCTTAGCAACCACAGGACATTGGCGAGAGGGAGATGTTAGAGCAGGTTGCTAAAGAAGAAACTATCATTAACTCTGCAGAGCTTAAATACAATCCACCTTCTATCTTCTGTCTTTTTTGTTACCTATGGGTCATTTCTGATCCAGAACTCAGGGTCCACTATCCTACCCTTTACCTTTCAAGCCAATGATATGATCCAACTAAAGGAAGTAGGTCTTTCATAGAATTGAGGGGATATTATGGTTAAAAATAACAATTATCGGTTTGTATATTATACCTCCAGATTTTTTAAAAACATGTTTCAGGTGATAATACAAGAAGTAAGTGAAAGAGAATATTTCCAAAAATTTCACTGGTCAATTTTCAGCTTGCAGTTGAATTTTAGATCTATCCTCTTGCTCATAGTACAGGACTGACCTGATCAGAAATTGAATCTGTGAGTTTTTAGTTCATGGAATAATAACATAGGACCATTTCTATGAGATCCTGTTTCCTCGGAAAGTCTGCTACCATAGATTCCATTATTATGAATTTACATGTTTAATGATGTATATAAGTATCTCTCAATAACTTTTATTTGACTGATATCTCTTGATTATTTCAAAAAGTTATACTTTCTAGTCCTGGAAATAGTCAGCTTTAAAAAAATCAAAGATCATAAAGTTTGGGACATCAAATTTACTTCATAAAATAAATTGTAGCCAAGAGAGTAAAAATTTTATTGTGTATTTACTATGTGCCAGGCTCAAAGCTAATTGTGTTCATAAAGTATTTCATTTAATTCTCATAGCAACCCTAAAGGAGCAAGTACTATTATCAATTGCCACTTTAAGAAAAAGGAAACAAAGTTTTACTATCTTGTTCAAGATTAAAGCATTTTCAGTGGTTGGAAGCAGTAACTGAGACTAAATATTTCCATTCTAAGAAGTCGAGCAAGGAACCTCAACGTCAGTCTATGTTTTAAATGTAAAAGTCTCCACTACTCATTCTTCAAATATAATAATAAAATAATAAGGAAGGAAGAAAAGAGGGAGGAGAGGAGGGAGGGAGGAGAGGATGGAGGGAGGGAATGGAAGAAAGTGGGAAGGAAAAAATATTAACACCCGGTATTAGTGTCTTAAAAATATGACAACAATCAAAATATGCCCTCATCTTTTGACAAATGCCAAAGAAAAGTATCAGCTCACTTCTATGTGATAGAATCCAGGACTCTAAAAGTTAAAACATGAATCATATTTACGGAATGACAAAAGCACTCATTTTTTTTTTTTTAGTCACGCAGACATGGATTCAAATCCTGTCTCTACCTGGTTAGCAGTTAAACTGAATGTCTCTACACTACAGTCAAAATCTGTAAAAAGGAGATTATAATAGTAGCTTTCTTGAGAAACTAAAATTATAAAGCAACCTCCTCTTGTTTGCTTCCTATACATAAAAGGCATTCAAATATTAGTATTATTTTTAGAAAATGAAAAAAAATAAATGATTAAGAATGTATTAAAATCTTAAGTAAAAATGGCAAGCCATTTCTGTTGATAATGAGAGGAATCCCCAAAGCTGTTCATTACTGATTTCTATCACTTAAAATTATTTTTATTTTTCTTAAAATGATATAACCTGTTCTTTATCCAAAATCCATCTATGCATGGGCACTCTATCTTCTTTTTCTTTTTTTTTTTTTAGTTACCTTTTGACTGCCTTTACCCATTTCACCCTTTCTTCATAGCACATTTTTATATGTAAAGTGTTTTGCTATATTTTATGTTTAATTCCAGTGCAAATAAAACACAGTTCTTTTCATCAAGAACTATAAGAGGAAATTGAAGTTTCATGCACAAGTACACATGACAAGGCGATCAAACAAGTCTTCACAGAGTTTGGAGAGAATGACTTCACATTCACCGGCACGGCAGAAAAAAATTCTCAAAGGAAATAAAATATGAACATGGTGTTATCACTGGTGGTGCATTTTCCCTCCAACAACAACCTTTTATACCTCCTGCTACAAGAATCCTATGCTCTCAATCCTTGTTGTCTGGTGGCCCTGACTCTGTCTGGAGATATGAGCACATGGCAAGACTGCTGTCAGTGAACATAGACCACACCCCTGGCCAGAGCATTCAGCTCAGGAGTTGACCCAGGAGACATCCACAACAAACCAATCAGACCAGTGAGGACAGTACTGACTCCACTCAACAGGAAAACTGCCTTGTTTTTCTGCAAGACTTGTATTTTTCATTGCTCAGCTATGTTTCTACAGCGAAGCTCTATCCTCTCATCACTATTTTGGATGGCAAAGTTTAATTACTGAGCCTCACTAAGCTTGAAGTTAAGCCTCCACCCTTGACTTCCCTGTGTATTTTAATTATGTGAGTTTGAATGGATTTTTCCCTACCCTTTGTTGTCGCCTTTGTTTTTTTGTTAGAAGTGATAGAGAACCCAGTTTACATTCCAGTGTAACTTGTAAGAAAAAGTAAAATATCAACACTTGGAGAGGACAGACAGACATTCTGAGAAGGAGAAAAATCATAAGCAAGAGAAAAAGCCTTCCAGCATATAGCTAGTCCAATGTTAGGTTACAGACTGCTCTTCTCATCTTAGCAGCTTAAACATGTCTTCTCTTAAGAACAAAAACCTTGTATTGGCTTCCTTACCTCAACTCCTCAGACAGAGTTCTAACCCCTAACACTAATGAGGAAGAATGTCCTCATTGGTTTCAATGAACTGAATGATTTCCATTGCATTATGGTTCAGTGTCATACCTAGTAGTCTTTTCCTATCATATCTGGGACTCTTGTACCAACTTTTGACATGGTTTCTATCATTTCCCCTGTAGCCATCTGGACTCCCTGAAGAAGAGAAACAGTTTTTGTTGGTGCATAAAAAGACGGCTGTCCATCTATCAGATGACTCGGTAAAGTTAAATAGATATGATAAATTCTTTGTTTTTATGCCTAACTGCTAAACCTGAAAGAATGCTGGATAGAATGCTTGACAGGGTTATTCTCCTGTCAGACAACTCTCCCGGAGAACAAACACTAGTACAAACTGCACTAGAAGTCACTATCAAGGTATTCTCTCTGCACACCTGTTCTAGAGAATTTAGTAAGGAGGTAAAGCAATCCATGGGGCATGTAATTAGACAGAGAAGCAATCCAGACTTCCTTCTTCCAAGTTTCAGCTCACAAACTTTCCTTGTACCCCATAGTATCTGCATGAGGGTCTGGAGAGATGGCCATATTCATCATCTGACCATTACTGCTATGCCTTTATTCTCCATTTTCTGACCCATTCCTTAAAAAACCAGTAGAGTCCAGTACACTCTAGTCCCAAAAGTGGCTCCAAAATATTGGCTCCAATATGTCCAATATATTTTCAATGTATTGAAAATAAAATTCTCATCCACCTGCTCCTATACAAGCCCTTTGACTTCTCATTGTACTTACCTCTCTGCCCTTTGCCCATTCCACAGTAAACTGACTCTTCATTACACCTTGAACACCCCAAGTACCTACCAGCTTAATGTTCTTTGCAATTCCCATTCACCAGATAGTGAGGAGTAAACAGGTATTCACATAGTTTACCCCCTCACTAAACCCATATCTCTGCTCACAGGCAAATCCATAAAGAGACTATCCCTGACACTGCTATCTAACCCAGCCCCTTCACCAATCATTATGTCATTACCATCAGAAGGGTCAGTATTAATGGACATCACCAGAAAATACCTGTTTATCTGCTTCTCCTAGAACATAAGTTCCACTAAGGCAAGGACTTTGTAATGATTGCTACCATATAATAGTTCCTTGAAGCAAGCAATGACTCGATACTTATCATTGAACTAGTTGAAAAGCCCACGAAATAACTTATCAGTTTAAAAGTCTATAATGTTTTTTGCATGTCAAGGCCAAATTGTTGTGTTCACTGGAATGAAATTAATAATAGTACCCAATAATGACACCAACTACTAATATAGCAACACTGATGCCTAGAGTGACATGTGTGGCATCACAAACACTATGTAAATATTACTTACTAACTTAATATGTAATAATAGCACTCTCAGCAATATGAGGAAGGTAACTCTCCTTGTCCCAATATTAAGTATATGAAAACTGAGGCACATGTGATTTAAGGAACTTGTCCACAGTTATGCAGCTAGTATTTAGCAGAAACAAGACCTGATCCTTATAACCTGGCTTTAGATCATGTAATTCTCACTAGAATGTTTTTTTCCCCCTCTTTCTCATATTACTATTGTTTGGAAAGGATAATGCTCTAGGAAAGAGATTCTATCAATAGCACCTACTTGGGTATCATCTCTTTGTTTTCTGTACTGTCTTTTACCATCTCAACTAACTTAATATGCATTGAGCACTATCTGGGTGTTCCATAACCCCACAGTTCTATACACATAAGATCAATAAAAATTCACTTACAAACATGTCAGTATTTGTTGACTGGATTATTCAAAAGCCAGATACGCTCAAGGGATTAAGTCTTAATGGTACTTAGTCAACATCTTTGTTGACTCATGGTTGAGGACAGAATCCTTAAAAACCAAAACCCAGAACAAGCACCTAATTGGAATATAGAAAGTAGGAATATGTGAATACAAAAGGGAAGAGAGAGTACCCAAACTTTATAATTTTGTTCTTGAAGTTTCTTTTTTTTTTTTTTTTTTGCTCTGTTGTGTAAAGAGCAAAATGGGGCAAGTTCTCTCTTTCATGATTAATATATTGTGAATCAGTTTTTCTGGAATGACAGAAAACACAAGGGGCAATTCACATTTGTGGAATAACTGCTTCTCACACGTCCGTGAACTAGGATTGTCCTCACTCACAAATTTTCCTCACTCACTGCATTTTCCCATGACAATATTGTATCAGAGATTAACATTACACACGATTTTCAAAATCAATGTTGAGTGTGATTTTTCATTAAAAAATACTTGCAATGATAAATGTGCAATAAACATTATGTCTCACCTTGCTGAGATCATCTAAAATGATGACATAAATTGAATTTCTCTTTTATAATAATGTTATTCATATTATGTTCTTTGTTCTTCCCTGTTTGGCATCAGGATATTTTACTTGAAAGAGTCACAATGGTATTTATTGGACAATTCAGAGGTCTGTTAGAGTTAAATTTAGCCTTTTCTCCTGTTTAAGTAGAACAGATAAAAATGTTTCTTCTTGGGAGCTACTTAAAGCATTTCACTAGATTAACTCACCTTCTTTCTTCTGAGAACAAATTTCATATTCTGTTTAGGAGGTCACAGTCAAAGATTTGGAGATCTAAACTAATCCTGAAGTGGAAATTTCAGTTATGACCCCAGAAATCTTCCTCAAAATGTCTTGCCTTGATAGCTGAAATAGATATCCAGGATAAAAACTGACTCCATCAGCAAGAAATTCTTCAGTTGTCCTTAGCTTCCTTCTGTCTTTTAGAACCAATGTTTTTTCTTTCCCCTCTTTGGTTTTCTTGCCTCTAGATTTTTTATCTACCTCACAGCCCTAGTCTTTGGCACTTTCCCTTCTTTCCTCCTTCTGCTAACTTTCTACCAACTCAAATAGAATGAACTTAATAAAGAGTAACCTGACTCAGTCTGCTCTGACCCAAATAAAAATGGGCAATAATATAGAATATACAAAGCTGTTACTCTGAGAATGTTAAATATCAGGAAAAAGATCTTTAACTGGAAAAGTTAGTCAAACAGCCAAATGTTAAATGCTGTAGGAAGATGTAAGTGTGGGGATGCATATATTCATACATATGCATACCCATACATACATAAACATAATCTTGTCTTTATGGATGAATAAAACCCAGTTATGTAGCACAATTTAGAAAAACAAAGCCCTCCTTCAATACCTGGGATGCTTGAAATGATGCCCTTATGAATGTTCCATTGAATCAATCTAGTGAGAAAATCAGTCAAGGCAGCTGTTTGGCAAAGACAGCTAAGACGCAGGCTCATTAACTAAGTTTTCCTACTTATAGCTGTTTGGATTACATGTAGACTTGGCCACATAACAAACCAGCTAAATGTGTTGCCCTTTTATATTTTTTAAGTAACTACTTAAGTAATAATCACTTAAAATACTGTATATTAATTACAATAGTTTGAAACTCTTTTACAGTTAAACTCTTGATTATACAGCATTGTTTAAAGATCTCCCTAAGATGAAATATACAAAAACTAAGTTAGGTCTTAAAAATATGTGACTCAATACAAACATAACAATGAGGATTATAGTTTTCCTATTTTCCACTTGTCAGCTAAGACCTCCATTTTTCTGACATTTCCTGCTTCATGTTTTACACCTTCCATTTATTCTTTTTTTATTTTTTTTATATTTATTTATTTATTTATATATATATTTTTTTACATACAAGCTGGGGCACAGGGCAGAGGCGTGGGGCGGTGAGAGGGCTCACCAGAGACAGAGAGGGTAGCAGAACAGGCAGCTCACAAGTACACTGCTGAGGGGAGCAGTGGGCGAGGCAGGAGAGGTCTGCCCCACCATGTGGGATTCTCCCAGGCCGGGCGCGATGCCGACAGCTCCACAGCGCAGCGCTCAACCGCTGTGCCGCCACCGGGGAGGCCCCCTTCCATTTATTCTTAAGCCAACTGAAATCTAGTCTTTTCCTTCATCGTCCCTCCAAGGGTGCTCCTTTAAAAGGTTAGCAACATTTGGTCAATCGTCAGATGCTGTGACTTTTTTAATTCAAGCCTATATATGTGACTGTTTTGAGTAATTCCTGTTGGAAATAGTGGTCTTGGCTTTTGTGGACTGAGTCTGCTTTTATTCTAACTCTTCGGGCATCTTCCGCAGTATTTTCCAACAGTTCCTCTGCCTTATCTTGTTCCTTTTAATAGTAAAAAAAAAAAAAAAAAGTCCTCTTCCTTTACCCTCTTCACTCTTCACACAATTCAGCAATTTCTAGATGTGATAGGTAGTCTGACAATATATAAACCTCCAACCTAATAGCTCCCTAGTTATATTTGAAGTTCTGAAATGCCTGCAAGGCAACGCTACCTGGATAACTACTGGACACCCAGTCTGGTCCCATCTCAAAATCTTTTTTTTTTTCTGATCATATCCTCTACCTATAAAAGGTAAATATTAATCATTCTATATGAATTATACACTTAAAGGTTATCACATACCAACTTCCTCCAGTGTTCTAAGAGTTTTATACAAAATGCCATTTAATCCTTGAAACTAACCAAGGTAAGATCTGTCATTATAATTAACTTTAATAATCCAGGGAAGTTAAACAATTTTCTAAGGCCATCCAAGTAGATACCAACACATGTTGACTTTGAATTCAATCTGGCTGAGTGTTATTACAATGTATACTATTCTTTAGAAAGGAGAAAAGGGCAGAAAAAAGAAAAATAGGACACTTCCCAAGCAAAAAGTTGATGAAAATATACACTCACTGTACTGTTAGCTTTCATGAAGTTAAATTGAAACTTTATCTACAGTTTCAATATATATTAATATCTTAATAGACACACACACTATGAGTTATTTAGTAATAAGTGATAGGTGTCACAAACATTTTTGTTTTATCACTGTAATATTCCCATATATATTCCCCTGTTACGGAAGCTGACTTGATTGACATATCTATTTGTCCATCCTCTACCTACCTATGTATCTAATTTGCCACACACACACACACACACACACACACACACACACACAAATATCCCTTTGATATGGTCAATTTAAAAACATTAAAGATAATGAGAAAATATATATGCCTGTGTACATATATTAGCTTTCCTCTTATTTTTATTTCTGTTCACATATAGTCATAGAACTTCAGAGCTAATAGAAAACTTAGGAATAATCTAGGAGTATCTCTATTTTATGACGGGTCCAAAAGCATTCAAGCCACAGAACAAGTTCATGGCCAAAACAAGAATAAAACCCAAACCTTAAAGTGTCTAGTCCCTTGTTCATCTTATCACATAATATTGTTTTTTTTTTCCATAACACATACATTACTCGGCATACTAGTGGTTAGTATTTAAAGTACTATTTTACATCTGTGCAGGGTTCCATCCTTTCTTACTCAGCACTCATTGAGCATCTCTCAAGTGTGGAGACTTGTTTTTTCATAATCCCACATGGCTCATAGCTGATCTCTTCCTTGTGAAGAGTCTGTGGTGGGACTGGGGAAGCCCAGTATGGATTCTTCTGAAAGCCTGAACTGGACTGCCCCCGTCTGGGCATAGGAGAGAGGACCTAGCTGGTGAGAAGAGAGTGAAACATTAAGTGAGACAGTGTGTGCAGTATGGTTGGGAAATGAGGATGAGAACAGACAGAGCTCAAGCTGGCAGCTCTAGCTTTCACCTGTCTGAATCACTCCCAGGTAATCAGTTGCCAAAAGGTGGCCAGTGTCACACCTGAGAAAAGAGAACCATGCAACGGCAACACAACTGATCCGCCTGCTTCTGGCCAAGTCCCACATTCCTCAGAGCATATCATGGCAGCTGCCAACATCCTGGATCTCTCATACCAAATAATGACCTTCTCTCCGAGAGTTTATGCCTTTCACCCCTACAGACTGTAAGTAAAGCCAAAACCATTATCATGTTACTTTTCTTTTAAACTCGAATTGCTTCATTGTGGACTGGATTTGCAATGCAGAGGCCCTTAACAAATTTGCTTTCATTTGATTCCTATAGTGTCAAAGATCTATAGCAGAGCAGGAGCTATTATTACATTTACAGATAAGGAAATTGGCTAAGTCCTCCACTGATGGACAAAAGGCTATCAGGGTGTTCTAGAAGTAACCATCGAAGCTACAGTGAGATTAATAGTGAACAAGTGGATGCAGGTCAGACAGGTCATCCACGTGACAGTTACACCAAGAATAAGGGCCTCTTGCTAAATGTTTAGTCCAAAAGAAGAGGCAATCAAAGAACATAGCTCCTTGCTCTAGAAGTTGACAAACCTAAAGCAATCTCTGGGCATTTTACCAGGTTCAAAAACAAAAGTGTCCTTATATTACTGTCCTGAGGTATCTGAAAGTATATCTATTGAACAAAAGACATGGGCTCAGAGATTCCGGTTAAAGGGATTTTCAAGGTAAACAAGACATACATTTTATATTGTGGTTTTAATACTTGCCGAAAATAATTTTTTCACATTCAAGAGTTTTAACTGTTTTAATAAGAACAGTTCAGAAAAAGTGAATAGTTATTGGATGTTTAGGACCCTATAAGACATTAAAATAATCATTCTGACAGTTCTCTTTTTCCATGAACTAAAAATGGAAAAATACAAGGGAGTCTGATTTCAGTGTGAATTGAATATAGGATATACCCTCAGTTGTTAAAATCCCATTAAAAGTCTTGATTTATTGACTTCTGTTAATTTTAATAAGCGAAATGTAGATATAAAGAGGGTAAACAAGAAGTGATACTTTCCTATTTGAAGTTTTTGGTCTGTGAGTTATAATACATGGAAATACTTGGATCTTGAACAATTCTCTGAACAGGAATCCAAAAATGAATTAGAACTGTTAGTAGAAATAATTTGAAAGAAAGAAGATAGTTTTTTGGCTCAAGTAAATTAAACTAAAAATACTCAGCATATTAAAAAAAAAAAAAAACCTGTCCAACAGAAGAGAGGTTGGCCAGAAAATAATTATAGAAAAATCATAATCACAGGAAAAAAGTTGGCTGTACTTCTCCAAGCTCCACTAGGGCAGAGGGAATTTAGGTCACTGAAATTTGAGTATTATATTGCTATTTGAAAGTCCATCCCTGCTGTGGAGATGGGCATATCAGGCTGTTTTATGTCTCACCCCATTAAGTCTAAAAATCATCTAACTCACTTTCCTTTTTCTAATTCCATGCTAATCAAGTATCCATCTGATTATAATTTGGTTTCCCACATTGGTCTGCCTACAGGGTGAGATTGTGCTGGCCACACAGATCCCAGTCCACAGGATGTCTATATTTCTTACTGCAAATTAATGATTTAGCATCTGACCTACATCATTTGAATGCAATATGACCATCACATTCTTATGTGATGTAAATCTGGCCTGGATGCCAGAGGATGAAGTCCACAGATACCATCCCGGGATGGCCTCTCAGTGGGCCTTTTCAGGAAGCAGCCATTAAGCCCACTCCCTAACCCCCAATAATGCTGTGCTAAAGATTTCTATTCAAGGGCCTCCCTGGTGGCGCAGCGGTTGAGCGCTGCGCTGTGGAGCTGTCGGTGGCGCATGATGCGAGTTCGACGCCCAGCCGGGGAGATTCCCACATGGTGCAGCAGACCTGTCCTGCCTCGCCCGCTGCTCCCCTCAGCAGTGTATTTCTGATCTGCCTGTTCTGCTCCCCACTCTGTCTCTGGTGAACCCTCTCGCCACCCCACGCCTCTGGCCTGTGCCCCAGCTTGTATGTATAAATAAATAAATCTTTTTAAAAAAAAAGATTTCTATTCAAAACCTCTATTTATTTTTGGTCTTGAACATTAGCCTCCAAATTCTCACCAGCAAAACTTTCTATTGAACACTCATAAACCTTTATAAAAATCCAAAAGACCTATGGTGCTCATTTACGTATCACACCTGTTTCAATTCTTTTTCAATGATGAGCTGAATAATAAGCATTCCTTTTCTGGAATCATCTCTGATATTATGCAGCAGCATCCTACAAAATCCAGTTCCAAATCTGAAACCAGGGAAGGTCAGATAAGGATGAGACATGAGGCCGACTGTGTGGTACCTTAGGCAAATATTTGAGGTCAGAGACACTGGGATATCACTGACTAATCTGAATGTTCGCTTTTCTCCATGATATATTTTCCAAGATTGTACATAGACTTTTCTGATGTTGTAAGTGTCGCATCTGCAAAATGGGGGTAATGATAGACCTACTTTACAAGATAACAGACAATTAAGTTAAAAATCATCTAACCACATAGTATTTGCACATTAAACTTATTGTACTTATCAAATGTGTTAGACTAGTGGCATAAGCATGTAGACACCAATACTTGACCTATAAGTGGTATAGACCTTGGGGACAAATGTGCAACACCACAGATCTCGGAGGCTGGTATAATACAATGATTAACTTTGAGCCACTGCTAAACCCACATTATCAGGCCCCTTCATTCATTCCTTGGGATTTCAGCAGAAGCAAGGGGTGTGTGTGTGGACAGAGAATTCATTGCTGGTTGGTACTGTTGAAATATACTCCCAGATCTGCCAAGGAGATTTCTAACTTTGTCGTGATCCAGAATCTCCAGCTGACTCTCCCGGGTTTGGAGAAAGAACCAGAAAGGCAAGTACTGTTTGATCTTGTTGACCAACAAGATTTCTTTTCATTCTCAGATATGTAATCTGAATCCTATCTATTCATGAACATCCATGTACTTGACCTTCTTCTACTGTCACTTGCCTCGGAGCTAGTGAACACTTAGAGGCAACCAACTGAAATTCTTCCCGAGGCTGAGAAACCCAATGGTTGGCTGTTGCTGTGGCTTATGATATTGGTTCCTACAACTTTAAAATACAAAAACTTGCAGTTATAAACATAGTTCTGCTTATGCATTTTATTATCTTGTGGGCTAGAATAGCTTGAGGTGACTTCTATCTTAATCAATAGAATTTTATTTCTGCTGAACTAATAGACTATATTAGAAGGAGGTGTATTTTAAAAATAATCATTCCCTTAGCCTTCTCTGGTCTTGTTCACATCAAAACCTGCCAGCAACTGTTCTTCTATGGATCTTAAATGCAATAGATAGCCTACTTGGGTATTTTCCAGGTGATAGAAGGTGAAATGACTAAAAATAGAAATTCTCTGTCTTTCCACATTACTGTGTCTTGCATATAGACTGTCAACAATTGCTCCAGGTATAGTTTAAGTATTAAAATTGGAAGACTTTCACTTGTGCTGGATGTTTGCCAGGTTCAATGTGATGTAAAGTGTTTTAAAATTTGCAGTGATGACTCTTGGTGTAATGCGCTATCGTATCTCCACTGAGGGAAACAATTACATTTCAGTCTTATGTAGATAATTGTCTTTTCATGTTAACATAATTCAGGCTTGTGCACCTACCTTTACAACTTAATATTACTTTTTTGTAGTAAAAGCAAATCTCTTCATGATTTCTTAATATGAAGGCATCCTTGGAAATCCTACTTTAAAAATACATGCAGAAAATGCCAAAATATTTTAATAGAGGCATTTATTCTTACTACTCAGGTTACAGAAAAATAGTGTATTCACTTTCTAAAGTGCCTAGCTTTTACACGGGATGAACCGAAGCCATTCTGTAAAATTCACAGGAAATGATCATTTATTTTTGGAGAGGAGTGGATTGGGAATAAGATGATAAGCCAGAAGGTGTTAGCTCTTCATCCTAAGCATCTGTGCTTCTAACATCTTCCAAACTCCTGCCAAGCTCTTCTCAAATTTGTGGTTCTCCAGGATGTCTTTCCTGCATAAATGGAAATTATCTTGCATACAAATATCTATCAGTTCAGTCACTATGTAAGAAACACAAGTTTTGTTTTAATCAGTCACCTCTGCAAACAGCACTAGAATGCACCTGTAATTTCCAAGTTTCTCTTCAAAAATCAGTCTAAAGTTCTGCCACTAAATGGGTTCTCTTTTGAAACACTGCCGTTCTCCATCATAAGCACATGTCACTAGAGGGACAGAACACAGCTACTAAACTCTTGGTCAGTTCATTGGTTTGCTCCACTAACAAGCACTGAGTAGCTCGTAAGCGCCAAATATCAAGCTGGTAGAAAGGTGTCATTCTTACTGGAATATTCTACTCATTGTGCCCTTGCAGAAGCAGATGACTATACATAGATTTATGCCAAAATTCACCCTGGGGTAGTGACAGATCAGGCCTTATTTGAATTCAATTCATGAGCAGTTTTTACAATCAGCAGTTCCACAAACTTACCACCTTGCCTCCCTTGGTTCATTTATAAATAATTTGCATGCTGCTTCAAGTCTATGTTTGGGGAGCAAACTGAAATCTGTTTACCAAAATGATTAATATCCACTCCTACTTAGTGAAATATATATAATTTTTTTTTTTGCAAATATCTTGTTTGCTTGAAAAATCAGGTATATTAAAAAGGATGAGAAGATCTGCCTTTTGTCAGCTGCATTCAAAGAATCTTTGAAATGGAATTAGAATGCTCAAGTTCAACCCCCTCTGTTGTACATGTTAAGTCCACAAGGACTAGAAGCGGACATGCCAGCAGTTGCTATGTCCTCAAACAGAAGTTGCTCTGAGGTTTGAAGATGTTGTTTTCTCTGGAGGTTGTTTCATTCCTAATTTTAGCCAAGGAAACAAACAGATACCAAATATAACGGAATGGTGTTCTTCTCTGATCTATGTCACCAGGAAAAAGACATAGTTGAAAGTTTCATAAACTCTGAGTGTTAACGACCACTAACATTTATACACTAATTATCTATTTTTGTTTTGTGGGTCTGTATCCTATTTGGGGGATTCACTGGGAGAACTTTCTTCTTAGGTATAAAGCCCAACAACTAAAGTTTGAGGCTGAGTGAGGTCTTTTCTACTTTAAAATGTAGGCTTTGCACTAAGTATAAAACAGTATTCTCGGGTGCTGGGGGTGTGCCTGGGCCACCACTGACTTCCTGTGTGGTCCTAGGTGTGTTCCTCCCCATTTCTGGGCCTCAGTTTCTCTGGGCATAAAGAGTGAGAGCCAATGGCCTCTCAGATGCCTCCCACCTCAGACAACCTTGGGTCACAAGACTCACCCCAAGACCCTTCCTTGGTTGCTTGGCTAACACCCAAGTACTGGCCAAGGCCACAAGCCAATAACGCTTTTTAAGTTGCCTGCCTGGGTCAATTCTCTGAGTAGAAGAACCAGTTCAATTCTCATTCATTTCCTTGTTCCCCTGCCGCCAGGTGTACTGCTGCCAAACTATTTATAAAATAAAAGTTTGATTTTATTTTTCTCTAGCTTTAGAATTAATTTTGAATTGTTTGAAAAAAGTTTAAACTCCTCAAAATGGCCTCTGAGACCCACTGAATGTGGTTCCTAAGTACCTTTCCCTCCTCACATCTTGCCAGTTTTGCCCTTTCTTTTTCACATTCTGGACATATTTAATGGTCCTCCTTTCCCAGTCAGCTCTAAACCACCTTTGTCTCTGACCAAGAGCCCTTTTGTCTGTCCCCTGTGCTTAGGCTGGCTTCCTCCTCCCTGTCTCTGCAGCCTGGCTCAGAAGCTGCTTCTGGGGCATGCTTCCTGAACCCCCCACACCCCAGGCCTGGGTGCAAGGCGTCATGCCCCCACAGCTCCCTGTAATCCTCCTCAGTTTACCCTTTCATACCAACATCACTTGCATTCATTTACTTCCATTTTATTTTCTCATGCAGTCCTTGGTTCTTAGTATAAGGCAGGGTATAGAAGGGGTGCTCAGCAAATACCTGTGGCATGAATCAATGCAAGTAAAAAGATACTTATACATGTTTATCCTAAAAAATGAGTCTCTCTATAGGTCCGTTAGCCAACGTGTCTACAGCCTGTGGCGGCTGAACATCCTCCACTGGGTCGGCAGTGGGTGGTGAGCAAAGATAACGGCAGCATCTCCAAAATGGCCCAGGTCACCATGCTGGGCAGCCCCCTGAACACGTCTATTGAATGCTACTCCTATTGTGCCCTTCTCTATCCCATCACACTCACTGGCTCCTACTCGCCAGTCATTTCTATTGCATTATTTCTCTGGCTGTCATAAAATGTCCTCTATGACCACAACCAAGCCTACTATGCAACACTTCCCTTTCCTCTTCTCTTGGTAGCATAAACTTCAAACTTTAGGACACCCTACTTACACCTGCATGTCAGTGTTTATTCCCTTTTCTCCATCTTCAGATATGCTTAGTCATTCACTGTGGGGTTTTCCTCTTCTCTTCCCCCAATCCCTACTCATCTTTCAAGGAATATTATGAACTTTCTTACATCATTTCAACTGAGCAGCAGTTGGCATAAAGGAAACTCTGCATCTGGGGCTTCAAACAGGTACTGCTTTTGTCCAAATTCACCCACAAAACATTTTTGTTTGGCTCACATTATGCTTTTTTTTTTTTTAAAGTTAATTACCAGAAGTAACATATCAAGAGAGCTTGCACTAAAATAAACATTTGGGGACATCTCTTGAACATCAGAACGTCTGATAAAAGTGAGTGGGGCCAAACTCCAAAAGATTAATAAAGGTTCCATGCGGAGGGGCACTATCTGCCTTTACATGGGCCCCAACCTCTTCAGTTGTCATCTTCCCACCCAGCCCATTTGACTCCACTAAGCTCATGCCTGGTCCGTGCATGAGTCTGAGAGTCTAGACAAGGCAGATGAGGAATAGTGCAAGAGAACAACACAGTCAGTGAGGAACAGCGCCCCCTATGACTGCACCCACATTAAATTTGTCCTTTCATCAAAATTTTTCTTCTCTTAATGGTATTCATGGAATACTAACACTAAGAGAATGCATTGCCTTCATCTTTCTTGTACCAAGCATTCACACATCCTTGGTGGCCACTGAGATAAGAGGGAGGCACAGTCAGAGAGAAATTTCAAAAGGCTTCAAGCCATTGCTTAGCAACATATGCTCCTTTAAAAATACAGGAATTCATAAAAATGCCAACTGTTGGAATTTCAATTTTCTGTTATAAATCTTCTTCATCTCTCTTTTTTGACAGCTGAAAGCTGATACATATAATTATTTTCTGTTATATATTGAATAAAAAAAGCCCAGAAGATATTGTTAAGGCTGTTGAGAGGTGGGAAGAGGAAAGCGATCCAGAAGGAATGAAGGCTTTCCTACATACGAGCATGATTTTTGTTCATATTGTGTCACAATTATTAAGTTATTAGTTAAGTACAATTTTTTAACATAACACAGTTCTGATCTATTTGTCCACCATTTAGAGTACCTGGAACTGCTTCCACAATATTATTGCTGCATAGTTCATGAGTTCCTTCCAGACTATTCAGTGGACAGTAAACAACGGCTCAGTTAGGAGTAAAGAACAAAGAAGTCACAAAAACCTTACCAGTGAGAGATTCAATTTGTTCTTGACATACCCAAATTCTGGAACATACAGAGGAACTGAGAGGTGGAAGATTTAGGTATCATATATTGAAGCATTTTCAAACTACAAGATTCTAAAATGGTGTGATTTTCCCTGAAGTTAATGAGTTTCCTCTCACAGAGATGTTTGAGAAGACATTTGTGGGGGAATCAGAGCTAAAACAACTAATATAGTTGAACTATAACTTCTCACATAACTTCTAGACCAATACTAACTGTGTTTGGCAATTTTATGCCTCTTGAAATTGGAAAATAAATAGTCTCATTTTTATTAAAATCTTCATCATCATTACACAAGGTGTTGGGGTTATGGAACATCCTAAATTTCTTCTTTAGACTTTCCACATTTTAAAAATAAGCACATACAAGTTCTTAAACAGAAAAAAAAAAAACACATTTAAAAAGAAGCCCTAATTATTTCTTTTGTGTTGCCCAAGGAAGTCAGCACCACTAATTGAACTTAGAAAATCACAAATAAAAATTTGAATTTTTTTCTAGCTGAATGTTGCAGAAGAGTAGATAAGGGGCCTGATCCAGTTTCAAACCCTAATTTAAATATCATCTTCTCCATAAAGTCTGTCCTGGTTATCTCAAAAGAACAGTATCTCTCCCTTCGGAATTCCTTAGAGCATCTCTTAGAGCTTAACCACTTATGACCTGAAAGTAATTGTTATCAACTCCTGTGTGTTGATTTTGCCTACCCAACCAGATCACGCACTAGAAAGGTAAGGGGTCCCATAGCAGCAATTAGCAGAGCACTTAATGGAGCTGTAGGTATACAATTTAAATGTCTCCAGTGTGTACACCGCCATTTTCCAAACAAAGATAACCATGTCTCTCTGTCAGGTTCTTCTCTGTTCATCTTTGTAAATTATATATCTCATCCAATTGTAAATATACTTAAATGATAGATACATTAAAAGGTATTTGCATTCATGCAGAAATACGTACCATTTGTTTTCAAACAAGGTATATTTGCTTTTAAGACATGTTCCCGTGTGTGTGTGTATGTACAGGGGACACATGTGCGTTTCACCATAAACAGGGAAGTGATCATACAACAACCCTGTAAAATAGTCATATAGTTATACATATTGACTTTTATGATGAAGTATATTTCTTTCAAATTTTTTTTCACCTCTCTCAAGTTAAATCATCCATATCTGTTGTAGGTAATGTTCCTGCTGCCCTTCCTGTTTTTATCATCATTTACACTTTCCCTGAGCACAAACTAATGAGAAAAAAAGGACAGAAGACATAATTCATGCATATATTGGCGATCTGGGTTGTTGTCACTCTGAAAATAAAAACTTATACACACACTGTATGTGGACGAATTCAAGAGATGTTTTATAAATTTATACTTGGTCGCACAGCTTAGTCAAAAGCGACTTAGAAATATCTCTTATTTAGTTTCCATTAAAACATCTCTTTCAAAAAATATATTTTTAATGGAAGTTTAGACCAGGGTTAATGCTATTATTTGTCACTGTTGATGTTTGTCTATGTTCACAATCATATTAATCTCTGGCTAATATATTTTAAGTCAACCGCGCTCATCCAATCTTTCTCTGAATAAAAAAAGTACTATAGCAGATGCTTTGGTGCAGTTCAGTGTAGCCAATTTTCAATCTTCAGACCAATGGCACTTAGATAAAGATTGACCAATCTGGGACACAAAAGCCTAGTACTCGTCTCCAAGCTGGCCAAATTTAGTGATGCAATTTATGCTTCAGAGTTTCTCAGGGGAGCAACCTGTGGCTAGACTGCATCTGAATCCATCTATTTTCTCTTCCTTCCGCTTCCCTAATATGCTTCCCTCCCTCCCAGATTTCTCCATGGAGCAGCCTTTGGACAAATTGCTTGCACGTTACCTGCCCTGTTTCAGGACCTTCTATGAAATAAAACCTTCCACATTGATTGAGAGAACAAAATTATGTACCTTGACAATAAATCTTTGAAAAATTATATTAATAGGAGATAAGGATATTTAGGCTACTTATAATGGACAGGTAATTTAGGTTTGTACTTTAGACCAGTGCTTTTCTACTGGAGCGATTTTGTATGGCAAAGGGCATTTGGCAATGTCTGGAGACATTTTGTTTGTGATAATTGGTTTGGGAGAAGGAGGCTACCAGTATCTAGTACATAGAGATAAGAGACACTGCTGAATATTCTACAACACATAGAACAGCCCCCCATAACCAGGAACTATTGGGTCCAAATGTGAATAGTGCTACTGCTCAGGAACGCTGCTTAGACTCAATATACTTGCTAATTCTGTGTGTGTGCGCACGTGTGTGCCTGCATGCATGTGCATGTGTCTGTGATATGCTTATACACACTTCTGGTCACATTAAATTGGTCCTGTTTCAAATCTAGAGGAAGTATATCCTGTTTCCCTGCCTTCATGCATTTTAATTAAAGTCCTAAAATTTAGAAGTTAAAAAAATATCTAAGCAGACATAGGTGGGATAAATTCAGAAATAATTGAGGGCAAATAGATGGAACAAGGCAAATTTTTCTCTTTGAGCAGTGGCTTAATTTTCTTCAGTGAGGTAACTGCCCCTCTCATCTTTCTTTACATCCTTAGCTCTACTTATGAACAGTGATACTCGAGGAAAGGAATAATTCATGTCTAGCTTGCTTTGAATCATGCACCTGCAAGACCACTGTCTTGTGTTTCGTTTTTATTTGCATGACACAATGAAATTATAATCTTGTTATTAATGCATGAATATACCTGTGTGAAGATATATGTGTATCTCTAAGACTACACCTATTTATAAATAGGGATCGGTCCTTTTCTACAATAATTATGCTTAATTGTATTAATATTCTCAAAGAAGTTGAATCCGCCTTCTTGGCAAGAGAAGGTGAATTAAGTCTGAAACTGCATTTTCTGAGTCTGCAATTGGCACCACCTGTAGTATATGTGACAGGGCATACTGACCCTGTGCCAAAAAAGCAACAATGGATGTGATTTCTGACATGGTAATTTTTGTCTGTGACAATGCCCAGTCTCATTGTGTTTGAAATATATCACTCAGCTCATCCCATCTGCAGGGGTGATTTGAAAGGGCTGGCTCCCTTTTGTGTTGTTTCTGAATCCATCTGCTGCTCCAGTGTAATGGATTTCCTTAAATTATCTGAGTGCCACTGATGGAGGTGGTGCTGGTAAACTAGCAGCTATCAACTTCCTCTTGCCTCTTTGTGGAGCGACACAGACTACAGGAAAGGCGTATTGCAGGAAATAGGGAAGCTTAGGCAAATTTGATCTGTGAAAATCTGGGTTTACACAAATACTGAATAATGGATAGATTATAAAAAATAATTCTTCATTTTGTGTATTTCATGATAGAGTTCCTTTAAATTGTATTGTCCAAGTACATTTACAATATAACTTAATTTAAAACAATGCATAATATTCTAGAAAAATGATTCTGTTTAGCACTAAAATTATAAATCTTAGGCAGTTAGTATTAGGAGAGACCTCATTGATCACAGCTTAAATTCTAACATTTCAGATCTGAGTAGAAGTATTTAAAGAGGTGCAGTACCCAATTTCAGTTTTCTTCAACCTCATGGAAACTCTAATTTGATAGATTCTGTTTTGTAAAGGAGTAGTCACATACCTAGAGAGACAGCCTGGACTAATGCTGACTTTCCTGCACAGAACTGCCCTTCCTTTGGAAAATTTACACAGTCATCGTTGACTCTGGAAATTACAACTTCCTAAGTATTCTTTCACAACTCCTGTGCCTGTGATTACCCTCAATGCCAAAATTATCAGCCTTTCTGGGGAGATAATCAATCAACCTGATAGTTCAATAAGTGCTTGTTAAATTGCATTGAACCAGGTTTATTCACCCATCCATCCATCTATGCTAGACTCTGGGGACACCATGGTGAAAACATAGAATGGTTTAAGTAGAACAGATACTCTCTTGATGAGGTTTTGCAGCCTAATTCTAATGCAGAGGCTAGGAATGGCCTTAGCACTCCAAACCCCTTCCCTCATCTGATCTGTGAAGCTTGAAACTCTTTAAACAGTAATGGGCATCCTTGGGAGACAATGATATCTCTGGTAAACCAAGTTGTCTAAGTGTTTAACTGGAACAGAGAGTGAGGAGTGACTGAGGGTATTAGGCTAAGGTGTTGATTAGACGTGCATTTACCTGAGCCTTTGGGTGCTGGTCTGCCTCGCGTCCACTCCTTCTTTTCAGAAACAGATCCAGTGTGCCTGGTGATGGGGGCTGACCAACAAGTAATCTAAGTCAAATGGGTTATCTCTATCCCTTGACCATATATATTGATCCAAGGATAGACTCATTACTCATTCTGTGTGGGTCAAGGCAATTCCTAGGAAACTTACATTGGAATCTAAGATTTGCTCTGAGCCTGGAGTTACCATTGACTCTGCCCATTGCGAAAAGAAGGAAGCAAGTTAGCCCAGAGAAGCAGAAAGAGCTTCCATGCATGAGAATGTCAGTGTCCAGAAATGATTAAGGGCCCCCAAGTGGTTAAAAAAAAAAGTTTTAGAGCCAGACTGCCTGAGACCAAATTCATAGATTTCGACTAAATGTGAGAACTTGAGAAAGTTTTCTGCTTCCTAGTTCAGGGTAGCTTAAGTTAAATGAAGATGATGGTATTGATTTTGCGGGGCTGGGATCCTTAAGGGTGGGCTCCTATTTTTGATGCTCGTCTCAGAGAGAGGTAGAGTCTATGCCCCCTTCTCTTGAATCTGGGGGACTCTGTGCCTGCTTGAGAACACAGGAAACATCACTCTGCCAGTTTACTCCCCCAGCCCTAAGATTCTAACTTAAACTTTGACTTTTTGTCTCTTAGAATACTTCTTCATATCCCTGAGACACCCTGTAAGAAACCCAACCCTCTACTGACAGATCATTTGGAGAAGTTGTAAAACTGTGTGGAATTTGGGAGGGGCCTGGCTGAGACCAGCTCTCCAGCCTCTCCTTCCAAGGTGCTGGGATGTTCATGGGGCCATGCGACAGGCCCACACCTGCTCAGCCTGAGAGGAAACCGCCAGTGACCTCAGCCAGTGCTGTGTGAAATTAGCCATAGTCATGCTCTGCCTGAATTCCCCGTACTTACAGTCTTGAGAAAAAACAGTGATTTTTGCTTTTAAACACCAAGATGACCAAAGCAGTGCTTTATTTTGTCTTTTCAGTGTAATGAGTCAAAATGAAGTTCAAGGAATATCGCCTGGTAGTGATAGTGCTTGTTAGACTAAATTATTATCGTGACTCAGGTGCTGGTCTCTCCCAAATTTGATCATTTATTATTCTAATAAACCCCCTAACATCTCTGTAATCTACTTAGACCTGGGATCTTGTCACTTGTCTTCAAGTGTTCTCAGACTAACACAAAGTTTAAGATCTCCAAAAATTTTATCCTATTTGGATGGTCTAATCTCACAGGTCACACACAAATGAATAATTTTCTCTTTCATCTTTCTTCTCTCTTTAAGTCCTACTTTTATGGATATATGTCACTAATTAGTCAATTCATTATAACACCAAATGTAAAAACAAACTCTTTATGCCCAAAACTTAGAAAATCATAGGTCATGCATTTTACTTTTTTTTTTCTCACTAGTGTGAGATTTCTGAGGATCCTAGCTGTCCACATTAGCGAGCCTGCTTTGAGGACTTCACCCCTCACATTCCTCTGAGACAAAACAATGACAGAGGTAAAACCAGACAGTCAGAGAAAAAGAAAAAAGAAATTAAATCAAGGAATGAAATTAAATCAAGCAATGGGAGTGAAAGTGGTAAATAGCTGAGCCAAAGAGCTGTCTCCAGATTTGGACAAACCTGAGCAGAATGGGTGTGCATAGACCTATTAGTGAATCCCAGATGCTCTCTCCAACAAAACGAGGACTAGAAAGGAGGAGATCTTATTGTAAATATTTTTTGGAGGATTAGGATCTGTTTCTGGAAGCTTTTCTTCTTTTTAAAGTTTTCCTAAAAAGGTATCAACATGGTTGTTTTCAGAATCCTTGTGGAAGTATCTCCGAGGGACTAGGGTGCACATCGAGTGAGGTGGGATCGACTACACAAAGTAGAGGGCTGGAAGAGGACATCTACGCACTGCCCATCAGCATCCAAGGTCATTCACACTCACATGGTACCGTGAAATGGGTGTTCTTTGTACCAGCACATAACCTCCTGATTTTCTTCTGGATGGGACTTAAGGCACAGATGCATCCATCCGGTTGAGAAGGTGACTCTGACCCCCTCCCAGTTAACCCTATTGCCTGCTCACTGGATCAGAGGGGCTTTTATGAGGACAAGTCATTGTTAGAGGAAGTGTATCAGATGTGAAATGTGACATAATTTCCCCATTCCTCCTTTCTAACAAATCTGCCCAGATAACCTTGGTGCTTGGAGGAAGAGGACCTCATTCAGAATTCCAAGGGTAGGGGGCCTCCCTGGTAGCCTAGAGATTAAGTATCAGCACTATCACCGCTACGGCCTGATTTCAAACCCCAGCCAGGGAGCTAACCCACATATGGCACAGCAGACCTCTCCTGTCGCACCCACTGCTCCCCTCAGCAGTGTATTTCAGTAGATCTGCCTGTTCTGCTCCTCGCTCTGTCTCTGGTGAATCCCCTTACCCCCCCATCCTGTGGCCTGTAGCATAGTTCTTTCATGCAAAAATAAATAAATAAATTTTTAAAAAATCCAAAGAGGAAGATAATTGGCAGGGGAAGGTAATACTCTTAAAACATTACTTGATCTAGAATTTGGAAAATTAAATTGTTCCAATATGTCTGAAGGAAAGATCATTTACTCCAGAATATATTGTTCTTCTTCTTTTTTTTAATTTCAAATTTTTGGCTGCTTGTTGTCAGTGAAAAAGCAGGTAGGCCAAGCTTTTAGAGGGAGCCATCTTTCTATAACTGCAGCCAGTGTGAGGGTTAAGTCAAACTATAATTAGCAGGATAGAAAAACAGTTCTCTAATAATGCCACTGAGTCATAGAATTGATATACCTGAATCCTGCCCTAATACAGGACTTAGTATATTTAAACATCATCTCCATGATCTTTAAAGCAGTTAGAGAAGGGATTTCTGATACTTGCAGTCAAAATATTTCTAAGTTGGGAATGAAATTACAATTTAATACTAAGAAATCATTCCTGCAATTAATTTTTAACATGAACAAGAAAAAGTTAAAGAACATATAAGGACCCAGGATGACAAAGGGGCCAATAAGATATGGATGATTGAGAGGCAACAGAATGTGAAGACCTGCAGAGCTCAAAGAAATTCCTTCTGAGTTCACAATTTCTCCAGGAGCTATTTTAATCCTAGCTAAATCTAGGCTGGAGGATTGCTTTGTTCATTTATTAATTATTTACTTTTAAAATGTCCTACCATGTGCTCAGAGTAGTCAAAATCACAGACCTGGAAAGTAGAATGGCAGTGGCCAGGACTGAGGGGAAAAATGAAATGGGAAATCATTCAAGGGCATAGTTTCAGAGTGACAAGATGAAAAGACTCGTGGAAATAGGAGTAGTGATGGCAGGACAACATAATGAATCCATTTAACACCATAGAAATGTACACTAAAAATGGTTAAGATGGTAAATGCAAGGTGTATTTTACCATGATAAATAACTACTGAGTGAATAGAAATACATAAATTAAGAAGACACACACTCAGCTATCTAGAAATGTGCAATTTTAATTAGTAATATGAAAATTTAAATAGTTTCTGCGACTTACATTACCTTATTGAATCCTTCCACTAGCCCTGTGGTCATGTATGCATTTTCCCATTTTATAGAAAGGAATATTTTACTTAGTCATAGTCACAATAAGCACATCTTGAAGCTAGAGTTTCAATTTCAGTCTGTCCAGCCTAGTTCAAGCCAGTGTCTATTTCATACAGCACTATCCTCTTTGGAGAATAATAGATTAAGATTCACCATTCCCAGCCACCTTCAGTATTGTATTACCATTTGGTAGAGGACATTTTTAGATGACATGGTGATGAAGGATATTCCCATGTCCCCAAACTCTGAATGATGCCTAGAAAGGGATTAAGGACAAAGCTGTACATCAGTGGGATGGCTAGAAATGATTTAACACACAATTTACAGCCACAGAACTGAAAGAGAGAAAATGGTTTAAACTGAGACTGAATTCATTAGCTCCAGATTCTAATAACATAGCATCAAATCAGAACTAGCACTGTTCTACTGCCTGAAAAAGCACTAGAACAAATCCTTTGCTTCATGATGTTGACCCATCTTTTCCCAGAGTGGATATGGATAAGACACAATTTTGAGTCAAAATTCCTGAGTGTTGTAGGTGCACTAAGTATGAACAGATGAGCTCTGCTGGTTACAACTGGGAAGCAATTCTAATTGTAACACAATTAGATCAATAATCATGGGACAGCAAGGAGAAAAGCTGGATAGTGAAGGACAGAGAGGACAACTGTGGACCATCATTAGTAGTTATTTCTGTGTTTGTAGTGTGTGTGTGTGTGTGTGTGTGTGTGTGTGTGTGTGTGTTTGCATGGCTCTACTTTCTTGTTGCAATGCAGCTAAGATTTTTTTTCAATATTTATTTATTTATGCATATAAGCATAAGCTGGGGTGTAGACCAGAGGTGTCAGGGGTGAGGGTATTCACCAGAGACAGAGTGGGGAGCAAAACAGGCAGACTGACTGAAACACACTGCCGAGGGGAGCAGTAGGTAAGACAGGAGAGGTCTGCTGCATCATGTGGGTCAGCTCCCTGGCTGGGGATTGAACTCCTGCTGCAGTGGCTGCCAATAGCTTCATAGTGCTGAGATTTAACCCCTTGCACCACCAGGGAGGCCCCCAGCTAAGATTGTTTTCTAAGTCTGATCATGGGCCCTTTGTGTTCTAAACCACTTAAGGTACCCTATAAAGTTCCTTTTGATCTGGCTCATGTCATGCTTTCTGTTTATTCTTATCATCTTTTTCCAGGATTATACTGTGCTTCCTAAATTTACCTGATCTATTATATCTCTAAATTTCATTATTTTTACTTTATCTGACTAGAGTGTTCTCTTTCCATCTTTTGGAAATATTAGATTCTGATATGCATTCAATTCTTACCCATTCAGATTACAGAAGCTACCCTACTCCTGGATGCACCTTTCATGCATTTTAATTTTTCATTAATAATGCATTGAATCATAGATTTCTAATGCAAGAATATTCTTTGAATGATATGAGCTCTAACCTATCACCCAGTCCAGGAAATTCATTCCTTCCTAACAGCCTAGTTATTCATGGTAAAGTGAATGCATAAACATTTATAGGACTGCATAAAGTCATTCAACATTTATACAATAGAAAGTTATTTAGTGATTATGGGGGATCAGGTATTGGGAATACAACAGCATGCAATGCCTAGACAAATAACTTTCTGGTAAGTTTATAAATTGGAAAATTACACAGCAGTGAGGACTGGATGACTGCATACCTCTACATGCAACAGCATGGTAAAAAGTCACAAACATAATGTTGAGTGAAAGAAGCAAGACAAAACACTTTAAAAACTATGTATCAAAAATATACTATCTACCTTATCAACTTGGATATCACTTTGGATGGGTATGGGGATGAATTCTAAATGTAGTAATGTTCTTTTATTTTGGTGGGGGGGTGGGGCTGGTTGAGCAGAGATCTTCAGTTTCTGAAAATTTAGTTGTAATATGTCTTTTCAATTGAAAATACCCTCTACATATATTGTACTCTTAAAAGATTTCCCTTAAACAGAATATATTCATTATCAGAATATGAGGAACTAGATGATTTTATATTTTCAAATGTAGGATTTTCTTATACCCAGTAAGTGTTTAGAATATATTTGTAAACTTAGCACAGCACACAACTTCACAGAATATCTCAGTACATAATTAATCTGCATGTTACAAAAAGTGCTGACTGTATGTAGAACAACAATGCCCCTATCCACCCACAAGCACTTCTAGTCTTTCCTGCAGCAGCAGAGGAACTTAATGTACTTTGATACCAATTTCACAAAATGAACTCTTTGTCTTAATACTCAGTGTTTCTGGGAAGACAGTTATTTTCTGAAGAAAGTGATCTTCTAGGTTACCTACACACTATTGTCTTAATGTCACCAGGGGCACCTAGAAACCCTGAAATATATATTTTCTTGCTTTTTTCTGTTGTCTCAAATTTCTCCTAGCTGTACTCCTAAAACATATACTGTGTTGTAAACCAACATTACCTCAATAGAAAAAAATCCTAAAACAAATAAATCGCATGTACCCTATAGTTAGTGAACTGAATATATGGATTTCTATTTAATCCACTCTTTGAGACATAAAAGGACAAAAAATAGTTTAAGGGATGAAACACAAAGAATAAAACACTGGGGTATAAGACAAAAACAAGACTTTGGAAGCTAGCAGGAAAGGAACAAGTGTAAAGTGACTAAGTAGTCAAGAAATCTGCATTGTGTGATTGAAGTAGGAAAGCCAAGAAGACAATCTATGCATAGAGAAATCTCTGAAAACTTAGGACTTAGGGAAAATGGCACCCTTGAAAGTGGGGATGAACATGGGAATAAGTGTGTTATTTGGAGATCTCTTTAGGAAGGAATAAGAGCCACAAATAATCTACCCCATTCTTTATAGTTACATGGCTGACTCACCTCAACCTCGATGATAACTAAGAGTTTATTATCTAGAGAGAAATAGCTAGTGTCTAGATTTGGGGTTCTAGATGCATTTGAGGGGAGGAACCTACTTATGGAGAGAGACTCAAGTGAAAGTATCACAGTGAATGTTGAATTCCCCCCCATTCTAGCCTTCTTTCCATGGCTACCGGAAAATGAATTTATACCATCCAAATGGAAATACTCCAGCAGTTCTCCTCCAAGATGTCTGACTGCTAGATTTAAGAACTATATAAAGATACTAAGATTAAGGATTCCCCAAAGAAAAAGCCCATCTAGATGATCGAATTAGGACCATATGAACAGTTCCAATCTAATCTAGTGTTTATATTTCACTCTTTATGCTTCACTCTTTAACGTGACTGAAACCAAGGATTAATAGACATCTGACACAAGCATTGAATATGGAAAACAGAGACCAAAACCAAATAAACAACTTCTTTCAACTTCATTTTCTTTGGTTTTATGTACTCTGAATAGTTGTCATTATTTTCTCAGAAGAAAAGTAGATCATTGCATGTAGGGAACAAGAACAGAAAGTTATAAAGGAACATCTATAGAATATAAATGAGCTCTTGCTCACAGAAAAAAATTGAAATAGACGAAGAATAGAAGGTAAAATATTGGAAAATTATAGTATCAACTCAGGAAATACATTGTCTAAAAAATGAGAGAGAGAGAGAAAAAGGAAGTAGGATATTATCAAAGATATAATTCATTTTTTTCAAAACTGAGACATAAATAGCTAAAAAATAGAAATGAAAGTTCATTACTATAAAATTTTTCTGAAATATAATTTATTTTTATGTAAATTATATACCAATAAAGCATGAAAATCAATTATTTCATTAAAATTAAAGTGTATTTCAAAATCCAGATACATTAGCAAGAAAATATATTAGAAAAATAAAATAACTGATCATTGTTGAAGATTTGGTTGACTACTATAAATTTGAAGAAAGCAGTGGTAACAAAATTCTAGAAGCTTCCAAATAAGAAGGCAAAGATTTCACATAAAGAATTAGAAATGATGATGGCTCAGTATTTCTCTCCATAATACAACTTCAAAAGATAGAATATGAAAGAAAAAAAAATCTTCAAAATTCTGAGGAATTTTCTTCAAAATAGGATTGTATATTCAACTAGGCGGTCAAGATAATTTCAGTTGTATAAAAAAAATCAAAAAGGTTACCTGCCATGTATTCTACCAGAGGACATGCTTAAAAAATATAGTCTATCAATATGAAAGGTAAAAAGAAAAACAAGGAAGAAGACAAAATGTTATAAAGGATATGGAGTAGTGAATAAAAGAGACTGGTAAAAATGTTTTTTTTTTTTTTTTTAGGATATTACTAAAACGACTTTGCAAAGTGACAAGCTATTTGGCAGGTTTAGAGAGCTACTTTCTCGATTGGAAGTGACTGGAAGGGAGATATTGCTTTAGGAAAAGGAAATTGATAACAATTTAATTTCTTTGAAGGTACTGAGAGCAGATTTACCCAGCGGGTGAAGAATTTAGGGTTGGATTAATGATAAGCACTTAGAAAACTAAGCAAGTGTAAAAAGGGAAAAGGATGAGGAGGAAGAGTTAATAAATTATTAATTCTAGATAAAGGAAACTCTTACACAAGAAAGTAAAACTAACCAGGTTATATACTACATGTCTCAGCTGTGAATAAAGGGCTCACATTAAATAAAAAATCAATAATAAATATTGACCTATTTTTATATTACAACTATGTCAGAAGGATGGATGATAAAGCAGTGTAACAGTTAAAAGAGAGTTACACCAGGAAAAAATAAAAAAGAGAGAGATTTATCTTCTATAGAGGGAAGCCAAAAACACATCCCCCAAAAAAACAAACCTAAAACCATAAGCTTGTAAGAGATTTTGATGTAAATAACAAAACGCACAATTTAGAGCTGAAAATGTTTGCTTATTGGAAAAAGATAAAGGAGGTGGCAAGAGAGTACTATTATTCTAAGCATGTATATTATTATTAATATGGTACTAACCACTGTAACAAACACTTAAAATTTATGATGATCTCAAGCACAATGAAGCTTTATTTCCCACCCTTCTAACCACCCAATGTGAGTGTTTCTGAATGGAGGATATGCTTCCCTTTGATGGGCTCAGCCAAGAAGTTCCATGTCAACTTCACATCTAAATCAAGACAACCACTATCCATGGCTATCCAAGTCTGCCATGGTGAAGCAGGAATACCGTCTCATGTGTGGAAGGTTCAGAAGGTTGAGACAGAGTCACCACTTCTGTCTAGCCACACTAAGAGAGGTCAACTGTATGGCCCTCACGGCTGCAAAGGCTAGGAAACGGAGCCTCGTTGTGCATCATAAGATAGGAGGACACTGAATTTGGTGAACAGTTAACATTTCAGGGCCTCCCCAGTGGTGCAGCGGGTTAAAGCACAGCGTTGTGGAGCTGTCGGCAACGGTGACTCGAGTTTGACACCCGGCTGGGGAGATTCCCACATGGCACAGCAGACCTCTCCTGCCTCGCCCGCTGCTCCCCTCAGCAGTGTGTTTCTGTTGATCTGCCTGTTCTGCTCCCCACTGTCTCTGGTGAATCCTCTCACCACCCCACACCTCTGGCCTGCACCCCAGCTTGTATGCATAAAAAATAAATTAAAAAAAATCTTTTAAAAAAAACCACTCCAGTCAAAACAAGTAAAAACTATTTGATTCTTTAAACTAAATTCACACAGAGCTCACTGTTGCAATTGTGGTTTTGTTCTAAAATTATGAAAATTAATAGAAAAGATGGAGTCATTAGAATTTAACAGGGGTTAGATTATATATACCTGACTTTTTTTAAATTATAAAATTTCATGGAAGGTACAAAATACTTCTTGTCTTGACTATTTTGATAGGGGAAAGTCCAGAAGTTCTTCTTATGAAAAACGAATGAGAAATGGACCAGAACAATCCTAAAATGATAACAGAGAAGTCAGTATGGTCCCTATTTTATTTTTTTAAATATATATTTTTATTGTTATTTATGTCTTTTACATTTTGTATTCCCCTTGGGTAGCCCACCACCAATTCACCCGTGATCCATCTCCATGGTCCCT
The DNA here is from genome assembly GCA_004024925.1 of Scalopus aquaticus. Taxonomy (NCBI): domain Eukaryota; kingdom Metazoa; phylum Chordata; class Mammalia; order Eulipotyphla; family Talpidae; genus Scalopus; species Scalopus aquaticus. Next base: position 176,974 of record PVIJ01001335.1, read on the forward strand.
GGTGTTCTTTTCTATTCCATTTTGTGCGCTTTTCCTTCCCTATTTTAAGTTGAAACAACTGCAAGTAACCAACAGGCACAAAGTTGCATGCTTATTTAACATTTAGAAAAGAATCTGCCTTTGGCTAATCATCATGTATGTGCAGCAAATATGGTGGGCACCAAACAAGCCCTGGGCTCATCTGGAGCTTCCATTCTGGGGGGATGCCTGGTGGCTGCGTGAAGACTCTTACTCAGGTCTTCAGCCTCGGGGGTCAGAAGAGCCAGCAGTTCACCCCCAGCCATCATACTTTTCTCATATCAAATCTCATCTGTTGCATTGAAATAAATTTACTCTGCAGCTCTGCAACCAGAGCATTTCCTCTATTTATGGAGTCAACAAAAGAAGCAAATTTTCTGGAAAAATCGCTGTGAGTCAAAATCACACCCCCTTTTCCCTTAACAGCTTTGACAGATGCTTCAGATCAGAGAAGAAAGAAAGACATGTGCCTTCCCTTTCTGGCTTCCCATTGTTTTCTAGCAGCTATTAGAAAGTTACATTGACAGGCACCTTTTCTGGCTGCTGCTAAAGCATGTTAGGGATGTGCTCCTATTCAGAGAGACTTGGGCTGTCTGGTCTCCTTAATTGCTATGTCTATAAGACATTCATACAGTTGTTGGAAAATCAGCAGTCCTCTCTGCTTCCTTCATATTGAAAAAGACCACCCGCTGACATAGCCGGTTTGCTCTTAGTGGATTCATGCTTCATTGGTACTGAGTGAGTGCATGAGAATGTAGGAGACCTTTGGGCTTGTACTGAACTTGAGATGATTTATGGGGAATATGGAGTTTCTAGAAGAGTTGTTCTCAGGAGATAATCATGCAACTCCATATAATTCACAGTCTAAACTGGGAGGGAGAGGTGATGCTGTTGACATCAATGCTGTTGAGACAACAGGCATCAATGGCCCTCTGGACAAAAGATGCACATGAGTATTCAGGTTTGACGTTCCTTTCCTGATCCAGTGTTGGGTGAATGAACAAAGCGCAGTATATCCACCCGCAGAACATTTTTCAATCATAAAAAATAAAGAAATTCTGACACTGTGCTATGACATAGATGAATCTTGAGAAAATTATGCTGATTGATATAAAACCCTCATTGCGATTCTCACAAAGTGAGATATTAAGTGAAACTCATTGGAACAGAAAATAAAATGGCGGTTACCAAAGGGTTGAGGAGAGGTGAGAATGAGGAGGTACTGTTTAATGAGTTTGGAGTTTCAGTTTTGGGGATGGATGGTGGGAATGGTAACATTGTAAATGTATTTAATGTCACTGAAGTATAGGCTGAAAAATGCTTAAAATAGCAAATTGTAGGTCATATGGACTTCAACATAGTAAGTGATTGATTTGGCTTTATTTGGAAAATAATAAACTGAGACCCCAGTATTCTGAGGGACCATTGTCCCAGGAATAACACACCATGAACCCAAAGAAGAGTTACTAAAGTTAGAAGGTAGATGACTCCCCTTTGTGTGTAACCACTTGGAGAAACACATGGAGGTTTAAACAAGGATTTACCACTGAAAAGCTGGTTAGAGATTCAGTGAGAATCCCCATATATCTCCCTCTTCACCACAGACTTAAGGAGAACCCAAGCTTCAGTGAACAGTGGTAGGTAGAGAATCTAGAGCCAGTCAAGAAGTGACAAACTGCCTTCTCAAAAGCAATCTCTACTTTTTTGCTTATGACGTGAAGCAAGGCAAACCCTCATTTACTGAGCGAAGAGACCCAAGAAGCCAAGAATTAGTAAATAATATCAAGGAGACCAAGAAAGAGTTGTCCCACAATGTCTGTTTTAGCTCCTGGCCCTCTTGGCAGATGTCAGGTTCTCTCCAGCCTTAGTCATTATGCCAGAGAGCCCCATATTCCTCACTCCATAGGGAAGAAAACATGAAGGGATGAAAGAGAGAATTGAAAATAAAGATTTCCCTCGAACAGTGAAAACCAATTCTAACCTTTGCTTTTCCTGCAGCCTCTTAGATGTACAACAAACCCTTCCCTTCCTTTTAACATCTGATACTGGAAAACATTGGATTTTCTTCCTCACTCTGTGATCCAAGCTCTTCCCCAGTGACTCCAGGGCTGTCCACATAAAGGGGACTGGGGCAGTAATGTGGATACAAGTTGAGCAGATCCATTTCAACCCTGCAGACCACTTCTTATTTTATTCTGCATTGTGGACTAATTGATTCATATGTGGATGATCTACCCCACCTCTGAGTCCCAGCTTTCAAACAAGGTCCCAAAGGGCACAGACAATGTTGGCTGATTACTGAATTCTTCTTTCTATAAGAATCCAGCACACCCTAGGGAGTCCATAAGTAGCAATGCTCCTGAAGCTTTTATTAAGGCCCCATTATACCCAGCACACAGTTAGGTCCCTGCCCCAAGGAAACCTATTATTTAATAACAATCTATAGATTTGGGAGCTGCTGGTGGCAGGGATACTTTCTTGCTGCCCCTTCTGCCTCAGGGAGGGAAGATTTTCAGGAAGATTAGGAGATGAATGTGTTCTGAAAGACAGCTCACGGTTAGCCTTGACTGCAAATTGGGCATTTTATTGCATTTGTCTGATGGATAATCACAGATAAAGACTTTGATCTTTATCCCCATGGCAGCAATAAGAAAAAAAACAGGAACTCTGCGTACTCTCTTTTATTTCTTTTCTCTGCAGTTCCGGGAAAACAGAGAACGTTAAAATGCTCAGAAGACTCTCTCTGTCTCTCTGTTGTGTTCTTAAGTATCAAATCAAGTGTCTCTGTGTGTCCCCTCTCCCCCACTCACCAATGTCATGATAAGAAGGAGAGAGGGAGGGGAAGGAGTAGAAAACCCTTCTCCCTCAGCACAAAGACTAATGGTCAGTTAAGAGTAAGTATGTGGAAGGGGAGGAAAAAAGGAAGAATGGGCGATTACAAGCTGAATATCTGGGAGGAGGCGGGGGGAGGAGTGAGAGCAGCAGAGCAGCGTGACAGCCCCAGTGACCATGAGTTATTTAATGATCACATCGGGGCTCTGCTGCTCAGACCAGCACCCTGAAGGCCCGGGCCTGGAATGGCAATGACGCTTTAATCTTCAGGAAGGTTCATTCCCCTCTTATGACTCAACCAGGTGAAATGGTCATTCCCCAGCCAAATTTGACAACTGAATATAAACAGGACAAAAAAAAAAATTAGCATGCAGGAAAACAGTGGCAACGTTCAGTTTAGAGAATCTAGTAGTAGACGATGAAGGTCCTTCCACCCCACAATGCATTTCACTGACTCCATGTATGATCTAATCGTGATGATTACTGATAACGATCTTTAAGAGCAAAATTGTAAGTTAAGTGATGAAATGAAGAATGTATGTTCCTTTTTATTTATACTCACAAAGGAATAGGTCAAGGACCTATAAAGTCTGTTATGCCAGAGGTTGTGTGTGGTGATGCAAGACGTGTGTGCTGGTCCAAGCGACCATCTCGTTACACAGAATGGGGCGCCGGGGTGGGTAATTCTCATCCTGCATTCACAAGGAAACTTACATTAATATCTAAGTCTAAATTTAGATATAAGTAACTATACCTCAATTTATATTTTGAATATAAAGAGGATTATATACAGAATCATTTTGCTTTAATGTAAATTTATAGGATATTTTATATATTTAACACTTTTAAACTCTGTGTATTTCCTCATGTTTTACTATAAGCTTAATATTGTAACTGGTACAAATCCCACTCAGTTTTTAAAAATCACTCTACGTGAGTTGATATGGGCAGAAAGAGAACATTTTAAAGTGGGAGGAAACTTTATTGAAAATTAAATTGCACAGAATGTAATAGGAATCGTCAGTTTGATTCACTAGCTCTTTATCTATTTATGTTTGAAGGTAAACACAAGTCCCACAGCAATTAAACCTGTTCCTCATCACTGGGTCCACTGATGGGCCAAATACGCAGGACTTAGAGCTTCTGGAAGGAAAACAGACCTCTAATATTATCTCAGAATCAGGTATCTCCTCTGAGATGACTTTGAATGACACATGTAAAAGAATGACCCCTAGTGGTAATAAACCAAATCTACAGTGTCTGAGATGCACCTCAAGAGGGATGGGGGTATCTATTTATTCAAACAGTTATCAAGCAACTTGAAGATTTCTGCAAGAGAGCTTCTCACCTTCATTTCTTTTAATTTAGCAATCACACTGGAGTAACCACAAGGTTTGCTCTTTCCTAGAAGCCTTGTTGTAGACCAGGGGCTTAAGGGAATTATCTTCTAACTTCTCTGGGTTCAGCAGCACTATACGTAGCATTACTTCCAGTTACCCATCAGCTTTTGCCTAAAAATTCCCAGTTGATAGACACAATGGCACATGATAGTGGGCATTCACCTTTTTTTCTTTCTTTCTGCATAATAATAAACTCTCTCTTCCTCCAGTTTGTCTAATTTGGAGAAAAGGAGCAGATGACAGAGAACATTACTCTAGTTCTCAATGTACAAATGGAATATGGAAGATGCTCTCTCAGTTCCCTTCCAATCTCAGCACATGAATTCAGATTGGATGGAGTGTATTCCCATCCAGGACTATAAATCTGGAATGAGTGGTGGTAGCAACACGATGTCCAAAGGTGATACATAAACAGAAATGATGTCCAGCAGACATGGCTGTGTCCAACATATCTAGCATATATTATGCCATCACCTGCCAGATTATTTCATCCCAAACTTTAGTGCTCCCTTAACTCTACCCCTCCCAATTATGCACCTCCAAACTTTCAACATCCTATAAATCCCAGTAACCCTTTGGCTTAGACAATCAAAGCTGTTTTTGCTTGAAACCAGGAATTCTAATGTATCCTGCCTCCTTCACCACTGGAATACATTTACTTGTTAAATGTTCCCATCAGACCTGGTGCTACCTGCTTCTGCAATTTGATACTTATAAAAGTATAGTATGAACATTTTCTTAAGTGTTGGAGTTATTTCTTCAAGCACTTTGGGACACTTCTACAGGAATAGAAAGCCATATATAGAAAGTTGATTGTTTAGGGCCTCCCCGGTGGCACAGTGGTTAAGTGCTGAGCTGTGGAGCTGTCGGCAGCAGTGACGCGAGTTTGACGCCCGACCCGGGAGAATCCCACACGGCACGGCAGACCTCTCCTGCCTCGCCCGCTGTTCCCCTCAGCAGTGTATTTCTGATCTGCCTGTTCTGCTCCCCACTCTGACTCTGGTGAACCCTCTCGCCGCCCCACGCCTCTGGCCTGTACCCCAGCTTGTATGTATAAATAAAAAATAAATCTTAAAAAAAAAAAGAAAGTTGATTGTTTAGAAGAAAATTGCCCAGGTATTTTAATTAATGGGGGGATGTTATTGTTATTATTGAAAAAAAGGCAACAGTCATGGGTCACATTGAGTACTGTATTAAAAATTATGATCTGAGCATCTGGGTTATTTCCATACCTTTGCTATTGTAAATAGTATTGCAATAAACATACAGGCGCATGTATCCTTTTGGATTAGTGTTTTTGTGTACTTTGGGTAGATTCCCAAAAGTGGTATTGCTCGGTCGTATGGTAGCTCCATGTTTATTAATTTGAGGAAATGCCGTACGGCTTTCCATAGTGGTTGGATTATTTTGCATTCCCACCAGCAGTGTAGAAGAGTTCCAGATACCTAAAAATAGATGACTGGATAAAGAAGAAGTGGTACATATACACAATGGAATACTATTCAGCATTCAAAAAAGATAAACACATGCAATTCGCAGCAATATGGATGGAACTAGAAGGGTTCATGCTCAGTAAAATAAGCCAAAAGAAAAAAGGAAACTAGCGAATGATCTCACTTATAACAGGAATATAGGGGAACCAAGTACAAGAGCGACAATCAACGAGGAGGGGGGGAGGATTGGGGCTCAGAATGGGGGAGAGGGGAGCACAAGGGACTATGGTGATGGTACAAGGGTGAATTGGTGGTGGGAAACCTACAGGGAATATACAGTAATGTAAAAGACACAAATAAAAATAACAAAAATAAATAAACCCAAAGAATACACACACACAAAAAAATTATGATCTGAGGCCTCTGTAAGTGGAGCAAACTTCCTCTTTAGACTCCTCATTTTAACAATGAGGAGCTCATTGGGACTACAGAGCGATGAGAACAAAAAGGAACTAGTCTTTCTCACAATATCCCATGGAGATTTGTTAACTTGATGGAGTCCCCTGGTATCATGGCAGTGGGCAGTGTGAGGGCCTTAGTCAAGTTCACAAGTATAATGTGTCTTACTATTCCCTTCTTGAAGCGACCTTCTCTAATATTCCAGTTCCCCAGCCAGTCCCCTCCACCCACCTATGTCCCACCCTCCTCAGCATAGCATCTGTATCTCGCATAATAATAAAGACAGAAAGGGAAAAGTACATCTACTTTCCTCCCAATATATGCCTCTGATACCCCTGATATTCTTGTCTGCACCAAAACCTTTAAATTTTGCAGATTCATACAGATACATAAACTATCTTGGAGAAAGGTACTTGAGCTCAGTCATTAGTAGTCCCCTCTAAGTATCTCCAATGAGACTGGAGCGACGTTACAGAAATCTGCCATAGCAAATAGGATACAAATGACCACAAATTATAATTAGACTTTAACTAAAAACAATCAAAAAATATCTTGGAAATACAGGAAATTAAGGGAGGTACCACCCTCCAAAATAGTTTCAAACCAGGAGAAAAGCAGGATCTGACGAGTCAACATTCCTCAGCCCTGTAACCTGGGTACCTAGCATGGATCTTTCTAACTCAATTTGACTCTGTTAAAAAAAAACTCATTAAAATAGTATGTTTAACTATCAGAGTAATACAGAATTATTTCTCATTATACAAAAAGAAATTTCTTTCTGCAAACCAACACTATACTGTGTCATCAGAGAAAAACTCTGTTTTGAGCATTATAGTGCACTTACTAACCCAAGAAAATGAACTTAATCATCATAAATTAGATGATGTTTTACAGCATGGACAGGTTGATTGGAAAACACATGTAAACAAGTTATTTGCGTGAGTCTTCAGATTTCCAGTGCTCCCAAGGCATCCCCTTTTCAATCCTATAAGTAGGACATGAACAGTCTCCAAACATCTCCCTTTGAACAGTGATTAATTGCTTTCAAATGTAATGTGTGCTGGAGATATCCATGGCCTGCTATAAACCTACACCCCACTTAAGCAAAGCTTTCAGAAGCAGTCAATTGGCCTATTGAACAGAGATGACAAACCTTTTTTTTTTTAAGCCAAGTCTAACTACTACTACTACACATGCACAAGAAACACAGAATGCTATGCTATAGTAAATCTTTGCAGAAATTAGACTCAGATTGAGTTATTTGGAAGAAAATTTACCAACAAACTCACATGAACATATAAGTATATAAAAAAGTTCACAATACTGATAGCAATATATTTGCAAGGAATCAAAGTAAACACAGAAAATCAAAGGGAAGCACCATCAACATGCTGCCTCAAACACACATAAACACCTTTAAGTGATGTTTAACTTTACCTCATGTTGAGTAAATCATGACCCAGCACAAATGCACATGCATGCACACACACACACACCTCAACCCTACTTCAGATAATACCTTGATATAATCTAGATCATTTTTCCAATTCTGTTATTTTTGAGGAATATTTTACATACAGCCACAGCACAGATTCCCTCTGTTCCAATGGATCAGATACACACACCATCAGCCCTGACAGATGTATACACCAGGTAGTCATCACCCAACTAAAGATGTGGGCGTTTCCAACGCACGAGAACTCTCCTTGTGCACATTTCCAGGCAGCCTTCTTTCCTACCCAGGCAACAACTCTTACCATTTCTTTTACCAGAGATTAGCTACTCCTGTGTACAAACAATATATAAATGGATGCATGCCGCCTGTACTCATTTGTGTTATTTGATGCATTCATTTTACAGCTCACTAACGGGTTGCAGCCTTCAGTTTGAAAAAAAAAAAAGTATGTTAATGTACACCATAAACTAGTGTGCATTCATTTGGCTTGATGTGTTTAAAATATATATATATATATATATATATATATATATATTCTCAGGCCTCTCCCACAGAGATTCTGATTAAAATGTAGATTATTGGGACCTGCTCCAGACCCACAAAAGCACACATCCTAGTGGGACACTGATGTAGGGTGTTCACAGCCTACATTCTAATATGGTTTACAGCCTGGTTTCTCAATCACTCTAAACAATGCTTTCACCATGTCACCACCTCTCCACCATCGAAGAAAATACAATGACTCCTTGTTTACTGCCTACTAAATCAAACCAAAGTACCTTTACCCAGCACATAAAACCCTTCATCAAAGGGTCTTGCTTTCCTGCCTGATACACCTTCCTATTACTCAGCAGCAAAACTCTCCCTGGTCATCAGTTTCCTTTGTAACCCCCATGACCTATTCATCCCAACACTGCAGAATCTAATGGTAAATATCCTTGCATTCAAGAACATATTAATTCTCTAATTTTTTTTACCCTTCCTATTATTTTTTTTCTTACATCATGGTAGTCCCCAACACCATATCACCCATAAGCCATCAATGCTCTTTAAATTAAATATCAGTCTAATATTTATATTCCTTGGAAACTTTGTTGGTAGCGGGTGGGCCTGTAATAGCCACATCTGTAAGGCATCACAGCTTTCTTCAGGTGGAATCATTGACTCATGTTAGTTATCCTCCACAAGGCTGTATTCTGTACTGTGTGTGTTAGAGAAAGCATCATCCTATGGGTGTGTTATAGAAAGCATCCTATGTCTCTACTACCTTGTTACAACTCTGGTAGAGTGTCATCTCCTGAGCATATTTGCAAGCAGATTGGTCTCATTTCTCCTTATGCTCGCTCACTGCAGATAGCAGAAGAAATATCTTGTGAGTTATGGCTGAAACAATATCTTTAGAAAAACATCACAAAGGTAAGAAAGAAGAGGTAGACTAAAGAGAGAAGGCTGGAGAAGCCAAAGGCAACTCAATTTACAGGCTGCACGTGCTCTGCTCTCCTCTCTGGCCCACATGAAGCACTGTATGAGTGTGTGTGTGTTGGTCCCAAATTTCCAAGAATTCTATCAATTATATCAAAATGTTCATTCTTTTATTCATCCAACATACTTTGATTTTCTACTACCTCTCAAACATTTTTTTAGGCATTGAGGCCACAGCCAAGAGTAAGCCATAATCCTTACACACAAGGATTCCTTAACTTCCAGGGGGAATGTTGAGGCAGTTAGGGTATAAACATACAGAGTGACTGATAATTAACCCCAGTAAGGGGGAAAAGAGGTGCAGTGTGGACAGATGATGATAATGGAAGTTCTCCACAATACAGTAACATTTTAACAAACTTGAAAAGGGTGATAAAGTGAGCTATCCTACCATCTAAAGAGAAGAGATTTAGGCAAAAATAAAAAAAGGAATTGCAAAGTTCCTGAGGAGGAAGCATTCTTAGTGAAGCATTCTTAGAGCATTTAATGAGGCTGTTGTGAGCGAAATGAGAAAAATCCCAGAGTTTCAGAACACAATGTGGACCACACAATGGTGTGGACCATTGTAAGAACAGTAGCATTTATTCTGAGTCAGTTAAGAATGAAGTGGAGGGTTTTAAGCTCAGGTACACATGATGCATTTTATGTTTTCTTGGATTCCTGTGGTTTTATGTTGAAAATAGACAAAAGTATTTTCATAAAGTCTATGTTTATGAGAGAGAAATCTGAGAGGCTAGCACAATAAACCAAGAGAAAGATGGTAACTTGGATCATGGTGACAGGAATAAAGGGGCTAAAAACCAGAAATAGATTTTGGAATATACTCTACAGACTACAATAACAAGATCTGTTAAAGTAGAAGATAGTCTAGATAATTTCAAGCTTTTTGACTTGAGCAACATGATGGATGGAATTGTCATTTACTGACTTTGCAGGGGGAGCATTTTGTGGGAGAGTCTAGGAAGTCATTTTTGAGCAATGTTAAATCGATACACCTTTTAGAAATCCAAGCGATAATATCCAGAAGGCAGTGTATATGAGGGTGTGTTCATATGATAATTCAGAGATATAAATCTTGGACTTGTCAATTTTAGATGAATGCATATGTGTGTGTGTGTATATATATATATATATATATATATATATATATATATCTTTTTTCATGTAATTCTCTGGGGAATCTCTATTATATGACTCTTAGAAGGATGCAGGGAAACAAAGTAGCTGATAAAGACATGTCCAATTACAAAAGAGGATAAATAGGAAGAAGTGGTGCCCCAGAAATTAAAAAAAAAAAGAGTATTTTAACAAGGAGCATGTTCTCAACAATGCCAGAGAGTGTTTCCTTATACTTCAATGGCTAAAAGCATTGGTTTGGAGTAGACATACCTGGGATCTAGTGAGTAAATCTACCATTTACTCAGTCTATGCCAATAGACTGAACTAAGCATCATCATCTATGAGACAACAGTAATATATTCATTTAATCTCTATCAACCCAACTAGACTACTAATCCATGAGGACAGCAGTCCTGTCTGTCTTGTTCATAGCTGAATACACAGCTCCTTGCACAGTATGGATAAAATAAATATTTGTTGAATAAAAGCACAAGGAAAGTATCAGGCATATAAAAAATATAGCACCATCAGATGATATGTATGGAGGATTTAACAAAAGACCTACTGGCGGAGATGCGGGCAGAGTTGAAGGAACCATCAAACTGTATTCAAAATAATTAATAATGGGTGCTAGTAGGAGCTTGTTGCTATAGGTAACCTGGACAAGCAAGGGCAGGGAGCAGTATTACCAAGGCTGATGACACTTAGAGGCTGGGAGATTTGCCACTTGAGAAAGGCAGTAAGGGAGGGCAGGTGCCAATACTAGAGATGTGTGCCAACTAAGGGACAAGTGAGCAAGGAAACCTTCCTCTCTCTTCCTGAATTAGTCTCCTTCTTGAGACTTATGTTGGCAAACCCAATGGTAAACCAGAAGAATGAGGAACACAGTTAACAGGAGGCAGCCCCCCAACGTAGCAAAGCATGCAGAGAACAGAGCTTTGGCAAGTAGGAAAGAAGTTGATGATGAAGAATAATCAACTCACTGATGTCATTTAAAAACTATCTCTGATTTTTTTAATTTAGTTCAATTGCAAAAATAAAATGTAAATGCATAAAAGAGTGGATGGAGGGGTAGCAATACAATCTTTTAGTCTCTTCGCCCTTCAAGCAACTCCAACAAATGAAATGCTGGTTAACCTGAAAGACTTGGAACACCATACAGAAAATACAGAATGAATAACATCCTGCTATAAAGGACAGTAATTCTAAGTTCCAAAGAAGCAGTTTGTCCATTAGCATCCTATTTAATCTAAATATACTCAGCAAGAAAATGATACAGCCCAAACTTCCTTCGTCCTCCCCAATAATCCACTTCAACCACTGCACAGTTCAACCAATTAGCGATTTGCAAGGGGAAATGTGAACAAATTAATGCTGATGATTGCCGACCATTAATTGGCTGCCAGGCTGTTGGAGCTGCTGGGAAGTTGCTAAATAAAATTGATAGCTAAAGGCCATGAGTTATTCAGCCATCTGATCTTCTCATTTGGGGCTGCAAGGCAGAGGAGGAAGAGTATTTATCCTGACAGTTTGGTCATCCTGTCAGACCAGCAGCCCATCAGTCTCATGGCTATGGATGGCCAGTGTGCTTACTAGTAATTGTGGGGTTGACTTTGCTCTGGAAAAGCACCCAGCTGCCCCTCTTGGAGACATGTCCTCATCCTTTCTGACAGGCAGTGAGGCATTTGAGGTAAACTGTAACGCTGATGCAGTTGTGGAGAAACTGAATTCTTGGAGATCACACTGCTGAATACAGAGAGGCTAAAATGAAAGTAGAAGGAGCCACAGAAAGGAGCACCATTCAAGGAAAGACTCAGGTCTCCAGAGGCAGGGTGGCTGTGGTGAAGCTCAGCCAATTCGGCCAATTGATGCAGGAGAGGGTTCCTTTGGGAGCACTTCTAAACTTGGCAGAGGCAGAGGCACTATGTCATGCTGAAATAAGCAGTTTGAGTTTAAAAAACAATAAGTATGCAAAGGGCCTCCCTGGTGGCGTAGCGGTTAAGAGCTGCACTGTGGAGCTGTTGGCATCAGTGACGTGAGTTGAACGCCCGGCCAGAGATTCCCACATGGCGCAACAGACCTCTCCTGCCTCTCCCACTGCTCCCCTCAGCAGTGTATTTCCGTCTATCTGCCTGTTCACCCCTGTTCTGGTGAATCCCATCACCGCCCCACACCTCTGGCCTATACCCCAGCTTGTATGCATAAATAAATAAATCTTTTAAAAACATATGCAAACTCAAAAGAATAATTTGTGTATTCCTTTCAAAACAGTCCTCTGAGGAAGATATGGTATTTATCTAATACCACCACTGTTTCTCATCATGCATGAGTATCATTTTAGAGAACTTCTAAAAACACAAACACTAGCAGCTCTTTTTTTAAAAAATCATCTTAATGGTTTACGATAATGGCTCTTAATCAGAGAGAACTATGTGCGCAAGATCTCAACACCCTTGGGACATCTGGCAATGACTGGAGATAGTTCTGGTTGTCACAAATAGGGCAGGGAAAAGGGACGTGCTGTTGACGTGGAATGAGTAGAGATCAGGGAGGCTACTAAATATCATACAATGCACAGCAAAACCCCATACAAAAAAGAATTATCCAATCTCAATTGTCAACAGTGGGAAGGTTGAGAAAACCTGATTCACAGTTGTTTCCTGCAAGACGAAATTTGGTTGATACTATGCACCAGTCCAAAGGTCAGTTGAAGCTAAATCTGGTTATTGAAGTGTTTCATCAGCTTGGAAAAAATCACCCCTGAAGTAAAATAAGGGGTGACTGTAGAGTAGTCAGACTGATTTCTACATGACAATTCGCAACATAGAACTAAAAAAAAAAGTTTCAAGCAATATTACCATTCACGTTTAAATTCCTCCATCCATAAAATATTTATGTGCTAGGAACTGATTAGCAAAACCAAATTCCTATGTTTAAGGAACTCTTGATTTATAGCACAGAGGGTAATGTAATAGGGCCAGGTTGCAGCACATACACTTGTAAATGTTTCATTGTTCTATTTCTCCAAAGATTTGTTTGTTGTGAGAATTACATGAATTAATATTCAGACATAAAATATTTATATTAACACCTGGCACATAGTAAGCATTCAATAAGTGTCAAATATTCACTAGAAATATGAAAATACAATAACCATAGATGGCTTCACCAATGGAGTCCTGTGAGTAATAAACATCCTTTAGAAGTCTATCCTTGGGTATCCTTGCAAATACATACACATTGCTAATTGTGCATTTTCTATGTTAGGCTATGATCAACAATATTTTCCATCAAGAGAATATTATTGCATCCTCATTAGGGATGGTTGAATCAAACAAAAAGTATTAATCATTTTGTTGATAGTTGACTAGAACTTCTGATCTTGAAGTCACTATACAGATTAGCATCACAGAAGCAAAATAATACAGTTAACTATCTCTGTTCTCATCTGACTCTTAACAGTCTTGGGGAGATAAACCACAAGAAAATTCATAAGACAAAATGATTAAAGTCAAGATACAGCAGAGTGGTTCAAAAAAGGAAGACTCTCAGTAGATAAGAGTAAACCTACCATGGAAATGTCAGTGAGAGAAGAAAGAACACAGGGTGATAAAGGGAGACTTTGGCTCTCCAGTTTTCTAATGCATGAAGATCTCAGAAAAAACACAAGAGTATTAAACCAAGTAACTTAACAAAACAGTGCTAGGAGGTAGGGGTAAGATAATGCCAGAATGGTGTGTTGGAAGGGAGAGGAGTGGAGCCAACAATGGACTGAACACAATGGCTTCACTGTTGGATTCAGAATTTTCTTAGACAAAGTAAATGGAGTCCTAAAGGCCCCCAAGTGTCCCTCTGGGAAACTCAGCAATGGGTGCATTAGGGGCCTATACATTCACTTCAGAAATCTGGTTTCTTTCCTGAGTTAGAAGCACCTTGCTGATACTCTCTGAGGCTGGGTACAAATTGAATATTCACAAGTGCCTCCTGGAATATCTGTTTAGTGTTAAGTAAAAGTAGGGCTAGGAGAGGTGGTATGTAAATCAAATCTCTGCATACCGAATTCTACTTGAAAGGCACTAAGGGGGTTCATTATTTAAAAGAACTTTATAATAAATCCTATGAAAAGCAAATAAGACCTTTAGGGATTGTCCCAGCCAGACCAACTTCCAGCCGCAGGACTTAGAGTAAGTAATTTCAACCCACTGAAACTTATTAGAACTCCACATTATAGATGAAGAGAATGTTTCCTCAATCTTTGCCAAAAGGTGATAGCAAGCCTCAGAGAGTAAATGTATGTGACAGCACCTAGAAAACTGTAAAGTGATGAGACATTTCAATTTTTTGAAGATTTAATTTACATTTAACAGGTTGCTTAGATAAAGATTGCTTTCTGTTAATTTGAGTCACTGTTTATAGTTTTAGAAAGTTTAAAATTTGACAACAGCATATGATTTAGCCTAATTATTTCAGCTTTGCGATATGAAATGGTATCTCTGAAACAAACCTGAAGCAAGAATTCAAGAATTAGATGTTGTAAACCACCCTCTCCACTTGAAAAAAGGGGGAGGAGGGTAATGCCAGAACAATTTACCCTATGGAATACTGGTATAATGGAATGAGCTAATGATTGAAAGATACTTCAAAAATATTATTGTATTATCAATACAAAGAGCAATGCTATGTCTCCCTTCCCCTAGTGTGAATTTTGAGTTGAACTTGGTGTGCACGAGGTGAAGGGATGTCTTGGCAGGACCTACGATGACTTCAATAAAACCTGTTCTCATCTGCAACCACACAGGCAGAAGGCCTCAGGATGTGTTTCAGGATTCGGTGATTCCTACTGTAAATGAACCTTGCAGTAAATCTTCAGGAAAAGTAAATAAAAATTGGTGGTGGGGGTGGAATGTGGGTTATCTCAGCTTTACTATATCCTGAATACATGAAAATAGAGAAAAGAACCTTCTCCCATGCTGTTATAGCTGGCAGCATTCTTATCTAAATAAAACCTGTGTGTTTATGCTTTGAGATTTCCAGGATGTAAGGAACTCAAATAGTGATTATTCTTGATAGTGTTCTATTAAACCGGTTCCAGACTGTTTGGTCCCCAGCATGAATTGCCTGATAAAAAGGATGGACCTAGGATGGCTCTAGCAGCCCAGCAAACTAATTGCTTTATAAGTGCTTTAACACAGTTTCAGGAAGCAATGGAAGCAGATGAACCATCAAGGGGAAAAGCAAGGCTTTCATTGTCTCTCCTTCCGGACCTGGTAAGCTCTCTGCCCATAGGCTGCCTAGAGGCCCAGCATCTGCAATGAAGTTACATTCATCTCAGGAGGAGAAGCAGTCAATTACCAGAAATAAAATTAATGAAGAACAAAACCTCCACAAACTTCTCTCCACCGTAGTCTTAGAATCTCCCAGACAACTAGTGTGCACCAAACAGCAAGTCTGATTCTTCTTCACGGTAATGAATTTCAGTGTTTCATCTTTAGTCATTGGTATCTGTGTGTCATTGTGTGAATCTGTGTTTGACTTTAAAAGGTCTATAAATTGCTCAATACCATGAGCCAAATACTACGTCCAATCAGACGTGGGGAATTATGGATAACCTCCTTGAAATGTTATGAGAATCCTAGCAATCCCTGAGAATAAAAGAGCCCATTATATTGTGCAGAGACTTTGAGATCAATTCCTTTCCTCTTTCATTCAACCAACCTGTGAATCTTCTCTTCTGTTCTAGACACTGTGCCAGTGCAATGGTGGTAAACATGTTGAAGATGGTCAATGTGTTCCGGCAGCTTAAATTCTAGATAGAAAGGGTTGGGGAGGCAGAGGTAATACATTAACGAACGCACAGGAAGTGATAAGTGCTACAATGAAACAGACTAGCCTGTGCTCATGGTTCTCCCCAAGGTGGTAAAAGAGCACAGGTGAGTAACTGAGGCTCCTATTCTGTACAGGTTCACAAAGTGTCCTGATTCAGGCAGGATCATATGTTCAGAAAGCTCTGGATCAGTGATTGGTTCCTAGTCTGAGCTGCTCTTTTCTGTGTCACCCTGCCTTTTAGAATGACTTTACTTACACACACCTATGATAGGCTTGCGTGCAGAGACCCACTGCCTTAGGATGAAACTGGCATGGGTTGCCAGAGAAGGATTGTAGATTTAGATGGAGCCATGTTTGAATGTTGCTTCCTGCACTTACTGTGTGAATTCAGACCTTTCTAAGCCTCTATTTCCTTATGTGTTTAAACTCTGCAGACCATAGGCTGTCGAAGGGGGTTGAAGAAAGATCCAATTTTTATTCTTTAATACTGCTTAGGACGAGGTGGTAGGATTGGTTGAGCAAGGAAATTCTTGTATGGTAGAAAGTGGGGAGTTATAATCTGCTGAGTATAGTTTCTCTGCATTACCCATGTTCTGAAAAGTGATGAAATTTCCCTAAGAAACATACCATGTGTTAAAAGCCCAATGTCAGCTCTTCATAAGTCAGAGTTCAAATTAATGACTTGGATTATTTGGGGAAAATCTTTAATTTCCCTCTCCTTTTTAACAACCTTACGGTTAAAAAGTATAACAAAAACATTTATGTTAGAGAACTCAAGATTATTATAACTGTCACATGAAACTCTGAAAAAAAAGCCATCATTGAGACTATCACCAAAATACAAGTCATACTAATTATTTATGAATAAAAAAAATTCTGACTTGGGGATATTTTTACAGACCTCCATATCAAATTAAAGGTCAAGTCATCCACCTTTAAGAAGTACTGAACCCAATTTGTCAAGATCCCACACAGTATAGAACATCCTCCCAAGGATATATGAAGGAATGGATCTTACTTTTAGTGTACAAATGTTTATATTTTGAGCTTTTTTTTTTTTGCACCTTTCACATAAATCCACTGTTAGCTATGATTCTAAAGATAGTTTATAAATGGCTTAATGTTCTTTGTGGGGAATCAGTAATTTATTTTAATTTCTGTATTTTAGACTAATTAAGGGAGGCTAGGTAAGCCTCAATTTATAACACTGTTTTGAAATTTAAAAAGATAATTTCACTCACTTAGCATAGGACCTGGCACATAATGGGTACTCACTAAATGTTAAGATATCATTATCGTTATATGTTTCCCAAGAAATTCAGTTCATAAAATCATAAAAGGAAACTGAAGCTCAGCTAAAAGTTGCATGAAAGCAGAAATTACATTGCTCATGGTTTTAGAACCTTCTCTAAATGGTTGTGAATTAGTGGGAAGAAATCTGCTTCTATTTACAATATTTTTGAATATAATTTTCGTTGGGGAAAAAGTCACTCCCTGAAGCAATGATTTTTTGAATATTTAGGAAATATTAATTTATAATGACTCATTGACTGACTTGCTTGGACAGCCACCTTTGTGCTGTATAGCACACCTATACAATAGTTAGTTGTATAGCCACCTATACAACTTTGTATAGGATGCTTTGTTGTGGCACCCAACATCTTGCTCATTTGAACAGATGCCAGCACCCCAATTCCAAAACACAAGATACCTCTTCCAACTGTGTGGTCAGTGTTTGCCAGAGTACCTCTTGGAGCAATTATTTCTGTACTGTCTGCATTCTGGACCTCAAGTAACACCCACTAGAGAAAAGGAGACCAGCCTCAACCAGGTCTGCAAACTTCACGGTAGCTCTGCCCCTTCCATGCCGGGAGCTAAGTGATCACTCGACATGTGAGTGGTTTTCTCTCCAGGGAGAGAACAGAGTGATGAGAAATTATGTGGAAGCTTGAAGTGCTTTGTAGATACCTTTGCCATGACCTTTTATTGATTCAAAGGGATATGAATTATTTTTTCTTCACTGAGCCCAGAAAGTCTAGAGACTTTACTTATATTTTATAATAATATTTCTTACTTATGAATACAAATGTAGGTTTCGAGATGGTGACACAGTAACTCAATTGTGTGGAAATTTGAATTCAGAAAGGCACTTTCACAGAACCATAGTATAGGGGGACCTTCACCAAATTCCCCCCTCCCCCGTTTCAATGAACATTAAGCCAGGAGAGCCTCTTGTTTGAGTTAGTTTATTCTGTTGATTGCTGGTGTGTATTGCTAAGAAGTAAACTGACTTGCAGCTAAGTGTTTCTTTTTGCTTTGCTTCTTTTGTTCTATTTTTCCATTATGTGGATTGCATTCATCTACTGTGATTCCTACTAACGACACTACAGGATAAAAATCAACATTGGTTGAAAACTCTTGCAGACACATTTGCCCAAATACCATCATTTGCTGCAAGTGCATCCCCAGGACAGGGGATATGCTTGATCAAGGCCAACCTCAGTGTCTTTCTGCATTAACCACAGAGTTGATGACTGCTGTGGGAGCAGAACTGGGCTGGGGGAATATTCTAGTTTCAGTAACTTTAAAATGCACACATAATACTCTGCTTTTCCATGTCCCTGGGCTTTGAATTCGTGCAGCTCCCCAAGCACACAGGACCTTTCCACGGACTAAGCTCTTCCAGCACCATAAATGGCACAGATGGGTTTTAGGACCCTATTAGCAGTTGTTAGAGCAAAGTCAGCTTTTCCTCTCAGCCTCCACACTCCAGCCTTGTAGAATCATTTTTTAATCAATTCCATTTTCCCTTAAAGTTTGAAATTTTGCTGTTGAACTACTGTGTGGAGTCAGAAGCTAAGCGCTTTACATCATGAATGATAGTGGGGAATCGATGTCCTGTACAGATACTATTAACCCTACTAATACCTACAGGCATCATATAAATCTCAGTTAATGGGTTGTCCAATCTGTAGCCTTTGCCACATATCCTACTCTAAAATGGGTCCTGGGAGCATTTTCTCTTGTCATCGGAGGGGTGTTAGCCATAGAGAACTCCCCAACCCCTATCTCCATTTTACACAGAGTTGGCCACCACCACCTAAATAGCTTAGATTAACAGTTTTTTCATTAGGAGTCAATAAACAAGCTTCTTAGGTCCACACGAGCTTCTTACAGCAAGAGCTCAATGTCGCCATTCATCACTGCCAGAGAACCAGAAAGTCCATTTGTTTTTTCTGCTGCTGTCAAATGTAATTTATAGGCTTTAAAGACCTAATTATTTTGGGCAATGCAGGATTAAATCTGAACACTTCTTACTAAAGGGGATGAAAGAAATAGTGGATATCTTGAAAATCAGGGGTCTCTAAATTCTGTTAGAATCTCAGGTGAGAGGAAGCGATGATGATAAAATTGAAATTTGAGACCAATCTGAGTGAAGGGTTAAAATGAATGTTCTTATACAACCAGACCCTCCCCAGAAGCATTTAGTGCTTGTGCTCATTCCAGGACTTCTCATCCCACTGCTGGGCACCCATCCTCCAACTCTCATGCTGTTTTCAGCCCATCGCCTTCTTAGAGGAGGGCTACTTACTGTCTGCCAGCACAGAGCTGGAAGTGCCTGGAAGTTTACTTTCTTACTGCTTCCCCAGGACATCCATCAGCCAATTGTTGATTGGTACAAATGAAAACCTATCTCCCTTGTCATGATTAGTTCAGAAGACATTGAGGTGTTATTCTCAGTCCAGAGTTTCTCTGCAAGATCAAACTGAGGTTGGTTCTTTGCCTGAAATTACTACATTGCTTGGCTCCTTCCTATTCCTCGTCTTTGTTCCTCTACTCTCTCCCTGGTTTCTCTAAGGAATTCCTCTTAATAAATCAGTTGGCCACGAATCATATCAGGATCATTAGGAGCTACCTGCCATAAAACACCCACCAATCAGCTTCATTCTGGGAAAAAAGGAATGTTGGAAGCACTGATTATTGCCCACGAAGATGTGGTGCCAATAAACACTCATCATCTGCATCTGTCCAATGTGATTCCTATTTTAAGCCTCAACTTGACCAATTCTCTCCCAGAAAAAGTCAGCTCAGTTTGTGAGAGCTTCCTGGAGGACTGCACATATGGTCTCAGGCAAGGCTCTCCTACCTCACCCCAGGTTGCTGCCTCAGCGGACTATCTTATGGCTCCACTGTGGGTACAGACAGCACAGGTGTTGTCCCTGTGATATCAAGTGGCAGCATACTTCCTAGCCATTAATATGTCCCTGATTTTTCTTTATCAGCCACCTAGGTAATATTGCTTTCTACCTGAATGACTGGTCATACACTCCCTATGCCCCAATCTATTTTGACCCTTTGCTGCCCCAAAAATGTCAGCCTTATTGCAACCTCAGTACTGTTTTCATATTCTTTGTCTACTTAGAATGAATAACCTTCTACTAATCACTAATCTGTTATAATTTGATTTTGACCCCCTAAATCTTACCCTGAATTCTTCTTTTACCCTAGATACATCTCCCTATTTTTTGGTCAAAGCTTCCTTCATTGTCAGTCTCCTATTCTTCAAGGTTGTAAGTGCCTTGATAACAGAAAGTATTGCACTATTTTTCTCATCTTTTCTTTACTGACTATCATAGGATTTTGCCACTAAACAGTTGCATATGTTTAAAGAGCACATGCACGCCTACAATGTGCATTTAGAAGTATACAAGTATGCATTAAATACAATAAATACTTACATTTGTATGTGTTCAAAATTATTATGCACATGGGATAGAATAAAATATTATATTTTTCTATTTTTTTTAGAATTGAAATATGAAGATCATGGGTATTCATCCAGTCACTTCCCAGTCCCCACAGTCAATGGGAGATAAACTAGAGAGACCCACTGAATGTTCCACTACACCACCTGGTCCTGAACCTCATGCCTAACACTGATCCTCTCTCATTCATAAGCTTGTGATAAGCACCGTGTTCTTCAGTTGTTATGGGTGCATGAGTTCCTGGCTTGAGTAACAATACACTGTGGCACCTACATTTCAAATGATTGTTTTATGCATTTGTCCATCTATAATATGAGGGGTATAGATTCACATGAAAATGTTTCCCTTAAAGACTGATTCAAAGAAAGAAAATCAGGGAAGGAGCCTCTTTGGTGGTGCAACAGTTAGGCGCTGTGCTGTGGAACTGTTGGCAGCTGTGACACGAGTTCGACGCCCAGCCAGGGAGATTCCCACATGACGCGGCAGACCTCTCCTGACTCACCCGCTGCTCCCCTCAGCAGTGTATTTCCGTTGATCTGCCTGTTCTGCTCCCCACTCTGTCTCTGGTGAGCTCTCTCACGATCCCACACCTCTGGTCTGTACCCCAGCTTGTATGCATAAATAAATAAATCTTTAAAAAAAAAGAAAGAAAATCAGGGAAATGGGGATAGGGAGGAGACCAGAGGGCATCAGATCATAAAGGGCATACATGGATCTGGGCATTTTCTGAAATTGAGCTAATCTGGAATCCAAAAGAAACTGAGGTTTTTCCCAACTAAATTAACATTTGAAACTATGCACCATTTAAAAACATTTACCAAACCAATACGCTTCATGGGCAGAGTAGTTTTATAACATTAGACATTTTTTTTCTTCCCAAAATGTTGTATGGTTGTCTGGTATTTAATTGGGAAAGATTTCATTTTGATTTTCTTTAGATTCCAGATTAGTTCAATTTCAGAAAACCTTGTTAGTAATAATTGTACTAATTTAATATGCCAGGTCACTAGAAAACTTTTTATAGACCACAAAATGGACTTGAGCAACATCAAACACTTCTTTATTTTCCCCATCTCTTAAACTGAATATGAAAATCTAGTTAAATCCCTTTGTAAATCACTTGAACTTAAACTGAAAATTGTAGGAAAAACATGTCATAGCCTTTAATAAAAAGGTTACGTGTATGTAGAAATGAAATGAGAGAAAGAAAATTCATCATTTCAAAGCCATTTTTCATTCTGTTTGCATTTTAATACCAGTTTCTAATTTTAAAGTTGCATTGCTATACCATGAAAAGTTTTTATCTTGTTTGGGTTAGATAACTTAACCAATTTTCTTGTCTGAAAAAAAAGAGGAAACCTTATGTGATTATTTCCTTTTCTTCTTGATTCTATTGAGGGAAACCAGTCTCCAGGAGTTTTATTTTAAGCAATAAAATATTGTCATAACTTAAATATAATAAAAAACTGTCAAGGAATTATATGTGCTTCGATAGTCTTGGATGACAGCTACTATTTAAATTCTAATTCCCCTCCTAGATTTTCTGTATCTTCATATTGTCATGATGAAATACAATAATCATGGAGGAGATTAGAGTATATGTCTGCTTTTTACATGTGGGGAGAAGCAATTAAGGACTCTGTTATTTTACAAAGATTGTATTTTATCATTCTGAAAAAATATGTAGATATGGTATGAGCCCATCGCATCATTTTAGATGACGGCAACTTGTTCTGGGGAACTTGTTTTGGGGAATCTAAGCAGTATTTCCAAATGTTAAAAGTGCTCTGGTGAAAAGATCCGATGACTATAGTGATTATAGTACTATTGTTATGATCACAGAGTAAGGTACTTATGCACCGCACCTACCACAGAGGTGTGAGGGTGTTCAAAAGACGAAATTCCCAACTTCAAAAAAAGGCAACTGCGGTGATAAATCCCATTCCACGTGAGAAGAGGGGGCTCCACCTGTACGGTTACTGCTTGTTTCAAGCAGCAGTGACAGTAAGGAAATGAGGGGGCGTTTGATCAAGGCAGCATGACACCGCAGAGCTCTGACTCTTGACCATGTGCCACGCTACTCGTGAGCAGCCAGATTTCACCCCCCGACAGAGTATAAAAGTCAGATGACTTACATATGTGATCAGATTATACAAACACTCATCAGGGCACTGTTACAGCTCTTAAGGGACAGCAAACTAAAAAGGAAAGGGCTGGACAGGAAAGGATCCCCTACCTAGAATTACAGGAAGTGGGTTTATGAAAAGCCAGAATGAGTCAGGATGTAGAGAAGAGAGGGAAGGGAATAGACAAGCACCCCATGGCCAAATGTTTTTCTGGGTTCAGAGAAACCAGTCTGAGTGCACATGAGACTCACTAGCCAGAACATAATGATCCAGTGAGGGGAAGGAGAATCAGTGACTTCAGGTCAGCTCCTTATTCTTGACTTAATAAATTCAATAATCCTGATAGTTCCATAACCCAACCATTCAGTTCAATGCCCAAACTTATGCATGCTCTTCTGGTCAAGTTCCTTTCTCATGATCATTGGCTGTAGGATAGCAGGTGATTCTTTTTGGTGCTAGACCCTGAAAGGTATTAATAAAATTCAGCCAAGAGGGCTACTGTTTGTTTGTTTTATTATTTTTATAGCTTTTATTTAGAGAACTAAAATGTCTATCTAATTTTTTTGTGTGTGTTCCAGTTAGATGAGCTCTGGGTTTAAGTCACGCTGTATTTGAAATAAACTGAAAACTGTATAACAACTGCTACATCGAACAGAAGAAAAGGCACTTGGATAGTGACAGGCATGCCTTGAGCGAACATGGCAGGGAATCCAGGTGACTTCTGGATATTTAGAGTTTGACATGATTCTGTCCCTCTTTTCAGTACAGGGCAGCAATGTAGAACTAGAGGACAGACGGTGGAATAACCATTTCACTGAATGTGTTTGAAGAAGGCTGGATAATGACCCCCCAACCCCGCACACACAAATATCCACATCTTAGTCTATGGAACCTGTGAGTGTTAGCTTCTAGGAAAAAAGAGACTTTGCTGATGTGATTGAGTTAAAGATGTTGAGATTGGAAGATTAGTCTGGATTACCCAGGTGAGTCCAATGTAATCACAGCAGTTCTTAGAAGAGGAACATAGAAGAATCAGAGTCAGAAGAGATGACATGTGGTAGAAGCAGAGATCAAGGAGATGCATTTTGAAATGAAGTAGGAGCCCATCCTAAGCATGGAATGCTTCTACCTCGTCGCTAGAGGCTAGAAAAGGCAAAGCAATGGGATCTTCCATCAGACCCTCCAGAAGGAGCCAGTTCTGCTCCAACCTTGATTTTAGCCCAGTGAAAATGACTTTGGATTTCTGACGCCAGACTGGTAAGATAAATTTGTATTGTTCTTAACCCACTAAATTATGGTAATCTGTTAGATAAGACAGTAATAGGAAACTAATACAATGTTCAAGAGACTGTCTAATCTTTACTCCTTATCAGTCTCTTTTGCTCAATAGCCTTCTTTTCGCCCATTCCTCAAAGACCTGTCAGATCAGCAACTTCTGCTTCTGGCTCAGTCATCTCTTCCCAGCTTACAACTTCCCTTACAACACCCTAATCTCTTGTAACTCAGAGTTGGCCCTTGGCTCAGTATCATCTGACAACTTATTAGAAAAGTGTATTCTCAGATCCTAACTCTAAGCCAGTGACTCAAGTACCCTGGGTATGGGGTCCAGCAATTGCTGTTTCAACAAACTGTCCAAGTGATACAGTAGGTGATAAAGCATGAGAAAGACGGTGTGATCACAGCCGCTTCTCTACTGCCATCCACCTCCCTTCAGCCTCTGCTTTTCCCCCTTCCCTCCACAGTCTGGTCATCTGTCTTCATTCTCCCTTCATCTTCCTCATCCCTCCCTCATTACTGATTTTCTCCTACTTTGACTCAGATAATGAGATTTCACTACATGAATGGAAAGTCAGATTGCTTTTCTAGACAGGCTGGACCAGTCTTCGCTGTAGGGAACCTGCTGTAGAAAAGGCAGGCAGGCACCCACACACCACTCTGGGTGGACATCTACCAGCTCCTCCTTCCTCCCTTTGCTCTTTATGTGGTTATTTTTTTTTTTAAGATTTTATTTATTTATACATACAAGCTGGGGTACAGGCCAGAGGCTTGGGGCGGCGAGAGGGTTCACCAGAGACAGAGCGGGGAGCAGAACAGGCAGATCAGAAATACACTGCTGAGGGGAGCAGCGGGCGAGGCAGGAGAGGTCTGCCGCACCATGTGGGATTCTCCCTGGCCGGGCGTCGAACTCGCGTCGCCGCTGCCGACAGCTCCACAGCGCAGCGCTTAACCGCTGCGCCACCGGGGAGGCCCTATGTGGTTATTTTTATAAAGGTCTGGATCATGTGCTAAGACCTCTTCATCCTGACTTGGACTCTTCTCCAGAAGACTAAAGATGTGTCTCAAAAGATGAATTGCCTATGTGCACGGACACAGGTGCAGTGAGAGGAGAGTGTACCCAACTCACTCAGCTGTTTCGAAAGCGGTTCACAAACCTTTACCCAGAGCCTTGCCCAGCGCCACTCCTGCTCTTCGTCAGCCAATGTGAATCTGACATTCTTATCAGGTAGCTGAGTTTCCCCTACTATATTTTACCTTTCACTCTAACATCATCTGCTCTCTATCTTTCAGTATTTACTCAAAATAAATGCCTTGCGGCTGGCTACCTTTCTTGATTTGCAGCACTATGATGGAGGCATTATTTTTACATGTGTTCTGTTACGTTAACATTTTTCCCCCATCCTTCAACAGTGAACACTATTCACTTGACCTTTATTTTGGGAGTCACTTCCTCCAAACCCCTAAAGAGAGCTGGCCTGATAATATCCTTTAGCGACAAATGCTCTCGGGCTCCCCCTATCGGTAGACTATTGAGTAACCCTAACTGCATCTAGAGCATGGTTAACTCAACACCTGACCATCACAGCTCTTGGTTCACTCTCCGCTCAGCAAACCTGCATGTGCCCAGACGGACTTTTGTATGTATCTTCCCTCTTCACATACCCTCCACTTCCTGGACACAGGGTGAGCACAGGAAAAAAGACGATCAATAAAACTTACAAATTATGCCATATCTCTCTTCTCTCTGAACTCTCTCAATTACAGAACAGTATATTTCCCCTTCCCCAATGTCTCTGTTCCCATATTTTTCCTTCAGTTGTGACCTGAATTAACTCTTGCCCGAAATATTAAGCATGACTGTATTTGACTACTAAGACATTCTGTCTCCAGATTCCATATTTATCTTTTTAATGTGAAGCACCAGCCCACATCTTTGAGTTTCCTTATCACTTACTGGCTTAGGTGAACACATTCTAATTCACATATTCTTCATAACTAATCTCAACTGGGAAGACCCAAAATGTGACCTCTAAGTCCAACAAACTGAAATTTTTAATTAAAACATTATTCTTCCACACCTGCAGCTTTCGTGGTTCCCAGATGAGAATTCCCCACCTGAAACAATCCACACTCTTCTTTCAAAGTCCCTTAACATTCCTGAAATACCTCTCATTTTGTAATTTTAATATCACCATGTTAAAGCCATGGGTCCTTTCTGTTCATTTCCAGTCTCCCTGTGATTCTATAGTTCTGATGCTATTTTGCCTTGGATGATGACTGTATTTTAGGAAATACATTTCTTTAGGACAGGAACCACGTCTTACCATTCTTTTACACCTCAGAACATTGTACATTTTTACAAGCTCAATCAGTTTGGAATAAATTAATTAGAATCAACAGTGTCTCCGGGTGCCCGAAAGAGTATAGTTTAGAATTGTAGTTAATATGTACTTCCTTTCACAGGTCATGAACATGTGGGAGTTAATACAAGCAGCAGCAAAAAAAAAAAAAAATTAGAATGACAAATTAAAAATAGACACCCATGAGTAACTTAACATATGTAGCAAAAAGAGTGGACTGTTATTCTAGAAGCAAGCTTGTCTTTTTCCTCTACAATTTTTTCTCTGTATACATGTAAATTACATTAGATCAACATTTGAACTTTTAAGTTTAAGTTTCAGATAATTTGATCAAACCGGCATCATATCTGAATGCATAAAAGTTTCTAAAAGATAGCTGGCCTGATTTACTGTGTTCTCAGTTGATAAGGGTGAATTATAATAATAGAGACAAAATAGGGCCTCCCTGGTGGCACAGTGGTTGAGCGCTGCGTTGTGGAGCTGTCGGCAGCACGCGATGCGAGTTCGACGCCCAGCCGGGGAGAATCCCACGTGGTGCAGCAGACCTCTCCTGCCTCGCCCACTACCTCGCCATCTGCCTGTTCTGCTCCCCACTCTGTCTATGGTGAACCCTCTCGCCGCCCCACACCTCTCGCCTGTAACCCAGCTTATATGTATAAATAAATAAATCTTTTAAAAAATTAATAAAAAAATAATAGAGACAAAATAGATCACCATCTTGATTGATCCTGGTGTAGGCTAAAGGATCAAGCCCCCAAATTAGCACCCAAATTTCATCACCATTAACATCATTTACATATTTTTCTAAAAGGCATGAGGATTGTTTTAAATAAGCACTAGATTAATTATCTAAACAGTGCAACTTTATAGATGGGGAAACTGAGGCTAACATATTTGAATGGCAGAAGAGCTAGTAAATTACAAAGCTAGGACTCAGCGATGTTTTCTGTTTGGTGAGCCTGTATTCTATAAAGCCATAGCAAGTGCACTAGAATCCCCTTCCTTCTTTGATGAACCCTTGTAATTTTAGAGTTGCTGATGTTCCATGGAAGCTGTAACTGTAACTGTGCAAGAACATTCAAAAGCGCAGTTAAAACTTCCACTGACTGATCTGGAAAATCAATGAAGCAAATAGAGAGGGCATGTGCCATCCATGTAACATGGAAATACAGCTAGGTTCTTCCCCAGCACTCGTTATTAGGACAGTTTCAGCTGCCAGGGCAGGCACCACATATGGTCAATCATCTCGGCTAGATCTATCCTTTTGCTTCTGTTTTCAAAAGGAGATCCAGGGCACTCGGAGTGTCTACACCTGCAGCGTGAAGAACCCACCTCAGCCAGAGCTCCTCTCAGACACTATGCCCCCATCTGTCTTCATACAAGTTTAATGCTGAACAAGAGGTCTATACATCGTTTGGTTTTAACTTATTTTTTATTTAATATGTTGTCAGAAATCAGACTGGTGTGATCTGGCAGCAGTGCATGGTCATGGACACAATGCATTTGGTCTGGGCTTCCCCAGGACCTGGACTGCACATGGCAAGAAGGAGGAGCCTCAAATGAGATGTTTATATGTGACCAAGATAGAGTTATCATTGAAAGAGATAAGCATGTGCAATTAATATTTAGTACTTATGCTCTGTAATCAGTATTAATTTTAAGCAAGATGCAGAGATGGTCTTGGCTCCAATCTAAGACAAAGATGAACAAATAGGAATAGGTAGAGTTTACATGATTCCAGTTGCAAAGATTAGAGAAATGGGTTCCAAGACTAGGACTTCACCATTAGCCATACTTCCAAATACGGGGTATAAGGTAAGGAAACAAAGCGACTTGTTCTAATGCCGTGATTCTCAAGGCCTCCTGGGCACTAGAATGACCTGATGACCCAGCAATCCCACTTTTGGGAATTTACCCAAAGGACACAAAAACACTAATCCGAAAGGATACATGCACCCATATGTTCATTGCGGCACTGTTCACAATAGCAAAGGTATGGAAGCAACCCAGATGTCCAAAAATAGATGATTGGATCAAGAAGATGTGGTACATATACACAATGGAATACTATTCAGCATGGAAAG
>PVIJ01001336.1:0-205572 GCA_004024925.1 Scalopus aquaticus
TGGTCTTAGTGATCACGCGCGCACGAGCTCCAAAGCCACTGTACACGTGAACATCACGGGCTTTGGCTATCCTGTTTACCCGCTCTCAAAGCTCCGCCCCCTCATTCCTCGGGCGCCATCTTGTAATGGCGGACCTAGCTCCTCTTTCCTCCGGCGCCATCTTGTCCTCGGGCGCCATCTTGTCACCGCGCCCCACAATGTAACTGCATATTTCTTTAGTTTTGATTATTTTTAGGTATGCATAAAGCCTAAAAAAAAAAAAAAGAGCAACTTTGCAAGAATTGTAAAAGAAAAGAAACATATCAGACTTATGTGCCATCTCTCCTTTTCAGAGGCAATTACTTTCCTTTTTTTAGGTGGTTATTTTGGTATTTACCTGTATATTTTTAAATAACATGCTTGTATTTTCATTCCTGTTTTTTTTTTAATGTAGGTATTACCTATAGTATCTGTAGTTTTTCCACTGTGACTGTAGAGTTAGCTTTCTTTCCTGTCCCAGTTCTTCATACCTGTTCAACATTCTTATTTTCCTAACTTCCCAGTGCAGTTATGTTGCAATTTTGGTGAAGCCAGTATTAATTTTTACATTAGTAATCACAGTTGAGACATGTAAATTGTGTTTTTTTCGCTTGTGCAACTTTTTTTTGTAGTGTGTTCTGTACTTAACTTGCTCTATATTTACCCATAACACTGGTCAACAGTGAGAGCATAACTGACTTTAAAAGGCCCTAATCTGTAGTATCTTAGTGTGCTGAACATGAATATAACCCTGAAAATTTTTTATTAGCTCTCATTTTGAAGATATTTCATATAATTCATTTTATATGTTTCACCATGTAAATTTATCCAGTAGGACTGCAACAACATCTTAATTCAGCCTAGAATGATGTCATATTGCATCGCATTGCATAATACCATCATGCACACATCATCCAGAGTTGATTGCATCATTTTCTGATGCAGTGCACTACTACTGCCAGGTGGCTGCTGAAGTAAGCTGACGTCAGCAGTGCACTATATAAAGCCTTGTTGGAAAGGTTGAGCATTGAAAATATTTCAGACTTTGTGCGAGACAGTTTCAGCTACTGTTCCATAGAACTGTTATTTTATCCATTTAGGCACAATACAGAACAGTAATGCCTCGAAAGTGCGTTAATACGTGGACAATTTCTGCTCTCTCTGTGGGGAAGTGACATTTGCCAACCAGAAGAAAAGTATCATTTCTCAAGTGAAGAACGCTTATCATCTTTACTTTGGATGCAAGGTTGGTGACCAACACAAGCCTTGGGCCCTGCATATATGCTGTGTACATGGAAAACACAGCTTTCACAGTGGTTAATTGGCAAAAGACCATCCATGCCGTTTGCAGTCCCATGGTGTGGAGAGAGCCAAGCAACCACAGAAAAGACTGTTACTTCTGCTTGGTTCCTCCTCTTTCCGGCAGAATAACGAAGCAAAAGAAGTCGAGAATAGTCTACCCAAACATTCCGTCTGCATTGAGATGACTGGTTCAACAACTTGCTGCAGGGTGATGCGAAACAAGCATTGAATGCTTTTCGCCTAGTGTCTACAAACTTTTTTGGGAATGTTAGGGCAGAAAACTACAAGGAACTAGTAGAAGACATGCTGATGCAGTATCAGAAACTTGGCTGCAATGTCTCTGAAGATCCACTTCCTTCATTCCCATCTGGATTTCTTCCCTGAAAACTGTGGTATGGTTAGTGATGAACATGGCAAACGTTTTCATCAAGATCAAATGGAACAAAGATATCAGGGAAAAGGGTCCACTACAATGCTGGTGACTACTGCTGGACACTCCCCAGAGATGCTCCTGAACAGCTGTACAAGAGACAAGTGAAATCTAAGAAGTAGTCTATGACTTGATTTTTTACAGGTATTAACTATAGACCTGTTACTATTGGCATGCATTTCGTGATGTAAACATCCATTTATTGCAGATTACAAAAAAACTAGAGCCAAAATTAGAATTTGACTGTCACATTCATGTTGAGCACACACAAATTGATAGGAAATGACTAATTTTATTTCAGTGATACCTTTTGTAAAAATTTGTTGACCAATGTAATTGATCCCTAAACTCTTTGCCAATTGTCAAAGTTTCCCTTAGGAAATACAGATGCACTGGGATTTTGTTATGACACTCTGCTGACATTCTCTTGGGAACTCAGGCCTGCCCCTACAGGACTGCTTGCCCTTTGTGTCCGGTGCACAGCTATCACCCCAGGATCTCAGTCCCCATCACGCCTGCATTCCTTTTGTTTCCCTCCCACATTAGTTCTTTTCCCCTCTACATTCCACACCTTACTCCTTATCCCCTTCGTTTGGCAGAGCACAACCTGAAAAGGATATGTGTGAGATAAATTGAGAAATTGCATGTGTAAGATGACTTATTTCACCCATGAATTTGAATAATTTGGCTGGGTTTACTTTGGAGAGAAATCTGAAGTCATTGTGGTTCCTGATCCTTAGTATGGCAAACATTTTACCTTTGGAAGTTTGTAGGGTCAATGGTCTCAGTATTTTAAAATTTTCATGATGTGCTTTGAGTCTGTTTTATCCATTATGTTTGATAGTCAGTGGATCATTTGAGACAGACAACTCATTATCTTAGAGTTCTGAGAACTTCTCTTAACACTTTGTGGTCCGCTCACATATTAGTATGTTTTTGTCACCAGTATCAGGTGGCCGCTCACGTATTAATACGTGTTCATCTAGTCTCCGGTTTTTTCACGCCACAGTGGATTTATTTGGAACTATTAGGAGCTATTTCTTTGATCATACTCAGTCTAGAAGCTTTACACATTGTTTTGGTGAAAGTGTAAGGTGTTTTATGAGAGATACTACAGTTTTTTTTAATATCCAGTAGTTCAGGAGTTGTGTTTTATTGAATGCTTATACCATTCATGCGGTGGCATGGAAAATTGCCGGCTCCAAGGGCTGGTAAATTTAAAGGGCACACAAAGTGTTAAAACATTTCCTTCTCAATGTTGTTTTTCACTGTTGAGATTTTGATAGGGATTTTGTTAAAACTGTATATAAATTTGAAGAGAATTAAAATCTTTACTGCAGTGAGAGTGTTCCACCCCCCACAAACATGGTGTATCTCTTATTTATTTAGACCTTTGGTTTCTTTCATCAGCATTTTGTAGTTTATAGCCGATAGTCTTAAACATGTTTTACTTATGCCTAAATATTTCTTTTCTCTTTTAAACACAACTGTTTGTAGGGTTTTTTGTATCCTATGAACTTGCTGAACCCATTTATATTAGTTCTAGAAAATTCTGTAGATGTCTTGGTATTTTCTACAGACAGTTATGTGAACTGCAAATAGAGTTCATTTCTGCATTTTTGATCTTTGGCTTCCATATCTCTCCTTACTGTACTGGCTGTCACATGAGAGTGGTGATACCAATCTTGCCTTATTCCATGTCTTAGAGAAAATACTCAGTTTTTCACCAGTCAGTATAATATTACCTGTAATTTTTATAGGTGGCCTTTGTCAAGGTGAGGAAGTTACCTTCTGTTTCTGTTTTTCTGAGACTGTGAATAAATGTTTAACTTGGCCAAATATTTTTTTCTCCATTGATTGAAGAGATCATGGTACTTTTTTCTTTACCTTGTTAATATGGTAACTTACATGGACTGATTTTCAAATATTGTCCCACCCTTGCATCCTTGGAATAAATCCCACTTGGTCATAATGTACGACTTTTTATGTATTGCTAAATTTTCTTTTCTAATATTATGTTAAGGATTTTTCTGTCTATAGTTATTGAATATTGGTCTATGGTTTTCTGGATCTTATCTAACATAGGATCCTGAGTTGACAATATCCCCAACAATAAAAAAAAATATTGTGTTACTTCCTTCTGGGGGCCATTGTTTCTGGGGAGAGGTCTGCTATCTTGAATTGTTCTTCCCTTACAATACCTGTCTAACTGGTTTCAGTGTTTTTTGGTCTTGGATTTTCAAAGTTTGGCTGTGGTGTTTGGTGTGGCTTTCTCCTGTTTGGAGTTCACACAGTTTATTGAATCGGCAGGTGTATGTCTTTAGGCAGTTAGAGACTTTTCAGTCTTACTTCTTTGAGTACTTCAGCCCTGCCCTTTCTCTTTCCTCCTTCCAGAACTCTAATTACATGAATTTTTGACTGTCTGCTGTAGTCCTACAGGTCTTTAAGGCTCTGTTAAGTTTTTTCCTGGGTCTGTTTTCTCTATTGTTCAAATTGTGTAATTTCTACTGTCTGTATTTCCTGTCACTGGTTTCTTCTGTCTCCATTCATTAAGGATTTTTATATTTTGGTTATTGTATTTTTCAGTTCTAAAATGTCTGTAATTTTTATGTTTCTTTGCTGAGACTTTGTTTTCTGTGCTTCAACTTTACATTTTTTCATGTTTCAAATTTGTTCAAATGCATGTTGAAGCATTTTTGATAGCTGCTTTAAAATCACTGTGAGGTTATCCTGACATTTCTATCATCTTGATGTTAGCATGTGTTGGCTGTCTTTCTTCATTTAATTTGAGGTCTTCCTGGTTTTTGGTACAATGGAACATTTTTTATTGAAACCTAGACATTTTGGGTATTATGAGGTCTTATTTCTTTTGTTTTAGCTGGATTTTTCTGACACCACTCTGGCAAGAGAATGGGAGGTGTGGTCCCATTATTACTAGCTTGGGTAGAAGTACAGGTTCCCCACTTGACACCCTGTTGACACCAGAGGGTGTCACCCTGCTGTGTAGGTTCACCTACTGTGAAGTGGAGATGGAGGTTCTGGCTTGTCACTGGGCTGATGCCTCTGATTGGTAATGGAATTTCATCCCTGTGACGCATTAAGGAGGCAAAGCTCACAACAGTGTCAGTGGAGGCTGCATAAGAAGGTAGTGCCTCATCCCTATTCCCAACACCTCCTCTTATGATATCTGGATGGGGGTGGGACCGGTGGCCTTGCTCTTGCTGGGAGGTGGTGAAGGTCCTGACTCTCAGCCTCCTCTGACACCACCCAGTGGAGAAGGTGGGCATGGCTTGTTACTGACAGATTGGAATGGATGTCCCGGCTTCCCTGTGGCCTCTACTGACACTCTTGTGAGCTGTGCCTCCTTATTGCTTCACAGGGATGAAATTCCAGCTCCCTGTATGGTCTTCTCTGATGCCACCTCCACTGAGGGCTTGTGTGCCCCTTGAGAGTGTGGTGAAGGGGTCTAAGTCTAGGCTCCCCTTTTTGCCTTTGCTGGTGGGGGTGGGAATTAGGCCACATTTTTCCTTCCAGTGTTATTTGGCTGCTACTTCTGAGTGGCTTGAATAGATTTAATAAATCACATGAGCCATGCCTCATTTTCTCCTCTATAAAATGGGGATGATAGGAATGTTGTGTGATGAATGTAAATTAATACATATAAAGACCTTTAAATGTTACATGGCAGAGTTAATGCTCAGTAAGTATCTACTAATTTTTCACTGAGTTTAAAAAAATTTTTTTAACCTACAATCTATATGAAAATCACATCTGGAGAAATGTATATAATAAAAGCAACACTAGTAAAAGACCACTTCCTTGGCAGGTTATCCCACTCACAGGGCTACAATCTCAAATCCAGTTGCAATTGAGTCTTCCTCTCTCATTACTTTTGTGGTTGTGGTTAAGAACACATTTCTATTTTTCTCTGGAAACTGAATGATTTTAGCCACTTATTTTCTGAATTCTAGACTTCACAGTGGATTTGTTTGAACAGCAAAACCAATAAATTATATAAAACTACTTTCGGTTTCTGCTATTTGGTTTAGATGTAATCCCGATCACTGTACCTTTTCCTAAGGCATCAGTGAAAAGGTTGGAGAAGAACCTGAGCTATCACCCTCCCATAAGAAGATGTCATTAGCCAGTCATTGGCTACAAAGAATATTTGATTTTTTGAAAGTACTCCTCTTTATCAATATTCCACTTCTGTAACTGACAAATGGTGAAAATTTCTCACAGTATTTTTAGCTATAGCTTTTAAAATTCTCAGTTTCCTGCAAGACAAAACCATTTAATCGTTATTTTCATTGCTAAGCCATCTTTTAAATTTTACTTTACAGATCATCAATCAAAATTTTGAAGGTCATAAACTGTCTGATGGTGGAGCTAAGCCATGGCGACAGATGATAAAGTTGCCATCTTAACTGATGATGAAGAGGAACAGAAGAGAAAATATGTGCTTGCTGATCCTTTTAATGGTATTGCCAGGGAACAAGAACCACCTTCAAATGAAACACCCTCCTCCACAGAAACAGCTGCTATTCCTGAAGAGGAGATAGACTGGATAGAGAAACATTGTGTTAAAATAAACAATGATCTTCTAATTTCCAAGGTCTTTTATTTTTTCTTTTACTCTGCTTATGGCTCTCTCTACCCACTTTTGCCTGTGTATTATAAACAGCTGGGAATGTCTCCGAGCCAGAGTGGATTGCTAGTAGGTATTCGATACTTCATTGAATTCTGCAGTGCTCCATTTTGGGGTGTAGTTGCAGATCGCTTTAAAAAAGGCAAAATTGTCCTCCTCTTTTCTCTTTTGTGTTGGGTTTTATTCAACCTGGGCATTGGATTCGTCAAACCTGCCACCTTGAGATGTGTACCAAAGATTTCTCCAACAGCTCACCCCACCAATTCAAGTCACCCCTTAACCACCCTGCCAGCAAATTCTTCCACGATCACGCCCATCACCACATTACCTAGAATGCGGGAGAAGAGGGACCTGCTTCCTTCCAGTTGGCCAGTGGTGTTAGAAACAGGGCCCAACACCACAGTTTATGCTACCAGTACACCCACTCTGCAGCCTCAGACAGAAGTTACCACCCACATTACAGACGTGACCTTGAACTGGAGCACTGCTACCCCTGCCCCCCCAGGAAATGTAACCAGGGAGACAACCACTTCTGTTAGCACTACCACCAAGTCTTTACCTTCCGACCAAGTCACACTTGTTTATGATCAACAGGAGGTTGAAGCTATATTCTTGGTGATCTTGGTAGTTGTCATAATAGGAGAATTTTTCAGTGCCTCTTCCGTCACAATTGTGGACACAGTAACGCTACAGTATCTGGGAAAACACAGAGACCGCTATGGACTGCAGCGCATGTGGGGCTCCCTGGGCTGGGGCCTGGCGATGCTGTCCGTGGGCATTGGGATTGACTACACCCACATAGAAGTGCTTGTAGAAGGCAAGGGGTGTAAACCCCCTGAGTACCGGAACTACCAGATCGTCTTCATTGTCTTTGGTGTTCTGATGACCATGGCCTTGATTGTGGCTACCCAGTTCCGGTTCCGCTATAACCACTTCAATAATAGTGAAAACAAAGGGAAAGAAGTGGAGATCCCTCAGGTGGAGAGGAACAGCTCCACAGAGTCCTCAGAGGAGACACCAACCACCACAAGCCACTCGCAGGCCTTCAACTTTTGGGACTTAATCAGACTGCTCTGCGGCGTGCAGTATGGCTCGGTGTTGTTCGTGGCTTGGTTCATGGGTTTTGGATATGGCTTCGTGTTCACCTTTCTCTACTGGCATTTGGAGGACCTGAATGGAACTACAACCCTCTTTGGGGTCTGTTCAGTCCTGAGTCATGTGTCCGAGCTGACAGCTTACTTTTTCAGTCACAAGCTTATTGAATTGATTGGCCACATCAGGTAAGAACACATTTACTCTTCCTTTCCCTTGTAGTTGAATGTTATCTTTTCATAGTTTACGGTGCTTTTAAGGATATTATAAATTGTGTTGCGGGCAGGGTTGGGTGGGACTGAAGCTTTCTGTTGCTTTTCCTCCTTAAAATAGAAACAAAAGGAAGGAAGTAATGAACCTAGTTGAATTAGCTAAAGCAAACAAAAAATGCTGGTTCCTCTGTATGCTGAGAGACTTACAGCAAATGTTTTCAGGTGTAGAAGCATTAGTTTCATGAGCAGTATTATACCATAGCCCTGAAGGTCTGCCTGTCTCTGGCACTTATGAGAGGGTGTAGAGGATCAAGTAGATTAGGTTTTTTCAGCCTTCTGTTATTCTCAGCCACCTGCTGACACAGATAGATCTTGAATATTGGGTGTACGAAGATGTCCACTATATTTAATGAGGCTGTCACTGACCCATGATCCAATCTCTGGTCCATGATATTACATGATGCTTATATATATTTTTTCTGATGATAACAGTGCCCTCAGTTTTGTCTGCCACAAAGACAAAGGACATTTAAAAACCTTCCTTTGACCTAAAATTTCCCCTGTAACACTTTGAGTGAAAACAAAACAAAACAAAAACAACCAAGCCCCCCTACCCCATATATGACTTGTATTTCTTGTGTAATGTTTTTCATATTAACATTGTCTGGAGTTGATCAAACATTAGCTTGTTGTTTATAAGACTTTCTGCTCTGTCACTGGTTCTAAAATATAGAGCCATCTTTACTTAAGCATTTTTACCTCCCAGAAAAGCATGGCATAACTGTCCCTAAAATTTGAAGTTGCTGTAACTAAAAAAAGCAACTGTGTGGTAATTTTAAAATCTGTTTCTATGAGAAATTTGAAAGGAGAAGTAAATACCAACAAGATTTGAGGAAAATTGATTTTTTTCCCTCTAATTTCCCTCTGACTAATCTATGAAAATATTTTCTAATTTAAAGTTTCAACATGCTGTCATTCTTTTCCCCCTAACAATTGTGAATATTTTTACTTGTTTGCTTTGGCTTTGTTTTAAACTATGTGTTCTGTTCATTCTCTTTTTCAAAACTTTGACCCTTTTGTTTTCACTAAACAAAGTCAGATGTGTGTGGATAGTTCTTAGATCCACGGACACCCCAAGGCACATGGCGGGGGTGGGGCAGTCTGAAAAGAGTCTTGGAGTATCCTTTAACTATGTCAAGGTCATATTTACACTCTCTGTGAGGATGACCACGATTAATTAGAGATAATTCTCTGCAGTGTGAGGGTGTGAGTGGGATCTCATCGCAGCAAATACTATCTTTAAACTATAGTCATTTATTTATTCCCAAAAAGCTACCCAGTCAGGTCTTACCAGTGAGTGGACTTCTGAGATGTCATTATTTTATCAGTCAACTGCAGGAGTTGAATGCTGACTTAGTATGCATATGGGTTCTATTTTCAAATTGTTAGGTTCTTCTTACATGCTCAGAAAAGAAGTTTCTTTTCTGTCAATGCCTTTTGTCTGGGGCATATATTTTCATGATAAAATCCTTGCAGGCTTAATACTAATTTTGGTAATTATAAGAGTTTCCACTGTGTTTTTCCTTCATAAATTTTACTCTTTATTTAAAAATCTGTAGCTTACTTAACCTTCATTTTCTGGTTTTATGTACAAAAGCATGTTCGTTATTTGATGATATAATGGAAGAAGATGAGTTTCTTGCTCCTAGAAGTCTACTGGGATTCCATCAATTTGTGGTCATTTACCTCTGTTGGATTTTAATTCTTTCCATTTTAATTCTTTCCATTAAAGTGTATCATCTTAACTACTTTTAAAAGGTTCTGATAGCTGTAGTGAGATGATGCCCAAGTAAAATGGATCGCTGTAGTGAGATGTAGTGAGATGATGCCCAAGTAAATTGGATCGTTTCTTTTGGTGAGAATTTGAG
Source organism: Scalopus aquaticus (assembly GCA_004024925.1). Classification (NCBI taxonomy): domain Eukaryota; kingdom Metazoa; phylum Chordata; class Mammalia; order Eulipotyphla; family Talpidae; genus Scalopus; species Scalopus aquaticus. The sequence continues at coordinate 9,631 of PVIJ01001336.1, forward strand.
ACCCCAGTCAATTGAGATTTGGGGGTTTAAAAGTGTAGCTATGACAGTTGAACCTTTTCACTGAAAGAGTAGCATACATTAAAATAGTTGAGGAGGAGAGATCAGCTTTCTATGAATTTATAATCTGTATCTTCCCTTGTAGACTCATAAGGAGGAATCTGTCTGGCCCTTGTATATGTTTTTTAACATTCTGTGACTGTCTTATTGGGAATCTGTTCTTAGGCGTTAGCACTTCCATATATGTTGTAAATATCCTAATGTCAAAAGTAGCTTTTCCACAATTTCTTTATATAGATTCATAATGAATAAAATTTATACCAGAAAACAGTTTTTAAAAATAGAATTCCAATTTTGAAACACTAAATATTTAACAGTTCTGTAGCTTGTGCCCAGGTTTTTAGGAATTACCTGTCAGTCTGAATTTGTACATATATCCAGACACAGAGTATTACTGATTTTGTCCTCTGGAAAGTGGCTTTCTCAGGCAGATATCATAGTGCTTCATATTTTCATTTAAAGAGGTACATTTCTTTTGATTTGCAATCACAAAACTTTGGAATTTACAACAGGTATAGTTCTAAGATAATATATGTAAAGATGATAATTAGGTTTCTTTAAAGATTATAAATATAGCTTAAGGAGATATTCACCTTGCTAAGGATACCAACAACCATGAGTTAGGGTTGTGGTCAAAATTAATTGCAACTAAACATTTGTAAATTTATAAATCATTACTATCCAATATTAGGCCATCGTGATGCTATTTGATTTGCAATTATTTACATTATTACATTTAGGAGAGATGCAAAAAGTTGCTCAATTTCTCTCTGACTTTGACTTGAAAGTCTCATATTCAAGGTCCGTTTTGCCATGTGAATGTTATCCAGTAGTTTTATATTAACATTATTAGCCAATAATTATGACGTATAGTAGTCAGCGTCCAAACAAGACAGCTAGTCAGTTGGGGGAATAAAGAAATACGTGATGCAGATCGCTAGAGGAGGAACTGGCTGGCTTTCCGGGGAGGCGCTGCAGGCAGACACAGAATAGAGAGCAGGCTGCTGGGCTACAGCTGAAGACGGAGAGGAGCTAGGGCGTGAGAAGCCCTTTGTGACTGCAGGAATCGTAATCACTGTTATGAGAGTAAGGAAGCTCTGCAGCTGGGGTGATCGGGAAGGCTTAACAGAGAAAGCTGAATTTGAGCTGGCCACTGAAAGATTTAGAAAAGATCCTGTCACGTTTTATTTTTGTTTTTCTTCCTCTCCTTTCCTTCTCCCCACCAATTTGTGCCATGTTGTTGATCCTGAACCTTTTGATTTCCAGATCCCTCCGCATCCCACATGGTAGGGTGCTAAATTTGCAGGCTGTGTATCCTGGGTCTTGGTGTCCTGTCTTCTGCCTTGGGCTCAGCTAATGCAGTGGTTCTCACCCATTGCACTCACCCGGAGAGCATGAGCAAACTCCCCAGGCTCTCTAGGAGTGTGCACAGGCGTTTGATTCCAGTGTGCAGCCAGAGTTGATAACCACCAAGGTGAGAGAGGCATAGGTGGAGAAGATGGAGTTGGAAGGGAAAAAAAATCTCTGGATGTAGCGTTCTCTTTTCCTCTCATGCAGCTCTTGTATGAGCTTTGAAGATTGTTCTTTGTAACTCGCTGAGGTGGTTCTTTGTCTTCTATGGACAGTTCTTCACATGTGTGTGCTGGTCAGTGTAGAGCTGAGGACAAGTGGGGAACCCTCATCAGCTCTCTGTACGCCAGTTATCTGCCCTGCCCCTCAGGCTCTTACCCTGTCTCAACTCAGAAGGACTCTGTGTTCACTCAGGGGTCATCTCTGATAGCTGCTGCATCTCACCTATGGTTCTACACACTGTGGGTGACTGTGAGCTCTGGTAGCCCGGTCCTCTCCTCTCCCTCTCCCTCCACCGTGGAGAGACTGGCTGCCTGCGCTTCTTGCACTAGACTCTGGCTTCTCCACTTTTCTTTGCCCTAATGACTAAGTCCTTGGATTAGGACAGATCCGTGCCTGTTTCCTTGATACATAATCCTTAGCTGCTAGGAGGTCTTCTGATGGTAGTCATCACAGTGAAGGAAGAGAATGAAAACTGAATCATGCAATTCTTGATAAAAAAAACAAAAAGACAGTGACCCTTAAAAGGAAGGAAAAGAACCTTAAAAGAAAGAAAGGAACCATGTTTCCTTTTTTATTCCAGAAGGGAGGATTATTTCTCCTTTCAAAATGACTTTTGGCATAGTAAAAAAGTTGTAAAAATTTGATTTCCATAGTAAATTTGGAATTATACATGCCCTAAAGAATTACTCTGTGGTAATCAAAACTCTGCCTATTTGTCTAATTTTTGAGCAATTATTTAGGCCCAGGGGATTTCAGATTACTGGGAGGCAGGGATGACGAAGGCCAGGGTGCTGGGATTAGGAACACCAACTTCCTGGAGGTAGCAGGGAGCCATAGCAAGGTGAGGGCCATGGATTTTCACTTGTTTACGATGCAGTGGGTAACGCTGAAGCAGGGATTTTACTGAAAAGGTTCTTAAAATAGTCCAAGAGGTGATACAGTCCTGAACTTCAGCAGTAGCAACAGAAATTGAGGGCAGGAATGGATTTGGAAGGTAAGATTGGCAGAATGGTTTGGATGTGGGAATTGAGGGAGAGATCCCCATGTTTTCAACTTTCATAAATCTGATAGAAAATTCAAGAGGAAGATACAGAATTGAGGGGGATACAGTTTGAATTTTGGTGGGGTTTTTTGTTTGTTTTGCCTACCTTCCACCCACCCCAATCTGAATTTGGTGTTTTTTACTTTGAAGTTTGGAACGCCTATAGGGACATCTAGCAGATGTAGACTGTTATAAGCCTGAAGTTTACTAGAATGGTTAGGATTGCAGATACATATTTGGGACAGTTAAAGCCGTAAGATCAAAAGGGAAATATTAGGGTGGAAGAAAAGGGACTGAGGAAAATCAATCAGGGTTGTCTCCAAGATTATTCAAAGTTTCTTCCCACATGGCGCAGCAGACCTCTCCTGCCTCCCCAATACTCCCCTCAGCAGTGTACTTCAGTCAATCTCTCTGTTCTGCTCCCTACTCTGTCTCTGGTGAATCCTCTCACCACCCCACACCTCTGGCCTATGCCCCAGCTTGTATGCATAAATAAATCAATCTTTAAACAAAAAGATAATTCAAAGTTTCTGATCTTACTGAAATGTCGATCTGTTCTTTATTGCTTATGGTATATTCAGGCTTAAGAATATTTTGTTATGAATAATTGTGTTGTGAGTTATTTCCTGTAGCCAATTTATATCTTGCTTCAGGAGTGACACAATGAGAGGCCTGCACAAGCAGATGTCTCAAAAAGTCACTGAACTGTGCTCTTTTTTTCCCCAGTGTCACAAAGAGAGGACAGAAATAGTTTCAACAATGTCTTTTTGGTTAGCAGTCCCCATTTTAAAAGAATAAGTAAAATATCTAGTCATAAAGGTTTATAGTTGGCAAGTTTGGAACAGGAGTTTATGGTAATTTTATTTATACTATTTTTACCTTGAAAAAGCTGTCACTTAATTTTCACTTCAGAGAAGGGTTCAGCATTGTGAGTGAGGAACACCTTGAATTAAGTCTGAAATTAATTAAGTGTGAAAGCTAGTGAAAGTTGAAGGAACTGAGGGAGATGACTAAAAAAACAGTATTGTCTCTGGAGTGGTTAAGACTCTTCACAGTGGGTTTTGGGGGGACTTTCAGGGGTCCTTTCATGCCCCTGTTAGGGTAAGCCCTTCTCACATATTTCCCAGGTTGGTCTGGAGACTTACAGGCTTGATGAAGACTGTGGCAGGACACACCCAACATCAGGGGGCCTCCTGGATAGTCCTGTCTTTGTTCTCTCCTCAAAAACCTGTTAGCACACTTGCTTATGCCTCCCCTCCAGCCCCCCCACCTTCCCTCCCTTTCTCCCCTAGTTTCTAAGCCTTACCCAAGCCTTGTAACTTCTGATTATTTGATTTTAAAGTCTGCCTTCTTGGCACAGCTCTTGTCCATCTTGCTAGTGGGGCAAAAATCCTGGCTCACCCTGTGGTTGTTCAACACCAACACCTGAGGTTTCTGGGGCTACCTCAACAGATATGGTCTTTTGACCCATTTCAAAATTTTGCTTCTCAGTCAACTTTTCTTTTGTGATCCAGGATATTGGGCAGCTGTTGAGTGACATTTGCTCTTCTACTTTGCTCTTATCTAGTTCCTCCTAATGATTCACCAACATTTAAAGTATTATCTGTTTTCTCAAGCCAACTCAAACATACACCCAACTTCCCTAAGCTAAATGCACAGCCATTACCAGGAGCGTAACTACACTGACAGCCTCTGTCTCCACTGGTCCAACCCACGAGTGCTTCAAGTCCTTGTCTAGGTTTAGTTTTGTGTAGGGGCCCTGGAGCAGGAACATCACACACTGATACTATCCACCGAAAGATCACTGCAGGTAAAGAGGGAGGGGACCTTGACCTTCCACTGGCCAACTTTGTGGCCACATTCGCCTCTGAAGCTTTCTATTTCCTTGTTTCTATAAAATAGAAGAGTTGGACTTGATTCAGTGACTTAGTTTTGACTGGAGATCTAGCCTTCTGCTTTGGTGGGTTTTATAACAGTGCATGTAAAACCATACATCAGACCTCATCCCTCACCCACCCAGGGACTCAGACTTTGAATGGTTTTTGCCAAAGTCAGAGATGTGCAAAGCCACTTGCGCCAACCCAGGCAGGCCTTATTGTGACAATAGATTATCAGACCAGTGATGGGGTGTGATTCATGATCGCAGTCACTGGGATCAGTATAAAGAATTTTTTTTTTTTCTGCAAAGTCAGTTGACATGAGTGGAAGTTCAAACCCTAAGCCCTAGCCATTTCTCCATGGACTGGCTCAGATAGAATTTCTAGAAGACTTAACTGTTCTGGCTGAAATATTTGCATTTACTGGTAGCTTATACACTTACACAGAGTTTTTCACATGCTTATTTGATCTTTTCAAATGGCCAGTTGTGACAGTCCCCAAGAAAAATCCACTTTCCCTATGCCTGTGCGGTGGATTCCACCACTCCCACCAACGGCAGAGTATGGCCCCTGCTGTGAAAATGTGTTAATTAAGCTCTGTTTGTCAGAGCCTTTCATTTTACATCAACCACTAGAAAGGTAAATAGCAATCCTTTAGATAACATAAATGAGTAAATATAGTTATATTGGGTTGTATAAAATGCTAACAATCCTCCTCTAAGGGCACAGCTTCTCTCTAGAGGCCTTTCAAAGCCCAGAGAAGCTGCCACTGGAATCACACACTGGAATTGCTAGTCCATTGAATGAATGGTTCTTGAGGAAAACACTGGCATCCTTTACTAAATTTAGCTTTATGTTGGAGTTACAAATCACCTTGGAGGTCATTTTTATGAGCTGAATCGTGTCCCAATTCAGATGTTGAAGTCCTAACTCTCAGTACTTCAGAATGTGGCTGATTTGGAGATTAGGTCTTTAAAGAAGTGATTAAGTTAAAATGTGGTCATGAGGGTGGACTCTAATACATTATGCCTGGTGTCCTGGTACACACACACACACACACACACACACACACACACACACACGCACACACACGATCATGTAAAGACACGGGGAGAAAGCTAAGGAGAGGGACTTTAGAAAAAAGTAACCCTGCCAACCAACACTTTGATCTTAGACTTCTAGCCTCCAGAATTGTAAGAAAATAAATTCTGTCGTTTAAGCTACCTAATCTGTGGCATTTGTGATGGTAGCCCCCGCAAACTAATAGTTATGTAGGCCTAGTGTCCACCCAGCTTAGGTTTCCTTCCCCCTAATCCTCTGCCTTAGTTTGGCCACTTGTGATGTGGAACTTGTTGCCTCACAAGGTAGCTAAGATCTTTTATTACCTAGGACTTGTTCACCTGAGATGGCAAACACTCTTGCCCTGAGTGGCTTAAGGCAAACAGGAAATGTATTGATTAACTAGCACATGGCCTTAGGTGTATCTTTAAGTACATCTCAAATGATGCTGTCAGAACCCGAGTCCCTCCAGCTGCCAGCTCTGCCTCCTGGACGCTTGGCTTCATATGCAGGCCGCTGCCGAAGGGCCTAGGCAAGGCCAGGGTCACATCTTCCCAGGGTCAAGTCCAGCTGAAGAGAGAGCGTTGCCTTCCCTTAGTTTCTGCTTAGCAAATAAACAACGTGGGTTGTACTGACTGTCCGCAGTTCTGACTTGGGGCTAACCCAGCCCAGCCTACTCCCTCTTTAGCAGGACCGCCCTTCAGACATTTAGGGGTCCCTCCTACAGCTTTGCTTTTCCAGTTCCTGCGGGGATTTTTCTCAGAACATCTTATCCCAGACTCTTTCTCTTTCCCCTCCTTATTCTAGCTGCATTCTTTTTTAGACAGTAATAAACTTAATTGTACCCACTTCCTGCAGTGGTCCGGCCAAAGTCAAGAACAGTGGGATCAATATCTCCTTTTGATTTGGGCATGATATTCCTTCAGCCTGAATTTTGATGATCTTGGTCAGTTTCCTCTAATTCGGCTTAGGGTCAGCTACAACTCTGAAGGCCTTTTTCAAATTGATTGCTTGGCGAGACATCAGTGTTTCTTGTCTGGAACTATAGGGTTTGTATTTTATGTGTACCTCAGGACATATCATGGAAGCCTTCTAATAAAAACCAGGGTGTGTGCTCTATCATTTGATTTTCACCTAGGTAGAAACACTAACAACAAAATGGCATCTTGTGCCTTCCAAGTAGTTGGGTTCCATTAATAAGGGTTCTGTTTTGAGACTTTTTTTCTTAAGTTGATGATATACACAACCTAAAAAGAAAAGTAGAAGATAAACTAGAAGAAGAAAGGAGAACTGTAAATATAGTCAGGAACCAGCACAGTGGCCAGGCTAATCATTACCGTAATTAACTCTTAAAATCACTGGAGAACAAAGATTTGAAGGCAGCAAAATAAATGACTTAAGGCCACCAAACATGCAGACTTCACTTTAACCTTAGCTTTTCCTAGGGGAAAAAAAATTGAAGTATTGGTAACTGCCCAAAACATACATGGCTAAATGAATATTCCTTCCCCGTTTTTCACTGTGGCCCTCAATGTGACTTATTTTCTGTTCTGTGAGGAGAGTTGCCAGCTCTGCCTGCTTGGTAAGAGAAGCCTGGTGGCTTCTAGGGTCTCAGGTGGTGATCCCCTTGGCGAGGCTCTGGTTCCGGGAGTCTCACTGGTTCTCTGAGCTTCATGGCTTGTGAGCTAACTTACTATTCTGGTAAGATAGGCCTGTGGGTACCCCAGAACCCTATTATCTGCTTAGGCACATGTGTTGTAAATTCATTTATGGTGCTTCAGGATGCCCCAAATAAGCAAACTGTAGTCAGCTAATCTTTGAACTAGTGTTTGTCTACATAAATAACTTGACATTTATTTTTAACCACAGTCATTAACATTAATCAAAAATGTTGCCAAATATGGACATCCTTTTTTTTTTCATCCTAGTTCTAGGCGTCTTTTAAAATGCAATGCATTCTTTTACACACATATCATCTCCTCTTACACCATAGCCGGGTATTTATGTGTACATGTGTCTCTAGCTACACGCATACATAATTACATGTGTTTGATTACAAGTTTAATATATAGTTTATAATTGTCCAAATATGCATTCTTGGCACTTAGAACAGAGCTTGTTAAATAATTATTTGCTGTATGATGTTCTATTTGAAGTATTCTTGTTTTGGCTCTAGTCCATGAATATGTATTGTGTGCCTGCTCTATATTAAGCACTGGATATAAAACTGAGCCAACACAGTATGAAGCAGACCTCACTGTGCAGGGAGCACACAGTCAGGCTGTCAGTGTGTGGTTACAGCTAAGAGAGGATTATGTAGAAAGACCCACAATGCAGTGAGCACAGATACGGGAATTGATATCTGGAGGAGGAGGAGGACGTCAGAATCTTGATTCTGTTTGAAGTTTTGATTCATAAGTTCCCATTGTAGTTAATGTACCATCTATGATCCAGGTGGTTCTTGAAGCAAATGAGCACTTTCATAAGTGCTCTGGAAAGGATATGATAATGGCCATGTTGATCATTTCGTGTGTTTTTCTTAACACTTTATGCGACTGTATGATTTACTCATGCCCAGTCTCACAACAGATTCAAAAGAATCTGGAAAGAATAGGAAAAATATGGAAAATTAACTTAACTAGGAAGTTGTATTGTTTTTAAGGTACAACAGAAACTCTGATAATGTTCCCTTCAGGTTGGAGAAGCATTGGTCAGCTTTTTGCACCATCCAGCATTTGCTGTGCCTACTTCTAGCTACATGATCTGTGTTCATTCTCTGAGGAAGTAGATACACACGTGGGAAAATTTCAAAGCGAACTAAACGGTACCCAGTAAAGTGTCTCTCTGACCCCTGGGACAGTCCCTTTGGAGACCATCGGTGACATGAGGTTCTAGCACCTTCCAGAGACATTCTGTTCATGTGTCAATGTAACCATAAAATTATAGAAGAAAATATAGGCAAAACTCTACATGACAAACATCTCAGCAAAATCTTCAAAGACACATCCCCCAAAGCGAAGGAAGTGAAGGACAAGATAAACAGGTGGGATTACATCAAAATAAAAAGCTTCTGTACAGCAAAAGAGACATTGACCAAAACTAACAGACACCCTACTAACTGGGAGAAGATCTTTGCCCACAATACAACCCATAAAGGACTGATAACAAAAATCTACAAGGAGCTCACACAACTCAACAAAAACAAAGCCAACAATCCAGTCTATAAATGGGCAGAAGAGCTAAAAAGACACTTCTCCAAAGAAGAAAAGCAAATGGCCAACAGATACATGAAAAAATGTTCAACATCACTTATAATCAGGGAAATGCAAATCAAAACCACAATGAGATACCACCTCACACCTATGAGGATGGCACACTTTAAAAATACAGGCAACAACAAATGCTGGAAAGGACGTGGAGAAAAAGGAACTCTTCTACACTGCTGGTGGGAATGCAAACTGGTCCAACCACTATGGAAAGCTGTATGGCGTTTCCTCAAACTGCTAAAAATGGAACTTCTATGCGACCCAGCAATACCACTTTTGGGAATCTACCCAAAGGACACAAAAACACTAATCCGAAAGGATACATGCACCCGTATGTTCGTTGCGGCACTGTTCACAATAGCAAAGGTATGGAAGCAACCCAGATGTCCAAAAATAGATGACTGGATCAAGAAGATGAGGTACATATACACAATGGAATACTATTCAGCATTCAAAGAAGATAAATACATGCAATTTGCAGCGACATGGATAGAACTAGAGGGGATCATGCTCAGCAAAACAAGCCAGAAAGATAGAGAAAAATATCGAATGGTTTCACTTATAACAGGCCTATAGGGAAACCAAATAGGAGAGAGACACTCAGCGGGGGAAGGGGAGGATAAGGGCACAAAATGGAATAGAAAAGGACACAAGGGACCATGGAGACGGGTCACGGGTGAATTGGTGGTGGGTTATCCAAGGAGAATACAAAATGTAAAATATATAAATAACAATAATATATATATATATATATTATAGGGCCTCCCTGGTGGCGCAGCGGTTGAGCGCTGCGCTGTGGAGCTGTCGGCAGCTTGCAATGTGAGGCCCAGCCGGGGAGAATCCCACATGGCGCAGCAGACCTCTCCTGCCTCGCCCGCTGCTCCCCTCAGCAGTGTATTTCTGATCTGCCTGTTCTGCTCCCTACTCTGTCTCTGGTGAACCCTCTCGCCGCCCCATGCCTCTGGCCTATACCCCAGCTTGTATAAATAAATAAATCTTTAAATATATATATATATATATATATATTATTTAAAATGATATAAATAACAATCAAAACATAAAAATAAAAAAAAAAGAAAAAGAGAAAGGTGTGTCATCAGCTCTGCCACCTCCAGGTAAGCTCTTAGTCTGAGCATGAGGTGTGGCTGCTCAGGTCGCCCAGGTCACTGATGTGGTCCTGTTTCCTCCCCAGTGTCTGGCTGCTTTTGCTATCATGAGGCATTAGAAGAGTCTACCATGATGGTAGTTCCAGCCACTTCCTTGGATTGAGAATTACAAAGAATGCCCGCAATGATGCTTTCAAGCCAGCCAACCCTGGGAGTGGGACACAGAAAGGCAGGAAATGCCATGGAGAAGACAAGATAGGGGAGGAAAGACAAGAGATTGCCCATAGCTACAGTAAAATCTTATTCTGCTAGAGGCGCAGAGAAATCCTGCAGGCCATCCACAGTAACAGTACGTCATTGGAGGCTTGTAGAAATGGGATGATATGAGAAAACAAGGGTTTTACAGGCTAAAATTGGTTTCTTTCAAGGCCTAAACCTTAGATTTTGATTACTTTCTAAATTATTTAGTAAGCATGGTATTTTCCTGTAATCATGAGATAGTTTCCTACCTTCCTAAACTGTGGGGAGTATCACCTCACTAAGGTCATCAGTGGCAATCAATGATTATGATGGAAATAAGCGTCATTCTTGGAAAGGAGGGCATTGCTTATACTGAATGCCTATCTTAAGCACCAGAATCTTGACTGTAATTAGCAGCTGATGTCTACCTCATCTAGGTAATAATCTGTAATATGCTGTAATAATATCTAAAGTTTTTTTTTTAATTGATGAGTTAATATAAACCTTACAATGATGATTTGGGAATGATGGAACCCAACCTAATTATGAGATTATATACTGTTTATTAGACTGTACTCTTAAGCATCTGGTATTAATGACAAATTCTTCTCATTAGGAAATGGTAAAAAACTAAAAACTGGAGTCAGGTGTAGCTTAAGAAATTGTCCCGTGTTCTGTAACTGGTTGGGAATGTTGCTTTCTGAATCTTGGTTTGTTGCCAGTCTATCTTCCTCTCCTTTGCCTTGAGAAACACTAACCCTTGAGTAACACTTCTGTACATGAGAACATACGCATCTTGATGTGTGGGTCTGCAATACAGACTGCAGAGTCTTTTCAGCCTCTTATCTGCAAATACCAGACTTCTAATTGATAAAAAGAGTCTTCACCTAGGGTATTTTGTTTTTATCTGGCATTTTTTTCACTTTTGAGGAACTTTTATGTTTTCCAATACTGGCTTTGTCAAATGCTTACTGCCAGTTGCTTATTAGCTGAGAATGCGTGGTGCTGCTCTTTTGTCTCTTAGATCTGAGCATTGTAGATTATCCTGTTTAGTTCTTTCCTTGTTGCTCAGACCATGTGTTGTCTCTGGAATAAAGAATAATTTCTGGAATGGATCTCCACTGGAACAGTTCCTTCATCTCTGCATAAGTCCTGAGACTTTGACCCTTATATCTTTTTAAGACCCCTGCTGTCTGTGAACAGTTGAGATTTATAACTAACCTTTTTCCCTCTGCCTTTTTCGTGTTCTTCCCATCTTTTGTGTGCAGTAACTAACCCAGGTATCCAGGAGCCCCCAGGGACAGCTGCGGACCATCCTCTGTGCTCCCCTAGCACTTAGTGCCCACCTCTTCCAGTATTACATTTACTTGCTTATATGTCTGTCTTCCCACTAGACAGTGAATTCCTTGAAGGCAAGGAATTTTTATTCCCCTTGGGTCCAGCATAGTCTCTTGTAAGATACAACATAGTTGTATCTTAATAAATGTTCATTTAGTAAAAATCATGTTCATTGTGGCTTAGAGGGGCTCTGGTGGCACATTCAGCCACATTGTAAATAGAGCCTTATAACTAACCTGACCTGTTAGGAACTGCACAATGACTCACAATTAGTTGTATCTATATCTTAAATATGGCCTGTCTAGGGGGATAAGTATGAGCTTAAAGCAGCAGTTTGTCCTGCCAGTATGGGGAACTGTAATTATATAATTAGAGTTTCACAAGCACTTTTCTGTTATTGTTATATTTTGTTCAGACCCCATGGTATGTTTTCTGCTGTATTAATTGCCCCTTACAACTGTGTTCTTCTTTATAATACACTTTATAATTCACTTACATCAATCATGGGTTCTAAAATTGCCTTTTTATCTTGCTACTTTCATACTTACTAACTTCTCATTATGAAATAGGGAAGTGATGCTACTGCTCATTAGAGGTGTTCAGTAGGTATCTGTGTATCTTGCTGAGAGGCATTTTCAGACTATTCTGTATTTCTAGACCCCAGTACCCAGGAAAATTGTAAGGAACATGTGCTCTATAATAAACATAAAGAATTTCATTGTCCAGAAGATGATCTATGAGAGGCTTTCGCATCAAAACGAGAAGTATCAACAGTAGAACTAACTACTACAAACATCGAGTGACTAAAACATATTTTAGATTTCATTTTATTAGCAAATCTTTAATTTCATGAGTATAAATGTATTTATTTGCTGTCTCTCCTGTTATGAAGCACCAGTCTAGATGGCTTAAAAAAAAATGTTATCTCCTCACAATTTTGGGAGCAAGAAGTCTAAGATCAAGGTACTGCAGGTTGCTTTTTCAGAGGATTCCTCACCTTGGCCTGTTTTCTTTTGCTGCCTCCAGGGGGGTCTTACCTCTGAGCCTGTCCATGTCATTTATAATCTTCTCTTGTTATCAGGACACCAACCAGTATTAGAGGATTAGGGGCCGCCCATATGCTATCATTTACTATAATTACTTCTTTAAATAGTTACACTTTGAGGGAATTAGGACTTAGGTCTTCAATATATGAATTTTGGGGGAGGCAGGAGGAGAGGGTCACAATTCAGCCCATAAGTGAATAATGTGCAGTTTAAATATCCCTTCCAGATAGTAAAGAGATTCTTAAATTGCTGAAATACTTTTCAGTAACTAGTCAATAAATATATGTCTACTTCTTTGCTTTTCAATAGATCAAAATGCTGCTTTTCTTTCTGTTCACACTCTTGCTGATTTCTTGAAGCCACTGGTTTTCCCAGAATAGTTTGGAAGGAAGGAATGCTAGTACTCCCCTCTCTTTTGGAATTCTGGGATTAAAGTGTCAGAAAACAAAGGGGTACTTGGATACTCTTCTTTAAAAATAAAAAAAATTAAAAAAAACATGGCCACCAGTTACTGAGTGGTAACTTTGCATGATTCCCTGTGTTGTAATGATCACAAGCCTGCAGAGATTTATGAGGAAACTGAGGCTCAGAAAAATGAAATATCTTGCTCTGGTACTTCTTAGTTTGCTTTTATTCTAAGGTACCTGTTTAGGCCTAAAGCACTATCAATTAAGAGATTAGAATGTGGGAAAGAACTAAAGTTTAAATAAAGCTCATAGCCACTTGGCTTGTATCAATAGGTAGCAGTCTGAGACCCAAGTGTCCCCAAACTTAAGACTCCCATGACTGAATCCCATGTATCACAGGTTTGAACACAGCACAATCTACCTCTTAAACTGGCTTCATTGATTTAGGTTACTTTAGATTAGGATCTTTGGATTTTGGCCTGGATTGAATATTGTTGTCATGGTAACCAGAATTCAGCCAGGCTCAAAAGAGTTTCAGGATAGGTAATGTGAACAAGCAATCTGTATTACCAGTATTTGTTTTAATGAAGGGATTATAGGAATGTACTAAGGGGAGTTTCTTGGAATGAGCTGGAATAGTGGTGTCTGTCCTTGCTCACTATTTGAATAAACAGGGAACTTCAGAAGCTTGGTGCCTGGGCTCCAACCCCTTTATTGAATGTGTTGTGGGCCTAAATATCTGTAGTTTTTAACAGTTACCATAAGTCTAATGTATAGCCCAAGTTAATAAGAGCTAATGAGCCAGGCCAGGGATTGGCAAAGCTATAGCCCAGGAGCCACATTTGTTCTGCTGCAGAATTTTGTATGGCCTATGAACTGAGCATGGCTTCTGCACTTCAGAGTGGTTGGAAAAAAATCATGAGGATAATATTTTGTGACATATAAAATTTATGTGAAACTTAAGTTTAATTATTCATAAATTAAATTTTACTGGGATACAGCCATCCATGTTTATTCATTTTCGTGTTGTCTATGGTCGCTTTCACCGAGCAGCAGGGTTGAGTGGTTGCAAGAGACCTACAAAGCCTAAACTATTTACTGTATGGTCCTGTAGAGAATGTGTGTGCTGACCCCTGAGTTAGGCTAAGTAGAGGTCTTCAACAGAGCTGCTTTAGTACTGAAAAAGGAGAGAGAGGTTTATTTAAGTTGTGTGTTTTTGTACTATGTTGTGCATTTTAACTTCCTGTGGGCTTTTTTGTTTGTTTCCTAGCAGAGGGAACTTGGTTGATGGACCTGCGGCAAGTGTGTTCAACAGGTTTTTTTTTAATCAAGCAGATTAAAAGATGCTTTCCCCCTCAAAACACACAAGTATAAATAACATAATGTCCACAGAATAAGATAACTATTTACTTTACTGAAGTGCTTCTAAATCCCTTCTACTATTCCTTTGCTAACCCCTCCTCCCACCCAGCCACCTATTTTGTCTTCTGCCAATCCTTTTGTTCCTTTTTTGCAGTTAATGATAGTGGATGCCTCAGAGCATTTCGTTTTCTTGATCCAGTGTTGGGAAAACGGAACAGTGTTTATAAGAATGATTTTTGTATAAAAATATAGTTGAGCAAGGTTAGGAAAATACCAGATTATTGTATTAGTTTCTTTTACCTTCTAGTTTTTATCTGCTCGAATTCAGAGAACAAAAGCATTCAGGTCAGGAAAATTAACAGAAAATGGAAAACAAATGAGAAAGAAATCTCTACCATCAGCTTGTAGTTTTACAGAAAAGCAGCTGCTATTTGCTTCCAAACCAGCCTGTCCAGTTCAGAATGAGAGAGACTGTAACCTTATGCTTGGGTGCACCACTTTAGGGCTTTATTTTGCCTTACTTATAATTTTGATCTCAGTGATTGTGAGGCTGAAAGTAAGAGGCTGATATATATTTATCAGTTTTGTAAGCATATGATACAGATTTTTAAAAAATGAACTTCTGTCAGTTGAACTGATAGGGAGGAAGTGTTTAATTTCCAAGTAGTATATTACTCATCACTACATGGTAGTTTTTGACGACCTTGAGAGTCCCCCTGTAAAACTGCTTGGTGTCTTGGGGTCTGTAGGCAAGATGCATTCATAGTCACATGTTCTCATTTTTATCCTTCCTCCCTCCATCATAGTGAAGTGGCTACAACCCCAGGCATATTTGCCCCACAGCCCCGTGGAAGGATGCCAGCAATGGCATTAGTGATGGCCGTGTGCCCAGACTATCTTAAAAAAGCATCTTTTCTGCTACTAATTAAATTTCAGGACGGGTGATGTTCACTTTTATATTAACAAGTGTTGTGAAAAGGCTGAAAGCAGATATGTTAGAAGTTACCTTCTTATTCTTAAGAGTTCATGGTTACATTTAATTGTCCTTTAGCTGATCCCTCCTCTTTGGAACACTGCATTGTAGATGATGGATAGTTTGGGCAGGAAAGAAAAGATGTAGGTAATATTGGCATGTTTTGTATCTCATAGTGGGCGCTCAGTTTGTTTTCCTTTGTGTTTTTGTTATTTTAGGGTTCTGTACATTGGCCTGGCCTGCAATACTGCTCGCTATATTTATATTTCCTACCTGGAAAATGCCTGGACTGTTCTCCCCATGGAAGTTCTTCAAGGTAAGTTAACAGCTGGAATTAGAATTACTTCTCTAACTGAGCTATGGCTATGTAAAAATTCAGTGGCCTTCAGCACATGACTCCAAAGGAAGGGTGGAGCTGCTGTTTTAAATGATTTTCAGGTGGTTGTTAAGGAAGAGGTGACATCAGAGGGACTGGTGCTTCATTTACTGTTCTGTTTGTTGAACCAAATAACACTGGATTTGACCCACACCCTTGTGATCAAACAAAGAAAAAGGAAATCTAGAATAAACTCCTATGTACAATCGTAAGGCATAGGGCCAAAGGTTGTTTTAAAATATAAAAGGGTGTATGTATCATTTTTAAAATAAAACTTTACTGACCTACCGTTAGTTTACAAAGCTATTTAAAATTTGAGTTTACCACTTACATTTTGGTGCTTTTATAAGTTAACTATACTTATTGAAGTTTGTCATAATTGTATGGCTTCAGTTATTTTTAGCATATCTAGTTAGTGCTTTATAACCGAAACTTTGTAGTTAGACCATTGTCTAATTACAGACCTTTCGTAGTTAGACTATTGTCTAACTATATATATAGCTAGACAAAGGTCTCTATATAGACCTTTTAAATCTTTGCCCAGATATCCTGAGCTGAGATCCTCTGTTGGCTTTCATGCACTGTTTTCCTTCAACATATAACTGGAAGAGTGCTGAAGAGTGCTGGAAACATGGATTTCTATTCAAAGCTCATTGCCATGTTAGTTCACATAATCCAGACTATATCCTGAAAATCCCTGTTAGCAGTTTAGTTAACCCATTTGGTGGTTGGGATTATGATTAAAGTAAAGGTTCAGGACAAGATTACTGGAGTTGCAATCTCATGGGACAGTCTAGGCTCCTAAATCATTAATTGTATTAAATAATCTGTGGCTATACTCACTTTCATTAGCTTCATAGACTGCCATATTTCCCTAACCCTGAAAATACAAATGCAGCACAATCAAGGCAGTTAATTTCTTTTATGCTATCTAAGATGAAAGATTCACAATTATACTTCTAGACAAAATGGATCAACTGCAAGTTCATTCATCAAATTCCATCATAGCAATGAAAAGAAAACCTATCCTAGTTGAAGAGATATAATTTGTATTCACATTATAATTATAAAAAATTAAATATATCTATCCTTTAAAGATTTGGTGCAGTGATGTAAATGGTAAAAGGAGAATATCTTTATAAATCATAGCAAGTAGAAACAGTATTAAAAAACAAATGATTGTTTATAATAAGTAGAACTCTGGAAGAGTGGAAGTGGGCACATATCTCAGTATTGTGTTACGAATAGCAAAGCTTCTATATGAACTGCAGGAAAGAATCGTGTAATCAGAAGGTTCATGCAACAGAGTTCTTAGGATTCTCCACCCTATTCCTATTCTGTTCTATGAGGCAGGATCCTTACTTAACTTAATGCTTTATTTACTGATGTGTAACCATGTGCATTCTCTAAAAAAACAAAAGTAGCCGGAATGCCTGAAGAGAAGAAAGTATATTGTAGCAACATATGTATATACTTATTCCCTCTTAATACAAATTCGACTGAAAAGGACAGTTTGCACAAGTGACTCAGGAGAACAAAAGAGAAAAACTCTTAAGTGTTTAAAGAAATAACAGTAATTTTATGATGCAACAAAACAAATGCTGTTGTACATCAAAAAACTTTTTTCTTGTTAATTTATCAAAGACATATGAAACAACTACTCAGAGTCAGGCAGTATGCTGGGCTGGGAATGTATAAAAAACAATATGTTAAGGTAAGCCCCAAGGTCTCACCATCTGCTCTGGAAACGAGATGTGTAAACACATAATTACTACACAGCATGCTAGGTGGAATCAGAAAAATGTACTAGGTAACAGAAAATGTTCTCTGTGGAGGGAGTGATGAGCTTTGTGAGGCAGGGAGTAGGATGTTGGAGATACTATTGAAAGATTCCCTGAGGAAATCACTGTGAGCTGGATTTTGTAGGGTGAATAGGACTCTACTAGGCGGCCTGGAGAGAGCAGCCTTTGGCGTCAGGCAGAGCTGTGAGGCAAAGCAGAGTGGGAAGCAGAACGGTGCTTGCAGGAGACGTCGTGTTATGCCCTGGCTCATCTGGATGGATTTGATTTCCCAGCTGCTGAATAGGCCATATTTTTATAAGATTTGTATGCAACTCAGGGCGATTATCCCAGAATTTAGGAAGCTGGCCAAGTTCTGAATCTGAAGAGGAATTCTGCTTTCTGTGGTAGGCTACGATTTATAGCTTTGTGTTTCATTCCATTTCCCATCGTATCAGTGAAACCTGGTTACTGAACTGATGCAACTAAAAAGGGGATCTGTAAAGAAACAGTCTCCTCGTCTAACAGAGGGCCCTGTGACCAGCTCCACAGAGCTCTTTGTGTCTAAATGTGGAGGAGACGGTTTCATTCCCTGGCAGAAGTGTGTGCTGAGTATTTTGGCATTATGACAAAACCAAAATCCCTTGCCTTTGATCGACCCATCCCCACTTATAGAAAATAGTTGATAATCCATGCAGAATAAATCCTGCATCACAGGAATATCTTTTTGATTGAAAAAGGTTTGTTTTGGCAATCTATATTCTTCCTTCTTTACAAGGCTTGTCTAAGTGACTTTCAAGGTCCTGTTTAAAGTGCCGCTACTGAGGGTGTAGTAAAGACAAGATACGATGATGACAAAACATCGAGTGATTTCATTACAGGACAAGCACACTGTCACGATAAACACCCCTTAATTCCTTGACAGGAATCTACTTGATGATTACCAAGCACTAGTTTTAGAAGGGGGAGGTTGAGGAATGGGATATTGGCTCCCATCAATGATAATCTCGACCCTGAAAAGTCCGTGATTTCCTTTTGATTCCAAACACTTCTGAAAACAGAGGTGAGTTCTATGTGTTCAACCTATTACCCCTTATCTCATCCTCTAAACACTTGGGAACTAGTACCCCCTGGTGGGCAGTTGAGAGGAGGAGATGAGGGATGTGCTTTAGTTCACATCTCCAGCTCTGCTTCTCTCCCTCTTTTGGGTTGCCTGTAATAAATAGAGGAGGGTTCCTTGTTTTCCTTCATTCCCCCAGGTGCTTGATCATCTCAGCATTCCTCTCCTCAGGATGTGTTGGTAATAATTAACAGATGGGGGCCTCCCTGGCGGCGCAGTGGGTTAAGCACAGCACTGTGAAGCTGTCTGGAGCCACTGCAGCAGGAGTTTGCTACCCAGCCTGGGAGATTTCCACATGGTGCAGCAGACCTCTCCTGCCTCCCCTACTGCTCCCCTCAGCACTGTACTTCAGTTAATTTGCCTGTTCTGCTCCCCACTCTGTCTCTGGTGAATCCTCTCACCACCCCACACCTCTGGCCTACACCCCAGCTCTTGTATGCATAAATAAATCTTTAAAAAAAATAATTAACAGATGGGATGGGATGAATTACATTTCTAGCTCTCTAGGTTCCTAGGAAGGAGGCTATGGCAGGGATCGATTTGGGGAGTAAAGTAAAGCTGTTGGATGCTGCTAGGAATTGTGAAGATGTTTCTTTTTCATGACCTTTCTCACAGTCCTTCCAGCTCCTACAGGTTTATCCTTTTGGCAGTTTAGCTACTATTTGCAGCAAGCATGTTGTTGAGTAGGCAACTATGGCACCATATAAAGCAAAAAACATACTCTTGTCCATAAGGAGCCTGAGGCTTATTTTAAAAAGAGACAGTGGGTCTAAGTGCCTGAAAGCATTGCTAGGTGAGGTGGAGGGGCTGGGATAGTTTATATTTTTTAAGATCTTGTGTTAAAAAACCATTGGAATGTTCCCCTCTACTTTTGTATAAAGAAGAATTTAAACATTCACAATTGTGGTCAGGAATAGAAACATTTGACAAAAATCAAGCCCACATTTATTATGCTTCTTCCTATGTGGATATTGGGTCTGAATCCTTTCAAGACTTTTAGATGAAGGTGATCAAAATTATTCTTGCTACTAAAATGTATGGAGGTAAATCAGGCCAGTCTGGGGCTGCTGTAACTAAAGACACCCCTTTGAGGTCCTTGGCTTAACGGCTTAAGCATTGAAGGCTGAAATGAGTTCTATATTAGATCCTTCTCTGCAGGATGCTTAGTCAGTGGGACCAAGGTAAAATGTTGATGAAAGATGGCTTTTTAATGTCATCTGTGGGAGAACTTGAACTGACACTAATAAGCTTTGCTCTCCTATTGTGCCTATTCAGCCAAGTAAGAGCCATGCTTCCCTCCTCCCAATGTTCTAGAAGAGCATGAAAAAGCTATGAAAGGATGACTCTATAGCTCTTATTTAACAGTGGCAATAATACAGATTATTTCAGTCTGATTTACCCTTGAAACAGAAGTACCTTGCCACATGAACATGTAAGACAATTTCTCTAAGTTTGGCATTTCAGTTGATAAATTGGCATATGAAAATCATTGGTGTTACTGTTAAAAATAACTTTTAATCAGAAAAGTCATATAAGTTGTAATAGTTTTCTTTTTTGCCACTCCCATGCTTTACAGTAAATCTTATAGAACTTTTTCTTCAAAATAGAAATTATTTTGTCTACTTAGAATTCATTTTAAATGTCTTCTGCTCCAGTGATCCTTTTCTGACAAGTCATCCATATTTAGCTCTTCCTCTTCTGAATTGTTTGACTTAATAGCTGTGTTATATAGTTTGGTACTCATCACTACCCAATTATTTCACAAATACTGGTTTTACCTTCTAACTGATTTCTGTCTTTTAAATGCAAAGACCTTGCCTTAACTTTTTGAATTCTCCAAAGAGGCATGCACATAGGAAGAGACACTATAAATATTTGATTTTACGGACAATTGCAAATGGACTATGGTCAATATTTTCTAATTTTTAAAGCTCTTAAATAACATAATTCTGTCTCAAGAATTTATAAATATGTGAAGGAGATTTAAAAACTAAATTTAAAAGATATATCATTTTTTAGGACCATCCTACCACCCATTGCACATCTGTAAAGACACCAGTGTATTTTAATAATTTATTTACTTATGCTCCCAACTCATTATATAAGTTATTTAGGGTGACTTACCAAAATAAGCAATAATCTGGGAATCATAAAGTGGTTAGACTTGAATTAGACATCTGGTATTTCAGCTTTCCTACCTATAAGCTCTGTGTCTTTGGAAAGGGTACTTAATTTCTCTGAGCCTTAGACTTTTGTGCTACATAATGAGTCGACATGAGTTACTAACCACAAAGTATATAGTTATTGAAACTTGAAAATACAATGTATCATAAAGGGAAAAAAATCAGAACTATTTCCTTTTGGGTGCTATTTTAAAACTGGTAGTAGAAAATATGACTAACTTCATTGTAAACAATTGAAGTAAAATTTGTATAATCATATAATATTAGATCCCCTATCATCTTCATGGTCCAGATGACTGCCTAAGATTGACTTCAGTTTAATCACTGAGTCTGGTAACTAGTTTAATTGCCTGGGTTCATGAGAGAAATAATGAAATACTCTCCAAATGTAATGTCTTCTTTCTTGATTAGAACCCCCATGATGTTCCCCCCCCCAAAAAAATAATTTTGACTTGAATGGATAGTCAACTTCCTCAAAGAGAAAAGTTGAAAACAAACCAACTCAAAAAGGCAAGGTCTGATTTTTTTTTCTTTTAAAAAAATGAACTCAGATAATCTATTTTTCCAAACCAAAAAAAAAAACAAAAAAAAACGTAAGCACTACGTTGAACCCAAAGAAATAGCTGAGATTCTATTTTTCATTGACCAAATAGTAAAAAAAAAAAAAAAATTGACAAGAGTGTCATTATCAAGATTACTAGTTGATTCTTCCATTTATGTGGTATTTTGAAATAAAATATTTTAGAGAAACCATTTTAATTGTACGTACATCTGCCTGAAAAATGTTGACACATACAGAGTATTTCATCTTCTGCTTTTAGTACCAGAGAAAAAAATTTTACTGTATATGTTACTATTTCTTCTTCCAATTAATTAATGCTCTGAGCTGTTTTAAAGACGATAGTTCTCAATTATCTAATCAGTCCTGAAAAGCAATAAGGAAACTGGAAATATAACCACAGAGAATCTTTTATAACTGCTACTTAATGTCAGCCAACAGACCCTAAGAACAGTTTAAAAACATCCTGATTTAAGTCATCTTGATGGAAAATGCATTAATTATTGTAGAAGACTCAAAGTTTTAGAAAACCTTTAGAATTCTGAAAAAAGAAAGAAAAAAATATTCTATTATTGGAAGGTTTTGTATGCCCGTGTCTTCACACTTAAGAGAATAACTACTAGAATTATATTTGATCTAAATTTATAGCAAAAATATTACCATTTTGGTTACAATTATCTGCTTATAAATTCTGCGATTGCTAATATATAAACATAACAGATCTGGTATCACCATTAAAGTCAATTTATAACCATTTCATGTGGTTTCAGGTCTTGTGTGACTCAAGTGTAAGAAATGATTTCCAAAACATGTTGGACGTTACTTGTGAACTAATTAATTTTTATAAATTCATTTGATTTCTTGGAGTACTTTTGAATTTTTCCTTCATGGTGTTAATGAGAAAATATGTATCTGAAAAGAAATGGAGTTAGCAGATTTTTTAATAATATAAATGAAAATATTTTAAAGTGTTTCCATTGTATACTACTATGTCAGCATTTATAAGTCAGACTCTATCCAGGCATTATTTGATTCTGTGAAAGCTGGCACTATCTAGAGTATTGAAATTGTTTAGCCAGATAAAGCAAATATTGTATTTGACTTTTGTAGACATGAATTATATGCGCATACTACTTCTAATCATCTAGTTCATCTGTCTAATTAAAAAATAACCTAGTTGAAATAATTACTACTATATGTACTATATGTACATATATATATATGCATATAAGAATAATTATTTTGATGTTTCTTACTTAGAGGGCATATAATTTAACATACCCAGTAAAAATAGCATTTATTCTATTATAGGGATACTTAGGTAAGATCATCCCTGCTATGATTGTATGCTAGACATTGTAAATTTTACTTTGTTGGTGCTGGATTATTCTGTATTTCTATAAATATTATTGTTCCAACTAAATTAGTTGGAAGTAGTGTCCTTTTGGATGATCTTTTGAAGCTCACTCACTCCACATTATTTAGATCAGGGCTGATTCTTTCATAATATTAACACAAGGCCCTTTGGGTGTACCAACCCCAAGAATCATGAGTTTTTCCAGTTTGGCTGGTGGGTACAGGTTGTATTCCTGGCCTTCTATGGGATCTGAGCACTGTTTTCCATAATGGTTGTTTCCTGGGTGTGGATACTTTCTGCACATTCTTTTGCTGATCAGTACCCCGCTGAAAACTTTGGAGGAACCCACTGCAGATCTCTGGAGTTTTCTCACTGTGAAGCTGTCTCCTGTCTGGTACTCTGCCTTGGAACTCTAGCACCTTAATCTCTTCAGGCTGTCAGTCCCATCTCCTCAACTCATTGGTTCCCTTTCTGTGTGCTGCACCTTCTCCACTCTCACCAGGCAGTAAACTGAGGCTCCTCATTTGTTTCCCACCTCAGGAGTTGCTGTCCTTGTGCTGATGTACAGTGTCTTGGGAACTATTATTTCATATTCTTGTTCAGTTTTTAGTTGTTTTGGGAAGGAAGGTAAATTCAGTATCTTTTATTCCATTTTGGCCAGAAACAAGACTAATGCCATATTACATCTTAAATGAATATTAATATGTTAGTTCAATTTTCCAAAACAGGTTAAGGGTTTCGGATGGTATTACCTCCAAATGATATTATTTATCAGGGAGCAAGGCCATGACTTAATTTAGGCAGAACCAGATGATTTCTTAATCCATTCCAATTATAAAACCTATTTAAAACCAGTTACAAAATTTTAAAATTTATTATACTTTAAGTAATACCCTTAAATAAAGACTTAAATTCAGACAGTGCACACTTGCTATACACTAAAATAGTGAACACACTTTTTTTCACCTGTATCTTCATCCTGCCCTCCCTCCCAACAAGTGGTGAAGAAACTTTCAATGAGGTTTGTACACTCTTGGAAAACAAATTGAAGCTATATATTAAAAGGCATGAAAATTGCTACATCCTTTGAATCACTGCATCTGTAGGGTTACAGCCAATGTACTTATAGGGTACATAAAAAGATATCTTTAAAAATGTTTTATTATAATTAGCACCATAATTAACAATTAAACATAATCTTAACGTCAAAATAGATGCCCAATAAGGAATTAATACCCAGCGCATATAAAGAACTCGTACAACTCAAGAAGAAAAGACAACCCAATACAAAAATGGGCAAAGGACTTGAATAGATATTTTGTAAAATAATATATTGGGTCTCCCTGGTGGCCTAGGGGTTAAGTCTCATTACTATCACTGCCACCTCAGTGGCCTGAGTTCCATCCCAGCCAGGAAGCTAACCCATATATGACACAGCAGACCTCTCCTGTCTCGCCCGCTACTCCCCTCAGCAGTGTATTTCAGTAGATCTGCCTGCTCTGCTCCCCACTCTGTCTCTGGTGAATTGTCTCACCCCTTGTACCTCTGGCCTACACCCCAGTTCTTCGAAGCATAAATAAATAAACCCTAATACACACACACACACCCCCAATAAACACATAAAAAGAGTCTCAACACCACTAGCCATTAGAGAATGCATATCAAAAGCACAATGAGATACTACTTCATACCCATTAGGATTGCCATTATAAAAATCAGCAACAAAGTGGAAAAAAACAAGTGCTAATGAGGATGCAGAGATATTAGAACCTGCATGAATTTCTGGTGGGAATATAAAATGGCGCAGCTACTATGGAAACCAGGCTAAACATGTTATTGTTCTATGACCCAGGAATTCCACTTAACAGTGGGATCATACCAAGACGAACTGACAGCAGGGAGTCAGATACAGGCACGCCAGCGCCCAGAGCAGCAGCATTCACAACAGTCGAGATGTAGAAACAACCCAAATGTCCAGCAACAGATAACAAAATGTATTATCTACATAATATAGAATATTGGCCTTAAAAAACAACGAAGTTGACACATGCTGCAATATGGGTGGACCTTAAAGACATAATAAGTGAAATAAGCTACACACAAAAAGACAATCCTATCTGATTTCACTTAGGTGAGCTACCAGAGCAGCCGGATTCCTAGAGACAGGAAGTAGAATGGTGGTTCCCAGGACCCCGGTAGTTATTGTTGGGTGAATATAGAGTTTCAGTTTGGGATGATACATTCTGGAGATGGATGTTGATGATGACTGTACAGTACTATGAATTTCTTAATGGTGCTGAACTGTACTTAAAATTTCATATTATGTATATTTGATCACAAATACAGTGTATACCTTTGTTAGGTTATATTTAAGTTAGGTTACCTATACTTAACTGATATTCACATTAAACAAATCACTTTAATATTCACGTAAATAAATAATTCACATTTCAAAAAACGAGTACGTTTTACGCCTCCCCTCCTCCTCTGCAGGGGTGACGCACGCAGCCATCTGGGCGGCCTGCATCTCCTACCTCAGCGCGGCCGTTCCCCCGGAGCTGAGGACGTCGGCGCAGGGCATCCTGCAGGGCCTGCACCTGGGCTTGGGCAGAGGCTGCGGCGCCATGATCGGAGGCGTGTTAGTCAATTATTTTGGTAAGCACGGTTTGCTCTTTTTCCTTTCTTCTTTGATGCAACTTTAGGATTTTCAGCAACAACTCAGTAAATACTCAGCTCCTACTGAAGACTGCTAGAAGCTGAACTCCAGTATCGATGTCCTCTTTCTGGATTTCCTGGCGGCCGTATTTGTGGCGCGCGGTGCTTCCCGTGGGAGAGCCGCTGTAGCCACACACATCCCTTCACTGAAAGATGCTGCACAGACGCCCGAAGGAGCCGAACGAGTGACTAAGCACAGGTGCTTCTGGCTCAAAGTTAGCCTAAACCTGCCTGGAGTGCCCGCAAGGCTCAGAGCAGGTTTTCTGTGACCCGGGCAGGTGGGTAGAGGAGGAGTCCTGGAGCCCTCGGTGGCTTTTTCAGTCTTTGAATGATCTTTCTGCACCATTCGTAGTGAGGCAACCAGTAGTATGAGGGTGGCCTGCCGGCCTCCCGGCGCCTGTGAGTCTTCACTCTGGGCTCTCTGGCGTTGTCTCGTCGTCTCTTCACCAGGCTCTACCGTGCTCCGCCGCAGGGTCCTCTGCCACCTCGCCCTTGTAGGCTGTCCCCCGCTCAGGTGCGCGCACTCAGCAGGCCCACGCCTCAGTCCAGGTGCCGCCATTAGGCGCACGTGTAAGACCACAGGTGTCGATCGTTGATGCTAATGGCGGGAGCACGGAAAACGCTGATTAACTTCCGTTTACCCTACACTGCCAATGATAATGCTAGAGGGAAGAAAATTCATCATTGTTATTTCATCAGCAGATTTGGAAGCAGAAGAATCAGTTTTCTGTATGTGACTTTGGTAACGTCGCTACATCTGTGATCACAGTCTGCCCTGTCAGATCTCCCTTGTCGGAAATACAGGGCTGGGACGGAAGTGGGATTATGGGCTCCAGGGACCTTGATTGCTCAGTCATCTGTGCAAGGTGGGCCCAGGGGTGTCTGAGTTTATAGAGCTGTTTGAGCTTTGCTGTTCCAACTGCAGATTAAGGGGGCTATTTAACAGTTAGGTAAATCATCTTTATGAAGAGAGCATCACTGAATTTTATGACGAAAGGCACTCAGAGATAGCCCTTTATAAATACAGTGTAAAAATTTAATCAATGATAGATCCAGTACCGCCACCTGGGTCTCCTGATGTCTAGACAGCCCTGTATTATTTTTCACTACATGAAGCTAAAGGCCATTTGCTTTTCTGAGCCCGACCTCTGCTGCCTTTGCCCTGAACTTTAGAACATTAATAGTTTTGATGAGCGCTCTTTGGATTTTTTTAGAATCATGTTATAGAATGCTCTGTCTTTGCTCATAGGGGCTGCTGCAACCTTCCGAGGGATTGGCATGGCTTGCCTGGTGATCCTCTTGCTCTTTTCCTTGATCCAGTGGTTGGCAGTGCCAGATGAGGAAGAAGGTAGATATGTCCATTCTTTTTTAATGATTCTAAAGATAGAAGCCGGGGGGAATGCCATGTATACCACTTAGAAACCAGAGGCAGGAACAGATGTACAACACATCTGCTTGCCTAGATCTTCTCGGTGGTGTCAGTGTGCTTGTGTGTACCTTTGCTGGAGAGAAGCTACCTATTATGTTGAAAAGAATACTGATTGTTTTAAGTAGCTGGGGGTTTTCTTCCTTTTGTTTTCTTTTATAGTACAAGGGTGTGGGGACATAATGGTTTTACATTTCTCTGGCATTCTAAAGGGACTTAAATTTTAAATAAAATACCTATATATCTATACAGTTATTTTACTTTTAGGGGAAGGGAGTGGTAGTAACCTCTATTCTTCTACCTTCCTCTGAAAAATATGTCTACATGTTAAATTTGAAGTTTTCTCTCAAGTAAGGTATGAACTTCATTAAAATTGTTGTGTGGAAGAGGTTTCACCAAATACAATATGTAGATGAGGAGAAGCTGAATCAAAAAAAAATTTTTTTTTCATGAAGAATGCCAACCAGTAGAGCAGAAATATTCTTGTTCATCTCCTGGGTCCAACAGTAGGACTGGTTTATCTTCTTTGGTGTCTTGTCCTTTGAGGAACATTTGCCTCACATACTTGAAGTACTTCTGTTAAGAAAAAAACTAGCTTATTACAGAAACCCCAAAGGCAGATTTTAATGCTAGCAAGTTACACAAAAAGACCAATACTGATTTTCCTTATTCCTTTGTAATCCTAACTGAATCATGGTCCATGCCTTCAGCAAAAGGTCAGTAAAAGCAGTTATCAGATAACTTCTCCTGTTTGATGCTTATCTCTAAAAATCCAAATCCTGTAAGTGGGCCTAAGGCAACATTCACTAAGACCTGTGACCCACAGATGTTATGTCAAAGTTAAATGAATAATACATTTCATAAATAAATATAAGTTAATGTGTATTATGTCCCGTAGGGAATTTCTGGAAGATTAAATACCATGCTCATTTGCTCAGTACTTGCACCAAGTAAAGATTTGAAGCCCTCGATACACAGCAGGAGTTAGCTGCCAGCCATACTAGACTGTCTGCTTGTTTACTTATTTTTTCATTTTGTTAAATGTATAGAGAACTCTGAAAACTGATTTAAACATGATTTTCTCTCCAGACAAGACAATGTTGGCAGAAAGGATTCCTGTTCCTTCAAGTCCTGTTCCCATAGCAACCATCGACTTGGTACAGCAACAGACAGAAGATGTCATGTCACGAATTGAGCCCAGACTTCCACCCAAGAAAACCAAGCACCAGGAAGAACAGGAGGATGTGAACAAGCCGGCATGGGGGGTCAGCTCCTCTCCCTGGGTGACCTTTGTCTATGCACTCTACCAAATTAAAGAGATGATGCAGCTGACAAGAGAAAGCCGCGCTTCTGAAATACAGCCATTACAGGTGAAGTTCCTCTGCTAACCTACCTTAAGTGGGCTCAGTAGTTTTAATTACTCAGTTAATTCATTCAACTAGAATTTTGGAAGGTCTGGTAAAGGGAATAAATATGTAGACGGTTATTTCAGTACTGTGATGAGTGCATTGAAGAGGTTCCACAGAGGGAAAATTTTGCCTTATGGAACTCAGGAACTTTGCCTTACAGAGATGGTGATACTTCTTAAAAGAAAAAAAGTACATTCTGAGATTTTTTTTCTTTTTTTTATAATTTCTGTGTTAACCGATCGATACCAGTTGTAGTAAGGATATATGGCTCTTGCCCTGGAGGAACATCTCTATTAATCTCTGCAATTCTAAGATGCTAGTGGGATTATATATAATAGGACCTCAATAAACATTTGATGAATTAATACTGTGAGCCATGGTCCAGGTCTCCCAGGACACCTAATTCAGTGGAAGTATAGTTTTACTGGTGGCCTTACCCAAATAAGGTGTGATTTTTCTTGTCCTGAGAGGTGTGGTCTCTGAGTAAAGTCAAATCTTGTTGATAAGAACAGTGTGGGTGGTAGTTGTAACCAAACGATATACTCTCTTTGGAAAATGACAAAGTGTGACCTTTGTGGACAGTTTGGCCAAAGTCATGAGTCTACTCCCCGTGTTTATATTAAACACTCCCTTTATGTGGTGAGTCATGTCAACTCTTTATTGATAGTAGCTTCAGAGGACACATAAGAAGAAGTAATAAGGGAAAAGCCTTAAAAATAAAGAGAAATTTACGTTATTTCCTTTTTATAAAATATGAACCACCTTAATTAAATTCATCACAACTTTTTATAAACTTATATATTTTTCTTTTCTTTTTTTTTTTTATGTATACATACAAGCTGGGGTACAGGCCAGAGGCGTGGAGTGGCGAGAGGGTTCACCAGAGACGGAGCGGGTAGCAGAACAGGCAGATCAGAAATACACTGCTGAGGGGAGCAGCGGGCGAGGCAGGAGAGGTCTGCCGCGCCATGTGGGATTCTCCCTGGCCGGGTGTCGAACTCGCGTCGCCGCTGCCGACAGCTCCACAGTGCAGCGCTTAACCACTGCGCCACCAGGGAGGCCCCTATATTTTTCTAACTTAAGCTAAATCTGACTCCTCACTGTTAACCATAATGAACACCGGTCTATGCATGATCCTGTTTATAAACTCACAGGAGTATTTGCTTAGGCAAGCAGGAGAATATCAGGGTGGGAGGAGCACATGAGGGATCTGCAGTGGGGGGGAAGTAGGAGAGAGTGGTATTTTCTGCCTGAATAGTGTTTTCATTAGTTCGTGTTCACATCTTCATTTCCACAGAAGCTTGTTGAACTTAAGAAACTTTTTTTTTTCTGGTATGTTAAGATGAATAAAAACTAGCTGGCCTGGGCTATTCTTATGAAGAAGTTGTTAGATACTAAGATTTTTTTACATTTTAGAATCAATCACAGAAATAAAAATTCTGGGGTACTCAACTATTTGAAGTGAAGAGGAAAATCCATTTGAAAAACATTTGTAAACAGCAGGAATGTGGCATGGAATGTGGCACCGTGGCATTTTGCAGACGGCTATGTGAGTGTGAGCTCTAGAGGGCGTGTGTGCTCCCAGCTGCTTAAAGTGGAATTTAAAAGGCCTACACGCCAGTTCCTCTATGCAAAGTTAAATAAAAAAATCTTAAAATAGAAAGTAAAAGTGCTCACATTCCCTTTTTTCTATGTGGATATTGAATCTTATTAACTTTCAATTGATACCTTAAGACCCCAAATATACGCCAAGGCTGAATTTCAGGACATTCTTCTCTTGGCCCCGTCTCTACAGCTGAGAACTTGTCCTTGCTCCCTGCTGGGTGGGGGCCTCTGGCTCTTGAGTTTGGTGGGGCCCCTAGAGGCCTGAGTGTCACTGCCATGTGGCTTGCCTGGCAACTTGGTGGTTGGTGAGGGTTCATGAAATACTTGCTTCGTAAATTGTTCTCCTAGTAATAACAGGCATTTTGGTAATAATGTTCCTTTATCTACAAGACACCTCTGCTTATAGTGTTTGTGTTTTTCATGCGGCTTTGGCAGTTGCACATAGGAAAGGAGATGAAAGGTAAGATGTCCCATCTTCTATCCTTCTCTTCCTTGTTCATCTCAGGATGATAACCCCTGTTTCCTGTATCCTACTTAAAAACAGCACAAAGCGCTGGGTTGACTTGCGCTCACTGACTTGGGGCATCTCCTGTTTTTTCTTTTCAGGGGACCAGTGAGAACAGGGAAAATGCTCCAGCTGGTGGAGTGCCTGTCCTTGGTGAGACTCCTTCTGCCCCCTCCAGAAGCCAGCCACCCACTCAAGTGGCAGCCCCTCCCACACAGAGCAGTCCAGCTCCCCCAGGTGGGGAGCAGCATGCGGAGGAGAGCGGGGACCAGCAGTCTCCCGCTGCAGGGGGACACTGAGCGCCTGCTCACCTCACACCTTCATGGAATGGCTCCTCTGCCGGGACAGAGGGAGAGTGCGAACCCCAGACACGCCTCACTTAGGAGCATGGCGCCACCTTCGCTTCTGAACACCTGAATTCATCATTATCATGGAAACGCACATGCCACACAGGAGCTACAGTACACGTTGGCAGAAGCAGGTGAACTTCATAATCCCACTAGCATCACAGACGGGACATGGAATGCAGGGAGAACTTCAGTTCTTTGTTGGTGAGGTTGCCTATGGACTTCTCTGTCAGTGCAGAAAAGGAGTTGAAACCAGCAGTTACACTAAATAAGTGGAGGGAAAGGAAGGGTTGCAAGGTGAAAGCTGATATAACTTCCCTCCTCTGATTATTTATTCTAATTATTTGGCTCTTAATGCAAACTGGGAAGAAAGAGTATAGTTTTGTTTTTTTCTGAAAAGAACCATTTAAAAGGTTACAAGACATTAAAAAGTAACCAGATAGACGTTCGTAGCCTATACGCTTTTTTTTTAAAGTTTCATCAGAAACTTGGCATATCTTCAGCAAATATATTTTTATATGTATATGATGTATAATGAAAATAGTCACTTCTTTGAGCAGCAAAAGCTGTTACGGACTACTGCAAGCTAAGCTGAGCTTTAAAATGCCTTTTGTTTTAAATGGGCTTTAAGACCAGTGGAGGGAATATTTCAAACCAACCAGCCAACCAACTCAGTATCCGGTGGCTTGATATAGATACGGCTTTACTAAATATATCGACACTGTAAATAGCCTCTGTCACTATTTACAATTTCATAGTGGTTTGGGCTGCAGTTAGTTGATGGAATAAAACAAAAACTATCACTGAATTCCTAAGGGTTTCTTTAACTAAGCAGTACTATTTACAAATAACAGTATAAGATTTAAGTGCCTGGGGGAGGGATGTGATTTTTAGAAATTACAGAATAGGTCAGTTTTTGTTTTGTTTCTGGTGAGGAGAAAAGGTGAATAGGAAACCAGGAATGCAAGGAGGGGACTAAGAAGCAACTATACTTTCCAATGACTAAGGAAACAAATCTCAGTATCTTCCTTCCTATGGAGACACAGTCAGACACTGGACAGTCCAGATATGGGTAAGCTACTGTAAATATTACAACTACTGCCAGAACAATGGCTGGGTGAAACACACATAAAGCTTGCTGCTAAAAATGGAAAGCTGCGGTTAGCAGGAAGCGTTGGGGGAGGGATATGGAGAACGGAACACTGCTTTAGCTGAATGGAGGTCAGTTTTAGTGTGTGTAATAGCTGTGGATGAGCACAGGAAAGAGGAAAGAGAAGAACAGAGTTAAAAAAGAGCAACTCACCTTTCCCCTGACGGTGATTAGACAGGATCAAGTGTAAAGTGAAGACTTCTCCATGACACCATACTTCTGCCCCAAACTGCATCTGGGAGAAGATACTCTACACTTGAACATCTAGCTTCACCACAAGACACAGCTTAAAAATAAAATCACAGAAAGAAATAGAACTAAGCAAATAGTTATTTTTGCACTTGAACTGAAACGTACTGTACTGTAAATTGTCATGACTCATTTTAAGTGACCTTTAAAATCAGATGTATTTATTATGCTTATGTAATTATAGAAATAAAGAGATGGGTGACAGGCTGAACCTCACCTATGAATGTACAGTATGTGGATTTGTGAAACTGACTGTAGGAAGTCAAAACTTATACTATGTCTTGTGTTTACAGTTCTGATTTATTCATTTGAAAAGCCTGCTGTTTTGGAAATGCACAATTGACATGTTGAAATAAAAATAAATATAATTTTTAAATACTTCTTAAATGATAAAGATGTGACCAAATAAAAGTACTTCACTGTGTAAAGAATGAGACCAAGATTCAGCAGACCTTTGTTATGAAACATTTACTGTACTCAATAATGCAGTCATTTCCAGCCTTTTAGAGCGACAGCTTCGTGGGTTTGTGGCCTTTGTGGCTTTTTCTTCCTGTCCTCAAAGTGCTATATGCCATTAAAAAAATATTAAAGTGAGTTCAAATTAAATTTTGATTTGAGAATTTTATAACCTCACTAGAGATTCCCTGGAAATCCCGAGGGGTGTCACAGAGCCTGGCTGGTAATCACTGCCTTAATGACTTATTTCATACGCTTTCCCCTATGATTGTAGAAAATGTGGGTTACCCCAGAGTGCTGAGCTTGTGTGGGTCCTGAGAGGCTAGTTGCTAATTAGAAATGATTACTCAAAGCCTTAAGTAGAATAGTAGATGATTATAATACATATCTCCACCAGTCAGTAAACCTCATGAAAAGCTTACAGAATTCATAGGAAAAACATGCTGGCTTATAATCCCGCTCTGGGCCACACATCGGGTCGTAGCTAAGTGCTTCCCTCTGATTTGCTCTTCCTCTGGTACAGCAGGGTGGGGGCTGCTGGGACCATTACTTAAACAGTAATCTCTTAGCCCACCCTGTGTAAGCGGTGAATCTGAGAAAAGAACCACTTTCTTAGACCTGGGTGCTCGTTGTATGCTGATGAGATTATCATCTGGTCTTGTACATATCACCCCTATGGTACATACCACTGTCCCCACTATAAACATGGGGATTCTGAAGGGAACAGGTATGGGAGCAAGAACATAAAGCCAGCATTCAAACTTGCCTGATGCCAAAACATGGTTCACCCAGCACCTTCCCTCACCCCAGGGGCCAGGAAGACTTCCCTGCTTCTGGCTTGGTGGAACAAGCCATACAAAGGCCTGGCCCGAACCGTTACCTCATGTGCCTGACACAAGTACATGTGTGGTTGTATTGTGGCTATTATAAAATAGATTTTCTGAATATTCCCAGATACTTGAAAATTAGGCACTTTCAAACTCCTGGTGCTTTGGTAGGTGTGACTGCCAGACCTGTTACACTTTGGAGGGGACTCGGATGGTTTGGCAACTTGCAGAGAAAACCCAGAGGTTGGTAGGGAGTCTGACCAGTGCCATGGGAATCGGGGTGAGCAAGCACATCCACAGCTCCAAGTCCCAGGTGAGGGCGCTGTTGAGCAGCACCCTCTGGGGTGTAGCCTTAGCCACAGGTATCAGAATTTGCCATGTGGCTGGTACATCTAAGGAATTGGGTTTCTGACTTAAAAGGCCACATGTGACTGTGGCCACCATACTGGACAGTGCAAGTATAAAAGATTGTTTTGGGGAGACTTCTCCATCTGTTTCCTTATCTGCCTTATTTTATCTGGGAGGCTAAACCTTAAAATGATGTATTGTGAAGATGAGGGCATGCTGTGACTATAAGGAGATAGGTGATTTTCCATTCAGAAGTTCTTTTGGCCTTTGGTGCATGAGGACACCAAGTCATGCCTGAAGCCCCAAATCACTCATGTCATTTCAGCAAAACACAGTTCGAGAATCCAAACCACTGAGCAGAAGAGGGAAGGCTGGTGCTCAGATGGCGGAACATTGAAGGGGTGAAAGGGGGAGTGGTTTCTAAAATCAGAAATCAACTTACCTTACACCAGGACAAACTGTGGCTTGAGATAGAGAGTAACTGGAAACTTACTGATGTCTAGAATGGGAAAGAAATGAGCCAGGCCAGGTCGGGGCTTCATTCTCACTCAGTTCCCATCTGTTTTGGGAGGCTCATGCAGGGCCACCTGCCCTACTGTGGCTTCAGGGGGGGTCCAGATTTTAGAGATTGCATCTTAGGGATCCTACGGTGCTCGGTTTAGGAGTTTGAGATCTGGAGTCCCATTGTCTGGGTTTGAGCCTTAGCTCTGCCGGTGAAAACCTGCACAGATGCCTGACGTCTCTGGGTGTCGAGGCCCTCCTCTGTACATTAAAGTGATGAGAGCATCCAGGCTATTCTGACGTCTGAACGAAACACCTGGTGTGTACTGCACACTCTAAGTACTGCAGTTATTGTGTGGCAATAAGCCACGGTACAAGCAGTGCTGTCTCATTTCCCCAATCAGAACCTTGCTCTCAGTATTTTGTCAACATTTAAATCTATAATCTTAGTACTTTCTCCAAAAGTACATGTCATGCTAAATATATTTGCCAATACCTAGTAAACTGTCCAGTAAAGCATTCAGTTCCTACATGCATTGTGAACATTGAGTAGATAAGAGATGGGAGCTGAGACACAAAATCAAGCAAATCAGAAGTTGAAGAGGGGATGACAGGTAACGACAATCCCATTGTGTGAAGTCTGCAGAGGGGGGAAGTTTTAAGTCATTGTTCAACAATTTTTGTTTCCTTTTCTCCTAAGAGGCGTCAACAACTACAAACAAGAAATCTTGTTCTTTCTGAAATAGTCATCTGAGGTTATTACTATTATCAGCTATGGACATGTCTTTTAAAAAGGTCAAGAAATTTTATTCTTCTCTAAAAAGAGCAATGGGATCTTTAAAAATAATAACCTGTAGCTCAGTGCTACTCAAAGGTGGTTGTGGGCTGGTTATTCATATACCATACACTGTTGCCAGTGGGCCAAGAAATAGAAATTAAGCATTTCAAAATGTCTAAGGCAATCTGACAGCACCATGACATCCAGGCACATGATCATAGCTTATATTTTATGTCTTCTAAAAATCATTTCATTTTTCTACTAAATTTTTAAAGATTTATTTATGCATACAAGAGCTGGGGTGTAGGTCAGAGGTGTGGGGGGTGAGAGGATTCACCAGAGACAGAGTGGGGAGCAGAACAGGCAGATCGACTGAAATACAGTGCTGAGGGGAGCAGTGGGAGAGGCAAGAGGTCTGTTGTGCCATGTGAGTTAGCTCCCTGGCTGGGGGTTGAACTCATGTTGCAGTGGCTGTGGACAGCTTCATAGGCTGAGACTTAACCCCTTGCACCACCAGAGAGGCCCCTCTACTAATTTATTTTTGATATATCTTAGAGAAGGGTTGCTTGCAATGGAGGTAGGGGATGGAGCCCATCACCCAGGACAGTTTAGAAGCAGCCCCATCTCCAGCACACACAGCTACAAGGCACGGGCTGACATGTGCACAAGAGTAGCAGCCAGTGCCATCTCTTGAATGGATTAGCCATGGGGCCCTTTCCTCCACTTTTTTAAGACTACAATAAAGGAAGTAGAGAGGACATGGGCCCTGGCTCAAATTCTGGTTCTAGCACTCAGTATATATATGTTCTTCAGCAAATTTCTCTTACCTTTTCCAAATCTTTCTTCAAATGTAAAATGGAAATAACAGTAACACCTATTACAAAGAGGTCATGAGGTTCAAATGAAGAGCCATAGAAAGTGCTTTGTGTAGCACCTGGTCCTCATCCTTTCTCAGGCTTGCCCTCCCTTTTTGGAAAGTGGACCAAATGTAGAATATATCAGATTCTCTACGTGATTTAAACAATAAAGAGCAGCTATCCCACTGAATGCACTTTCCACAATTTAGCCTGGTAAGTATATGCTCTTCCCAAATTCCTGGTGACCCATTAAGGAAACATAACAAAAGTATGCCAGGGGCAACAAGTGGGTACGAGAGGTCAAAGGTATGGCAATGGACAGAAACTAGACTTTTGGTGATGAGCGTAATACAGCACCTACAGATGTTGCTATATAAATCACACATACAACCTACATAATGATACAAACTAGTGTTATTTTAATTTAAAAAAGGAGAGAACTAGACTCTTAGGCCAGAGAAGGGTAAAAGGTATTAAGATATGAAGAACATGTCCACTAGGGCATTTGATGTTGGTCATTAACAAAAGATTAGAAAAACAGCGGTCAGAGAGGAAGAATTTGGTGGGCCCTGCCTAAAAAGAAGGGCCATCTCTGCTAACAGACTGGGTATTTCGTCACTTTAGCAAGGCTGCTCACCCTGGAGGATGTTTGCATGGGACTTTTTGTCCTGACAACATTAAACAACTATTATATAACAAATTTCCTTTTTGTTCTCTTGCTGGCAACCTTCTTATTGCCATTTTGAGCCCTCATAAGTGAGTTTTCTGAGACTTTTTTGATTGAATCAATTCAAGTATTTTTACATTTATCTCCATTATATTTTTGGTTGTGAGACACTAGCTGGACAGACTATATGAACTGGTTAATGTGAGACAGCTCTTCTTATGGCTCCATGACAAAAACCAAGCACTAAATCAACCAGGTCAAGAGTCACACACACACGGTAAACTTATCAGTGCCATACCAACCTGTGGGGTCTCTCAGATGGCAGCTTGCTTTTGGGGCCACCTAAAAATCTCTCTGTCCTTCTGTAGGCTTCTTCAATAGTCCATTTCATTGTTACCGATGCAGAGAATTCTTCTTTCAGTTGAACAAAATAAAACCCTCTGATTTAAAATATTGTATTTCTCCAACTCTGGGAAACAATCCCATACAGAATAATATAAGATCCTGTTTCTTTTCTCATCGTTTCAGAGGTCTCAATTTACCCACATGTTGATGTAGCCCATCTACTCCAAACCTCTTAAAATCTAAAGTTGCTTATTAAATTTCTAGATGACAAAAAAATCCAAAACTTCAAATACTGTCCAAATGTCAGACAGACACACCTCTGTAATTCAACCATAAATATTACTGGCAAACCACACAACTAATTCACAAAGCATTTTTTGTGACATGTAAAATGTGCTTTAAAACCTTTTAGAAATAACACTTGAGAGGCCTCCCCGGTGGCGCAGCGGTTAAGTGCTGCGCTGTGGAGCTGTCAGCAGCGGCGACGCGAGTTCGACGCCCAGCCAGGGGAGAATCCCACATGGTGTGGCAGACCTCTCCTGCCTTGCCCACTGCTCCCCTCAGCAGTGTATTTCTAATCTGCCTGTTCTGCTACCCGCTCTGTCTCTGGTGAACCCTCTCGCCACCCCACGCCTCTGGCCTGTACCCCAGCTTGTATGTATAAATAAAAAATAAATCTTTAAAAAAAAAGAGAAATAACACTTGAATGATATGGTTGTTTAAGCACAGCCACCTACTTTTCATCTCACCCACACATTTTGGTGTCAAACAGTACAACTTGCTAACAACAGTAAGCTTTTGTGAGACACCTCATGTAAGCAGCAACAACAAAGGGCCTTGTCCTGCTCCACAGCTGTGCCCTTGGGTGCTGTGAAGCTCAGAGTCAACTTTCAACCACCTGTGAAGGGCAGAGCCATTTTCCAAGTGGTCACTTAAACGTGTAAAGGCCTTTAAATAAAGGGGGGAGGCAGGAACATGGAAAGGGAGTGTGTGTGAGTGTGTGTGTGTGTGTGTGTGTGTGTGTGTGTGTGAAAGAGAGAGAGAGAGAGAAAGAATGTGAGAGAAAGAGAAGGGGGGAAAGAAGCGGAGAGGATAGGTGAGGGAGGGATTGTGGAGGGGGAAAATGATCTCTACATTTTTTAATAGGGATCAAGACTGTGATCAATGCTCTAATAAAACCCAAATCAAACGAACATAACATAGATACATGAAAGTAACGCTTTTATTTGCTTAGCTTGTCAGTACTTACATAACAGAAATGGACACATAAACAATTTCCTCTAAAAGTAAACATGAGAAAGAACATTCCAGAAGATTGTTCTCTTTTTTCCTTTCTTGAGCTGTTTTAACTGTGACGGTTACAGCCAGTTTGTCGGCCTACTAGGAGCTGCTGCTTCCTATCAAAGGCCAGGGGCTATCTTGGGTGGGATGGCTCCTCGGAATGCCTGCAGACTCTCCCATGTTTTTCCGACATCAATTTTGTAATTCACAAATGACCCCTTGTGTGGCGAATGTGGTGAGCACAAGCATTGATACATGGGATACATTTATAAAATATCACCAATAAATATTTAAAAATCAGATTTCACTGTAACAAAAATATTGTCATTTAACTTATGAGAGTCATCATCATCATCTGAATGAAGGACACTTTCTTTGTTTTTTGAAATCACAGTGTATGAAAGCACAAATTGAATTTAGTGCATTTTATAAAAATAGCAAATTTCCTGACATTTAAAAGGTGCCAGATAAAAACAAAACTATAAAACATTGACACAATGCCTCAAAGAGGAAATATCATTTGAAAACCAGTAAAAAGTTCTAAATGATTTGCCATACTTTTCTTCAACAATGTAGAAAAGCTACTGAATTTGGCTCAGGAAAGCAATGCCTATATTCTTCATATGTCTGTCCTCCATGACCCTTTAAAAGATTTTTTTTTCTTATGATCCCACAGCAGCAAAAAAGCCAATATTGGTTGGTAGAAACAATCAATTTAGCAGCATCCAAACCCTTCAGTTATTTTATTTTATTTTATTTTTTAAAGATTTATTTATTTATACATACAAGCTAGGGCACAGGCCAGAGGTGTGGGGTGGTGAGAGGATTCACCAGAGACAGAGTGGGGAGCAGAACAGGCAGATGACGGAAATACACTGCTGAGGGGAGCAGCGGGCGAGGCAGGAGAGGTCTGCGATGCCAAGTGGTAATCTCCCCGGCCGGGCATCGAACTTGCGTCGCCGCTGCCGACAGCTCCACAGCGCAGCACTTAACCACTGCGCCACCGGGGGGGGGGCCCCTTCAGTTATTTTTGACATCCAATCTTTTTTCAGACCCATGTCATAGCCTCTTTTTCTCATGGTCAAAGCTTGTAGTTAGCCCCTCACTTCACACTGGACTTGAACAATATGAATCAAGAAAAAAACACCTGTGCTCTGTCTGCCCTGGCAGATCACAAATCTATTTTGGAGAAGATTTTTTACCAACACATATAACTCAACAATTTTTTAAAATTGACCGGTGAACTAAAAAAAAGTCAAAAAGGTTAAATGTTTTCAGTATCAACATCCAAAAAAAAAATAAATGTAGAAAGCAATCCTAATTTTTAATGCTTACATATATCTATAAACCTCTTATCAAAAATTTAAAATAAAAATTTTAGAATGTTTTTCTTTATTACAGTTACAAAATAACTAGTTGGTCATCTTTAAAAAATAAAGCCACCAGCATTACGAGACCTGAAAAGTAGGGTGAATGCCCCTTGGCTCATCTCTAAGGTCTCTCTTACCTAAAAGGTGGGAAACACTAGAGTGGAGTTCTAGTCTCAGTGCTGCCTCTAAATGGCTGTGTTGTCTTAGACAAATTATTACCTCCCTCATCCTCAATTCCTTCATCATTAGCATTTTCCAAATACAAGTTTCAAAGAATAGTAATCTCATAACAAAAGGATTCTGTGGTCAAATTAAGTTGAAAACTGCTACATACACCTCCTCTTTAGGAGATTCAGAATGTGCATTCTATTAGTAAAGGTTCTGAGAAGTCCTGCCGTTTACTTGTTTGGCTTTGTATCAATCTTAGCGGACTTCAGAATCCTGTTACACAGGATGTTATTAGCACCTTATGGACTTTACTATGGAGAACACTTGTCCAGACCACTCTCAGTTATCTTCTAGCACATCAATAACATGTTGAAAGAACAATGCAGAGTCTCTTGACACAGGTTCTAGGGATTAATAGTATTTAGTACCCTGGTGTTGCTAAAATGAATGCTGTATTCCTGCTAACTGGCTCCTTGAAGATCAATATAATTCCCTTATTCCTAATGAAGT
Organism: Scalopus aquaticus; assembly: GCA_004024925.1. Classification (NCBI taxonomy): domain Eukaryota; kingdom Metazoa; phylum Chordata; class Mammalia; order Eulipotyphla; family Talpidae; genus Scalopus; species Scalopus aquaticus. The sequence continues at coordinate 49,863 of PVIJ01001336.1, forward strand.
CTTCATTCAAGGAAAAGTGGCCCTGAGTCTCACAGCATCTGGTGGCCATATACAGCATAGTCACTAGCAGAAATGGTCAACAACAATAAGCTATCAATATAGCTTAGTTTTCCACTCCATTTATGACCTGATGTTTCTCCATAGCAAAGGCTTTTACCACTGTTCCCTAAAACAGTTCTGCTCGATTTTCAGTGGATCCCTTCCCTTTCATTCCTTGTCCAGAATGAAGTCAATGTTCAAGTGGACTGTCACGCTGTCTGCAGGCTAAAGAGCTGCTCTTCCAAGAAGGCACCCCCAAGGCCGTATTGTTCTTCATGCAGACTCATTTCTTCAGGCGACAAGTGGCTTCCTCCAAGAACAAAATCTGCAAACCTAATAAGGTTTTTTTTGTTTTAAATAAAGTTAGTGTTATCATAGAAAGGTTTATTTGGAAGATAACATGTTACTTACTGCTTTCTTGTTCAATAAGAGGCTGACATTTACAGAGGGTGTTAAAAATAGGAGTGGCTTATGTGATTCTTTTAGAGATATTCAGGGAAAAGTTAGAGATGCAGGCAGACATAAGGCCTGAGGAGCCCCAAACATCATACCCATCTGTTTTCTAACCCCTTGTTTTCTCTCATTCATATTAGCCTAGATTTGTTATTTATTCATTGTTTCAGTATGTCATTGCTTTCTGGTTTTGGTCTTTAACCCGAGGGCACTGTTATGTGGATAAGGCTAGCAAGGAGGGAAAGCAGTAAGGGAAAAGATATTGAGATGGAGAGGTCTTTCTTGGTGAAATTTAAATATTATTTTCCATACTGTAAGTGAGGTGAGAAGCAGATGACACCTCCCATTCCACCACAATCCTTCTTCATTGTAATGGCCTTCCCTATAAAACACATCAGCTCAGGTGTGATTCTGATAGTAGCAGTTCCACAGTACAAGTTTGAGCATGAAATAAAAGGAAGGAGCCTGTATCCTGGAAGTCCCTAGACCAAACTATCATACTATTTTCACATGAATTCTAACCCAGGTTGTGGTCCAAGCAGCCAAGCAGGACTTACTTTTTAGGGGCCTGGAGCCTGGAGATGGCCAGCCAGGACGGGAAGTCAGGCGACCGGCAGGCGCAGCGCAGCTCCTCCAAGGCTCTGGTGGTTTCCGCATCGGCCTGTTCCCTGTACTCGTCTTCAGTGAGGTACTTAACCACCAGTTTTTCTGACGTGAACCATTTCTTCGTTTTCCTAAAACATGCAGCATTTGGTTGCTAGCTACATTTCTTAGACAGCAACAGTAATACTTAAGATTCTTTCAATTATACCTACTGTAGGTAAATGGAATTAATCAGGCTTTTCACACCACTAGCCTCTGTAGGCGTGCCTGAGGATGGACGCCTAGAGTATGGTGTGGGCACACATGTAAGTGGGCACACCTGGGCCTAGAGGCAGGGTTATGAGGGTGGCATCATACTGACTGAGGACAGTTACAAGAGGACAAGCTGCGTGATTAGAGAGGCGGCCCAGAGAAAGTTTGTAGAGATTTGTGGGGCGCTGGGTGGCTCGGCCGGCTGGCTGGCTGGCTGCCTGTCTCCCAGCGTCCCCTGCCTGGCCTGTGCCTGCCTTCCTGCCTGCTGTGCCTGTGTACCGGGATCCCTGAGAGAGCATTAAAGCCTGAAAAATCCACCAAGCATTCCTGGACTCTCCTTATCCATCTGCTCAAATCCACAGTGAACCCATGCTTGCTGGCACTAGACCTGTATGTTTTTTATTATTGTGATCTGGGAATATAGAACATACAGTCTGGGTTTAGTAGTATATCTTCCTCTTCTTGGACGAACTTAAGTCATTTCCTAAGATATCTGAGCATCAGTTTCTGATAGAGATGCTAATTGCTATTTTCTTCCTTCATGATTTCTAATCACACAATCAGACAATTAAAAGTCTGGCTTCTTCATGCTCAGCCTACTGATTTTCTTGGGCACTAATAGAAACAAGCCTCTGAAATGTCCTTTTATGGAAACCCAGTAAAATCACTTGCCACTGGCTTTCTATACAGAAAAGCAGGATTTGTGGCACATTGTCTCCACCTAGTGGTGGTGATGCTGTCCAAATGCTAGGGAGGGCGTAAATTGTCTACAAGGTACAGTAATTTATAATGATTCTTCCTTTGCTACATGCCAAGAGACTCATGATTGGAAATTTTTCCCAGCCAGAAAAGTCTTAAAGGGAAGAATCTCATAAAAATGATGATGAAAAAGTTTTAAAAACATGCTATATTTATTGATAAATTAAAAAAAATGTTTTTAGGTATTTACATTAAATTTAACCAGAGATTTCCAATAGGAATGATAAGAATCACCAGAGGTTTTTTAAATATATCTTTCCTTGAATTTGGGACATGAAAAATCTTGTCTCTTCTAAAGATTTTTTGGTGGCTGATGAACTAGACTGGGGAATCATTGGCATTATTTCCTTCTCCTTTTCTGAATTCCTAGCCTGGTCTCCCTGGGATTTGGAAAAGCCCTGGTCTCTGAGCAGAAGATTGGGGCACAGCCCTGGCCTTGAGCTTTACTCACTGTGCGAACTAGCCAACTCCTTAACAGATCTGATCCTCACTTTGCTTACATGGAAAAAAATGAAAGCAACAACCACAACCTCACGAGGTCACTGTACAGGCTGAATGAGATATTTTATATACAGTGAGTGGCCTACAGTAAGTGTTCATAAAGATAATCAAAAGGGTAGCTACGGTATATTATTAAAATGTATTCAGGTAGCTCTTTACAAACTAGAAAATACTATACAAATCAAGGTATTATTTCTCTAGTTTATCATTTTAACCTTTAAGTTTCTGCTTTATCCCCTATTCACGTAATGATTCACTAGCAAAAGCTGAGGAAGTATTACATTTTGATTATTATGTTTGTTATCAACAGCATACACAGCAAGTGCATCAGCGCACCACTGTGTAGGTGACAGAACACACTTTACCTTTGGTAGGGCAGCTGAATGTTTAAAGTGAAAAAGGAAGGAATTCCACCCTGTATTCCTCAGACCACACACCTGGCAAAGGAACAGAGGTTGGAGGAACTGGAGTGGCTGCTTTCCCTGACGGAGGGACCTCTGGTAATCACTGCCAGCCTGAGACAAGGCAGAGGAGTGAGCATTAACCCTGTCAGCCCAGACCTGCTGCTTCCAGCCTCACTCACATCCTCTGCAAGGGGGCCCTGTCCTGTAGCTGGTGCATTTTAACTCTGTGATCTTGCCATACACACCATCACTAGAGCCATCAACTAGTTAGCACATGGTTTCTTTCCTCAAGTCAAGGTAGCCTCATAAATGTTTAATAACGCTCTCTTCCAGCCTGGGTCGGTCTCACTGCTCTACTCCAGGCTTCACCCCTCGTGCCTGGACCACTGTGATGTCTGATGACTGGTTTCTTGTCCCAGGGTCCCTTTCATATCCACCCTCTGTGGCAGAAAATACATGGGCCACGTCCCAGTCACTCAATGAGAGTTTACAGCTGCAGCTTTGATTTTTTGCTTGCTGAATACATATTTTTTTATTTTTGTTTTCAGTTAGTTGCCAACATGTAAAAATCGTAAGATTTAACTCTAATTCACATTCCCAGCTTTTCTAGAAAACCAGATCTGGGAAGACAGGGCCGCATGGCAACAAAGGGCTCAGGCAGCAACTGGCTCAAGCTAAATAAATAGTAAGTGCCCCTTTGGAGGAGAATGCATTGTAGAATTTTCCCTAGTCTTCAAATCGCCTGTCTTTGCCCTGCCAGCACCACTCCCTCAGTATTTGCCAGGATCCCAAATATTTGGATTTCTAACTCTGTCTAGGGAGCAGCCAGAGGGCGGCTAAAATGTAGCCAGAGGGCTGGCTAAAACGCAGAAGGGTTACTTCCCTTCCTGTGTGCAGGATCAGACTGGGTTCCTGAGCATCGCCAGTGGAAATTCCACAACTGGCAATGCCCACCTCACCACTCGCTGCCTCGTGATGGCACCAGACGGGGCTCTCTCTATAAGGAAAGCCCTTTCTGCATTTATTCATCTGGCTGTTTTGAATAAGATATCAGTCCAGTAAAATCTTCTACAGGAACTTTTCAGAATTTTCACTACATGCTGTCGTCTTTGGGTTGGCCTATTTTAACACTTCAAAGATGTAGAAACGCAGGCCTATAACTCAACCAGTACACCTCAAGGGGGGGGGGGGGGCTATCGCCTCTATCTGTGCACCAGCATGAAAACAGGGGCTCATGCCGTGACAGAAGAGACACGAACAGGCCATGACAGCTGAAGTTACCTCATCTTTCTGTACTTTCAAAAGGTTTAACTTTTAAAACCTAAGAGAAAAGAAAGTCCCTTAATACAAATAATACCTTTCCTTCATTAATGATTGATTTCTGTTCCCTGACTCTCACCTCATACACACATCAAGTACCTAAAAGAAGGAAGTGTAGAATGAAACTAGAAATTCTAGACAATCTGGGCCCAAGTTAATTTGTTACTGATTTCAGTGAATTCTGGGAAAGCTGTAAGTATCTGGTAATTGCAAGACTGAAAGATTGATGAAGACTAACCATGGAGATAGGTTAAGATGCTTAAGTTTTTTTATCCTCCTCACAGAGAATAATCTCCAGATGAAATATTGTTAATTATGAGATTAAATATGACATGTCCAAAAATTTCCCCAAACAATAAATAAAACTTGCGTTCAAAAGGTCAAATTTACAAGGAAAGAAAAGACACGCACCGCTTCACAGAGCTGAATACCTTCCCTGGGTAGCGCAGGCTCCTGGACAGCAGCAGGAAGACTACAGCTATGTACGCGAACCGGGCCGTCGTGACGCCAGAATAGACCAGCAGCAGGGACAGGAGCCGCAGAGTCCATGTCAGCAGGTTTATATCCCTTGTGTCAACAAGGGGCCCACGTTTGTAACAAACAGCAAAGCTGAGAAATCCAATTATCAAGACATAGCCTGTAAAAGCACAAGAATGCAAAGTAAAGCAAATCTAAACTTGAAAAAGTTATGTGAAAAACCTGGCACAGTTCTGATTTAGGTTTGAAAATAGAGCAGAAAACCCTCATCTTCATTTTCTTTTTCCAATGAAGGCTGAAAAATGCTAATCAGGCTAGTTCATTCCTTTCACGTGAGATTCCAGACTGACTTTAGTAATAATTAAGGATATACAATAATAAATGATGATAGTATATAAGTTTTTGTGCTTTTTAGTCCCATGTCCTGGCTAGACAAACATCACGGTTGCTTTGGTCAAATCTAAGCCTCAGCATCTCTAGCAATTAGCTCCAAACCTTATTTTTAATTTTTACTTTCTGATCACCAAAGGAAAATGGACTGTTACAGAGGAGGGCCCAGGCTGTCTCCTTCCCCAAGCAGCACTCAGCTCCAGCATCACTTCTGGAGGGATGCGGAGACTCCCTCTAACGCAGGGAAAGAGGCCACATGTCCTGTGTGTGGTGCACACCACCCCTTCTTAAGCCACCAAAAGTGATTCATTTGTTTCCAAGCAAGCCTCAAGATCTGATTTACAGTTTACAGAAAATATAGGGGAGAAAGGCACAAACTAAACTATACCACAAAGGAGTAAGCAGAGAGATCCATAAGGAGGGATGTTCTATAGGATAACTAGCTTGAATCCTTAAGATGGCACTGTGATGAAAAACAAAAGGAGTGTTATGGATTAAAAGAGACTTACAGGACCTAAGAGATGCAAAATGTGTTCTGGACTATATCCTCGCTTATACAAACCAACCATCAGACATTTAGGAAATTTGAACACGGCCTGGGTAATAGATGATTGTACGTAATTATTAACTTTATTTTAATAGTTATTTAACCAAAGAGGAAAGCGGTCTTGTTTTGTTTTGTTTTTCAATGCTTAGTGACATATTTAGGGGCATATACCATGACTATCTATAATTTACTTTAAAAGTATTTTAGAATAAAAAGAAAAATGATCAAAAAATGAAATCTTTAAGTAAAAAAAAACAAAAACCAACTGCTTTTGTTCTGGGTGGACTAATATGAGAAATTTGGTGCTATGGGGTTTGGAGAAAATCTATTCTTCTAGTTTCCATTATTTTCCAATTAAAATAACTTTTGAAAGTTGTTTTACATGAAACAAGAAGAATGAGTGGTTTCTTAACAGTCTCTTTGTTTCCGAAAAATCAAGTCTTCACTAGTCACTTATATTTAACATTCTGACCTTACATACTGACTACACTAAGCAAAAAAAGTCACATTTTAGAGAAATTTTTTTCATTACAAGTTATATGTGGTTAGAGCTTAATCACAATTCAAAAGCATATGTAGCCAAAAGGGACACATACTTCCGGCTCTTTTGTCATTAGTATAGAAAACTAAGAAAGATGTCACAGGGAAGTAGTCTAAAATGAGATCCAAAGAACTGAAATCACCAACTATGAGACTGAAATATTATTTTTAACAACATTTCTCCTTAACTCAAAGTGAAAATTTAGATGCTAGAGAGAAATGGATGTCAAGAGAAAACCTCCAGCTATACTTCAGCTTTACCAATGATCGCATTTTTTTTTTTAATTTACCTACCTAATATATAAATTCTGTTTTCATACGACAGCCATTTCAGTTCTTCCATCAAGTGGCAAATAACATAAACTGAAGCAAACCAACAACCAATCATTAGCGCCCAAAAGGTGCTATACTGTGTATGGAAGAAAATAAATGACACATTTTTTGGTTCATTCACTGTCAGAAAAAATAGAAATAAACAAATAAACCCTCTGAGTTAGAAACTACTACATCAAACTGAACTGAAGCCAACTGCAGCTACTCCAGTGTCTCCTTAAAGGTATGGTCAAGGGACCAGCAGCCAGGACTACCTGGAATGCTGACTCTCAGGCCCCTCTGCAGACTCCTGAATCATAATCTGCATTTCAACAGGATCCCCTGGTGCTTCACATGTACAGTGAAGTTGAAGGAGAACTGTTCTAAGGAATAAATTAATCTCAAAATAAATGCTGGTGTTGCCAGCTTTAACCAGAGTAACTGCAACATTATCAGCTGACAACAATTATCCTCAATTAAGTGTGGAGCATTCTTTTATTGAAAGTGTTTCAGAGAACTAATAATAATGAAAAAATGCCTGACTGTAGTAATGCTTTATTCAAGCCCCGATGGTTCAGCATCATGAGTCCTCAGTTTTGCCAAGAGAAAAGACATTTTCACTCAGCATAGAACTAGCCCAAGTCATTCCTAAGAAAAACACATTACCTCGAAACTAAAAGGGTCAAAACAACTATAACTTAAAACTTAAGCCTTGATATAGTAACAAACAAAAATGGAACTCTAGAAAAGGATACACTTTAAAGTCAGTATACACAATCTTGAAATATAATTGGAATCTGCTATAATCAATATGACTTAATTTTGATGTTTTTTTCATGTCTACAAGATCACAGTTTACATGTTTCCATGCATTTATACATAGTGTGCTTACCTTAGGAATGTGCTTTTTCACCAGCAGTAGGACAAAGACGAATGTCATTAGAATACCTAGCACAGTCCCAGAGGAGTAATAGAAAATAGGGCTTCTGTCAAGACAAGCAGATAAAAGTCATTTAAATACCAAGTTGCACTTTCTGTCTTAAAAACATGTTTAACCTAATAACAGTAGTCATAAAAAATACTAAGAAGAAAAAACTCAGAAGGCAGCTTTGATTACATCCTGTACTCCAAAAAATGGAATCTGTAGTTGAAATTTATGGTATATGACTTGACACTAACTCAAAACAGAATATGTGAGTTATCTGGCTATGATTAGAATCTGATACAACGATATTTATGGGAACCTATTAGGTAGCACACACTTGTCTGAGACCTTTATCTGCATTCAAAACTGCCCTGGGAAACAGCTATTCACATCTAGGAAAGGAGACTAAGGCATGAAGGATGTGAAGACCCTCCCAAGTGAGTATCTACTAAATGAAGAACTCAGGCTGTACATACAGCCCAGTTACTCTGAGTCTGTCTTTACTCTTCCAGCTCTGGAAGAAACACTGGATTTTTAAAGACCATGAATGGCATTAAACATGACAAGGAAAAGCACAAAAATGAACCATGTTAAGAACAGCAAGCCAAGAAGTAAAATTATATTGGAGAGTCCTTTTTCATGAGAAACAAACTATTAGGATAACATATTTATCCAAAAGTCAGCTATTTGTTAAAATCAACCTTCTGTATTAGAACCATGAATCCAGAAGGCAGCTTGAATATAACAGAGAAAGCAAGGCATCTGGCACCAGAAAATCTGAGTATAAATCTCAGTCCTGGCAAGAATTTGTTATATGATGACGGATATTGAATTTTTCATCCATAAAATGAAAAAAATAGTACAGAGCTCACAGAGCTGTTAAGAGGATCAAAAATGAAGATAATGTATACTAATACATAATATAAAATAACAGATGTGAAAGTACTCTCTATCATACACACCAAGCTAGACAGAGAACTATTACTGGTTTTATAGGCCTTTCGAGCACTATCTTCAGATCTGTTGTTTGCAAAACCTAAAACAAGAACTACAAAGTACTGCAGAAATATTTAGCATAGAAACATTCTCTACTCTTTTTGATTCAGAGAGTTCAAAGTGGAAATGAGTACTTACTGACTCAAGGTCTCTGCATAAAAGAAGAGGATAACACCTGCCGCAAACACAAGGAAGAGTTTGAAATCCACAACTAGAGTAAAAAAGCACATACAACAAAGATTTGGTGTCATTGTAATGTTAGTAAAAGAAAGTCAATTTATTGAAAGGCCATGTCAAAAAAACTGAACCCAGAAAGTCAAGTACAATAAAAATAAACTTACTACTTCGGTTCACACTTATTGTATGGATAATCATCTTCCCAGCAGGATTCACAGAGAAGCACACCGTCTCCTCATATGGATTGATGGTTATGGTTATTTCATGAGATGCCTTTGGTGTCCAAAAGGTATGAATCACACATTTAACAAAAGATAGACTGGGTTCTGGATACTGGCAATTGTGTCTGTCTGTGATATACACAATACTGAACAGGCCTGAACTGGTAATTTTCACCTACAAAGCAAAAACACATAAATCATAAATATATATACATGATTTATATATAATATAAATGATCAATTTATGTAAATATATGTGTAAAAACTTCACAGAATCTTCTTAAAATCCTGAGTGAAAAGGAGTAGAGAGAGCCCCAGATTGGCTGAGTAAAGAGACATACTGATCACAGCATGTAAAGAACACTCTGATCCCAGGGCTGGACCCACACATCCGTGCTTAGTCTAAACACTATAGGCACAGAAATTCTGCAAGAGGAGTTTTCTTTCCCTGAGTTGTGGCTGATTTAACTCCCTCTTCCAACAGACTATTGTGGCCAATGGACATGTAGATAAGGATGATATGGCAAGTAATAGGTGGCAAACTATTTGGTTACAAACAAAAGGAGAGTACGGTTTATCTCTCTACCACTTTCTACTGTGATGCAGAAAAAGCACTTCCTTCTGTATCAGCTGAGCATGTGTAATTCAGGCCTTCTGATCAGAAGCCAACCTCAGAATCTATTCACTTCTCACAACAAAGCATAAGCTACAAAGCCAAACACATGAAGACAACCCGGTGATGGTTAAATGACAATCCTGCTGGGGCTTTTGTCCCTATTTTTCTTCTTGTCCAAGAGAAGGGCAAGCCTGAAAAGAGGAGAACACCAGCTTTGAGTGATATTACCAGCCATCTGTCAACCTGCCCCTCATTTTCTTGCACGTTAGCTATTGGTTAACTGTTGCTCTGTCTCCAATATTGCTTTCTTTCATACTTCTCAAGGACTCAATGTACACATCAAACTGCTTCCAAAATCCTGATCTCTAAGTTCCTTGATCTACTCCCCTATTATGCTCCTCCTCCATCCTTCCTCAGCTAATCACTCCCATGGCCACACTCTGGATCTTGTGAGTCCAAACTGCAGCCCCTCTACAGGCTGCATTTCCTGCATTTTCACTGGCTGGTCACCACCTCCTATATTTCCAATATATCTCTTCTAATATCCCACCCCCAACAAGTCTTTAACCACATTGTGGATCAAGCATCTTCCACTCTCCTCAATCCCTTGATGTCTTCGCCCCTTCTTATCCAATTAAATTCTATGATCAATCATTACAAATTATCCCCTTATAATCAGTCATTACAAATCATCTTCCTGTACCCTTCACTCTGCTCTACTCCTGCTTTATCATACTCACTTGCAAAACCCAACTCTCCCCTTATTCCATTCTTGAATTTCCACATCGCCAAATGTGCTGAAGAAAGTGTTTCAAACAGTGGTCTCACTTCAAACCCATGACTATGAACCTGACTGCACACAATCATACCACCAGTCCTCTCTAGTCACTGCTGCTCTCACCAGCCATTTCACAACTTCTCCTTCCTCAGTACCCCAACACCTCTTTTCCCGCCACACTCTTGGCTGATAATCCTTCCTACTCCACTGAAAATGGAAGAAATCAGAGGAGAATGTCAACCAGTGCCTATCCCCATGTCCGCCTCTCAGCACCGGCACATGCTCTGCTTCCTGTCTCTGGGGAGAATTTCTGCCACAGAGGAGATTTACATACTCTGTTTTAAAGGAAAGTACCTGACTTGTGTACTGGATCTGATCCACCTGTGCCTATCCAAGGATATGCCATTAAAACACACACAACACACTCAATCTCCCCATTTCCTTGCTTTCTTACAATAAAATTCTTTTTGAAAGTTTCCCTTACTTGTAGTATCCAGTGCCCTTCCTCCCATTTTCTCTTTAACCCACTTCAATCAGGCACCATTCCCAAGAGGCTGCCCCTGACAAGGTCACCAGTATCCTACATGTTGTTAAATTAAGTGATCAATTCATCCTCAGATATCCCACGTGGTCTGTCAGCATTTAGCAGTGCCGTTCATTTTCTTCTTCTGTTACACTTTCTTCCTGGGACTTCCTGGGTAACTCCTTCTTCAAATATTGCTCTTTTTCTCTCTTCTCTACCAACCCCTTCCACTCTCTGGCCCATTAATATAAGATTGGCCCAGGCTCAGTTGTTGCTTCTCTTCTCTTCATTTAAACCCACTCATTAGGCTCATGACATCCATAAACATGCATCACTGCTTACTTTTGCAAAAAGAAACACAGGAGAGATATGCCAGCATACTATCCACTATATATACCAGTAACACTGGCACCTATAGGTGTCAGGTAGAAATGCGTAAAGGGAGGGGGGAGTGACAGTTCTTTGAGGATTCCTTTGTGTAGACTTTTGACTTTTAAGTCATATGAATATTGCATATATTAAAAAATAATGGTAATAAAATCAACCAGGATGGGGAAAAATCCTAAAATGGAAAAATATATATATTTCAATTGAAAGGGATGGATGGGACTGAATTAAGTCAATACTTTTTAAACAAGGGATTCAGAAAATATACCCTCAAACTGAAAAGCAAACATACGTAAATAAGTATTCAACTGTTACTACATCTGTTTTTCACAATGGTATGGCTCAGACATTCTGAAATTACTTTCAGTGTATTCTAGGATTAGGCAAATAAATCAAGATATTAGAGAGAATGGGAAATATTATCCTTTTCTCACTATCAGAAAAGGAAGTTACAAATAGGGAAAGGTGGGCGATTAGAATGAACCCAGTGGTACTGGATTTATCAGAACCCACTGTTTGCAATAGATATAGATATGCACGTAGGTACATGAGTGTAAGTGTGTGTGTGTGTACACACATAAGACAATGATATTCCAGTAGTAATAAACATGCCTGACACTGACTACTCCTTGGAAAAATATTTGATTGCAGATTTTGTTCTGAGATATTCCAAAATAAGCCTGGACCATCTTGTTTGCCTGAAGGTAAAGAGGGGCTCAGACAATGACAGACATAGGTAAAAGGCCACAGGAGCTAGTCTGAAGGGGCTCCTTCTGGACAAATCTAGAACTTGAGTATCAAAAGAAATAATGAGATAACGGATTACAGTCTACTGAATGAATTGACAACCCACGAAACAATATGGAGATAAGTAGGTAGGAGGAAGAAAAACTCTTCCTTATAGATGAATGCAAGTGAATGTAGAAAGAGTAATGAAATTAGAAAATCACCAATCACCATCTTATAAACAACATGTTGATTCAGGCAAGCATCATCAATGGATGATAAAACCAGGGTGAAAGTTCAATGAATAACAGATTCAGATAGATAGTTTCAAATTATCTCTTCAAAATAGTCATTCACTATCAAGGGGGACACAGTCATTTGGTAAACTGCAAATTAGCAGAGTTTACCTTAACCAGTGATCAAAGTGATGTATATTATCAATAATGTAACAAATCAACATCATAAGTATCCGGATTCTACTTCCTAGCTATTACCTTAGGCTAGAACACGCTTTTGCCAGACACCCTCTAGGAACTATTTCTCAAAGGCCACCTTTCCAATGAGAAGTATTCTGGCCACTTTTTATTACTGTAATATGTCCCCCACCTCCTTTATTTTATTTATGTTATTCTCTCTCTATTTTTTTCATAGCACTTACTAGTTTTATAATTTTCTTCTTTATTATATTTATGGTGTATCCCTACCCTACCCCCACTCCCAAAATTGTAAACATCACAGGAGTAGGGGTTTATTTTGTTCGCTGATATATTCCAAGAGCCTAGAATAGCTTCTGACATTTAGTGGTGCTCAATAAATAGTCATTAATTCTTGAATGAAGGAAAGTTCTAGACTATTCCAAGTATCTATTATTTTGGCCATATCTGGCACTGGAGCTAACTGCAGAATTTCTATACAGAGGGGTTTGGAATGGCAATTATTTTGGGAAGTAGGAGTGTGGGTGTTGTCTTATGTCTAAAGAGCAAGCACACTGTACTCAGACAGTATATTTATTCAATTTTTTTGGCGTAGGGCCAATGACGAGTATGGAGAATCAAAGTCCCCTCCTATGTACACCACCTCTGGAGTCACTGTGTGTGTTCCTCAAGTCAGCTTTCACAATGACATATAGCTCTATGTCATACAAAAACTATCTTCTACTCTTAAAATAGTATATTGTACTTCTGTACCTAGGACATGATTTAAAAGTAGATGCTTACCTGCATAGTTGACCAGATGTACTTCCACTCCAACTGGGAATTTTGATAGTAGCAGAAACAGTCTGACGCAGAAGCATTAATTAAATCCATTTCCTTCAAAGCTTTACATGCTAGAACTAAGAGATAGAGAAGGAAATATATTTCTTAATATTAAGTTGCCCAGAATTTTATCTTTTTTTCTTTTCTATTCACAGAGTTAACAATAGTCATTTTTATATTCTATGACCAATAAATTCTTCTACATGGTAATTATAATCCTTTATTCTTTCCAAGCTAATAGGAGACAGACAAACATTTCTGGTCCAGTGTGAATATTCTTATGAAAGATGCAGGGTACTATAAGAGCACAGAGAAAAGGCACTTCTTCAATACTCAAGTAGAGGGCAAGAACTGAGGGCAGCCCCAGAAAAGAGGAATGTGCATGAGGCACTGCAGGATAAATTGGGGGCAACAACGGGGTGGAGGTGATAAATGTGCACAAAACCATAGGGATGACAGAAGTGGTTCAGCAACTCATTCAAGGAGGAAGTGTAGTGAATACAAGAGGACATTTCAACACCTGCAGCCAGAGAGGTAAGCAGTGGTTACTGCTACTCTAAGTCATGTTTCATGCTGAAAGCAGAGCACTGAAGGATGTTAGGTAAGTATCAAAGTCTCAGGAGGAAACTTAACACTCAAAAAGTTTAAATGAAAGGAGTTCAGTGAAGATGTGGGCAGGGTCAAGGCTTTAACATGACACTGCACTTCCCAGGCACCAGCAACAACAGGCAATACCCCAAGGCCGGAGGGGGCAAAAGGATAACCACTGCCAGAACTTCCATGGAAGTGGGGTGAGGTTATGGGTGCCCCAACCTCTTTCTCCTGCCCTCCTGGCCAGTGCTTCTTGTTGGCCAAATCTAAAAGGAATCCAGAGGGCCAAGTCCAGGTGATGTAGTCCACACAGGTCAGCTTCCAGGCCTGGAGCTGAAGGGGGTGGGGAGTGAAAGGTGTAGGGGGGGTCAGAAGATAGCTCCCTGGGAACAGAGACAAGCCAGCTCTATAAAGAAGTGACAACAATTTTTACTGTCATGTTTTAGAAAGAACATTCTATAAAGCAAAGTGAAATATTAGAGGGGAAGCTGACTGAAAAGCAGGAGAACCACCAAGGAGGCTACTGAAGCAATGTAAGCAAGAAATGGACTGAGTAGGAAGAGAAAGAACAGGTTATGTTTTAGAAAGAGCATTCTATAAGCAAGGTGAAATTTTACAGAGGTAAATGTGGTAACTGTCACAAGAAAATGATAAAGAGATGGGGTTCATTTCATTCTGTGCTGCCACTACATTTGAATTTAAAATGAAGTGAGGCGTAAGTTACAAATTCTTCTGGATTCAGGATAGGGTGTCACCATTACATCTGTAAAATAAGAAACAGGAACTGGGAACACTTATGGACACAGAGAGAAATGGGCCTGATGCCCAACCCCCGACTCCTCTAAGGAAAGTGTGGTCAGCTGTTTCTCCAGAAAAACCTGAAATAAAGCTAGCACAACCTGCTATGCCAAAGACGGGGAAAGATTGGGTAACCACTAATAGGTAGTCAACAATTACATCCATTTACAGAATAATATTGAATAAGCCCAGATAGGTCCCTGTCCTGGCTAAACACATCCTTAGTGTTAAACTAGAAAAAAGTGATGACAGACTTGGGGAAAGGACATTGCAAAGACCCATCACCTCCTAAAATACAACCTCAGAAGCCAGGGTTCTCAGGTGGCTACACAAAGCAGGAGAGTTACACAAGTATCCAGTATCTTCCACTGTGACAATGACAAATCATTTCATCCTTACTCTGCACATTGTGATATATTTGTTCTTAAATATACTAACAAACGTGCATAGTTTGAGAGTTGAGATGGGAATATAAGAATACAGGTTAGAGGCAGAACTCAAAAAGTCATGAGAAGGAAGCTGTAGAGGTTCTGTTAAATATAGGATACTAAAAATTCAAATTTAGTATCCTGTAGATTTGAAACTAGATGAAAACCAGACCTCTGGTAGTGACCATAATGTAATATATACAGATGCTTATTTTATAAGGCTGGGCACCAAAGCCTATATAATGTTATAAACCAGTGTTATTTCAATTTTTAAAAATGCATACTGCATGGTCTGTAAAAACCAAAAGGAGTATACAGAGACATTACTACCAACACACAGCGATCATGCTCAGGCACATTCTTAGGTCTCAAATGCAAATTATATACCTGGCCAGAGGCTGCACAGGGAAAGGGCGCTTGACTGGACATCTACGGGCTGGCAGCTAGTTGTAGAAAAGATACTGCCAAGAAAGATGGGGTAGAACCTAGAAAAGCCTGAGCAGTTTTGAGGGGGCACACGCAATCACTCGTACACACACACACAACACACACACATTTTATTTAAAAGCCCTCAGTTGGGGAGTAGCAGAGATAAGATTCCAAGTGCTTTGAACTTGCCTTCCTGCATCCCATGTTCTGCATCCTCACACCCTCCTTGGGGGTCACTGAGCAGGACAGGGCAGTCAGAATTGACAACTTTAAGCTGGGAGTGCTCATTAAAAGCGAGGAATTCCTACCTGTTTGAAAGGGGAGTATATTTCACCAGGGCAGGTAAGAAG
Organism: Scalopus aquaticus; assembly: GCA_004024925.1. Classification (NCBI taxonomy): domain Eukaryota; kingdom Metazoa; phylum Chordata; class Mammalia; order Eulipotyphla; family Talpidae; genus Scalopus; species Scalopus aquaticus. The sequence continues at coordinate 65,661 of PVIJ01001336.1, forward strand.
CATAGGGTCTAAGGTCCACGGACCACAGCAGTCCTGTTAATTTCCAAACAGTTCTTTCTTCAGGGTTATTTCTAATACCACACATGTGTGCAATGCTAGGGGCTTTTGTTTTCAATTATCTGCAAGGCAATAACATTTTTTGCCTGCTGCATTTGAGCAACAGATTTCAGTAGTCACATAACAGGAATCTATAATGAAAAATGAAAAACCACATAAAACACAAGATAAGCATGTATCTCATGTTTTTTTAAAAATAGTGGTATGAGGTATAATTACATAATGTATTATTTCGTAGCATAAAGTCTCAGAAAATCCAAAAATGATTACATATTAGTAGTTATAATCACAAGGACATCTTTCTCCAGACTCTTGGTTTGCTTGGGTCCTAAAACACACACAAAATTCATTTTAATAGCAATTACATGACTTCAAGCAGTTTATGCTGGCAGAAGCAATCATGATGAACATTTATGTTCTTGAATACCTAAAATACGCTCTGAAAATAAGGAGCTTCTTATTTGAAGCTTAAAGAGGATTTTACAGGCCTTGAGGAAGCTATTTTCACAATTCTACCAGCAACAAAGGTCAGATTCCCCAATCTTAGCTGAAGAGACCACTTACAAGGGCTTTTCCTGTGGCTGCACCCAGGCCACTCTCTGCACCCCCTTTCCTGTGGGCTTCCATTTCAAGATGAATCAATTCTCAAAGTGGGTCAACTGATCCTCTTGTTAATGGCCTGAGAGAATATCTTCATGGGGTCTGAGCTTTATAAGCAAATGCTACCTTCAATGAAATTTTTTTTATTTGATCCTGACTGTTCCTTATATCATTTGATACCTGTAGCTCTTAAGATGAAAGCCAAATGATGACATATAAGTACAGTGCAATGTTTGAATTCAGTAATAAAAGCTTCTCTGTTATCCAAACTACTGTCTGCTTGTACTTGGATTACTGTAATTGTCTTCTATTTTTCTCTCTGTGTCCAGAACTGCCCCTACTCCCCTGCAATCCATTCTCCAGTCAGCACATAAATTGTTTAAAAACATCAATTGGAACACGTTATTTAGGCAGCTCTCCTCCCAAGACCGCCTCCCTGTGACTATAAAGTTCCCTCTCTTTTTTTTTCTTTTCTCCTTTACCTACGTAATAAACCTGTCCTTCTAAAATGTAAAGAACAAAACAAACAAAAAACCCACATTATTTAAAGACACACACACAAAAAAACCCAAAACCCAACAACCCACATTATTTACCTGCTCAAAACCTTCAGTGGCTTCTCATCACATTCAATAAAACCCATACTCCTTTCCAAGGACCTAGATGCCTCTGACTTTTCTCCCCCACTTCTCTTGGCTACTCCAGCCACACCAACCCTTCTGTCCTCAAGACGCCCCACTACCCAAACCTCCAGTTTTCCTGCTTGCCGTTTCCCTGGCCTGCAACCAGATTCGTCAGATCTTGGCAGGGCTTGCTTCTTCCAACTGATTTATGTGCTCAGATGTGAGGAAGGTCTTTCTGAGTCCACTGTCTAAAGCAGGACCCACCAGTTACTTCCATCGGCTTTCTTCTTACTCTGCTTCACTTTTTCTTCATTTCACATACGTGCTTACTAGTTCATACTTGATCTCTTCATGAACTTAGGAACACTGCATATTCATTATCGTATCCCCGGCATTTAAATATGTCCTTTGTATATGTGCTGTAATTTGAGAGGATTTGTGGGTCATGCAGGCACGCGCAGTCAAGCCAGCGAATGCCTGGCCAATCTTTTGAGAGCCTGGCCAGTGCCAATCAGTACCATAAAAGGAGTTACACTGGTCCTCGCCTTGAAGCAACCTGATGTAACAGGACACCCTCTCCAGCCTGTGCCATTGCTACTCCACCTATAGACCCCACAGGCTACAGTGCCCCCTAATCCTACACCATCATCAATATACCCTTAATACTCTTCGGGCTAGGGACCCTTTTTTCTCGCCTCAAGGCAGAGAGAAGGCAGGAAGCAAGAGGCACTAATATGTTTGTCTTTTTTTTTTTTTTAACTCATATATGGCACATCAATGTGGTCTTTGTAAGGAATCTCCTGGTTAGAAGAAAATAATTGCTCTGAATTTCACTCAATCATTAACCAGACTAAGGAAAGTATGGAGGTAGTGTTTGGCTACCTACAAAAACACTACAAAAAGCAAGCTGCATTGTCTTCTGTAGATTTGTCTACAGAGTGGCATATGCTTTTGAGGTAAAGTTATTATCAAATTTATACACTAAACACAGGATATTATTATAGACAATGTGTCAGTATCCGGTAGTGACTTGTGGCTGCCATCCATTGTTATTACCTCTCTCCTGATATGAATGCATTTCAAGCAACCCACACAAGAATTCCTAAATACTTAAGGAAGTAAAAACTCAAACACAAGAAGCCACAAAGACTAGCTCCAAGTGAGTTCATGTGACCCTTAAGCCATGGGCAAGTGGTTGCAATTGGTGTTAGTGAGTTGTGATGATCAAGATTGTTACTGAGATTGGCCTACTGCCTTTCTGTAGAGAATAGAACTAGATCTTTTATCTTAGATTGCTGTGAAAATTATGTCTTTCTTGGGCCTCTTTTCCCTTTAGCAACCTTCTTCTAGAGACACTTTATCATTCTGTTTCTACTTCCTCTATCTTCACCTGGAGATTAGAAACAGAAAATGCAGCCAATTTGACTCCAATTGTCACCACGAGCCCTGACACTGAAAGCTGGAGAGCTGCCCTCATGTCTGCAGGTGCCATTTATCCCACAAACCCAGTTTTGCTGGTCCATTCAGCTAGGATAGAATTTCCTTGTGGTAGAAATAAGGAAACTCAAATACCTCACATCAACAACAAAACCCCTTAACAACGCAATTCAGAGAACAAAAGGGAATTTCTAGGGATTCATAAAAATGTAAGGATAACAATTCAGTAGGTCAGAAGAGCACAGTATCTGCCAGGGAGAGCTACTACTTCTATCTGAAGCTGAAATGTTTCTCTACCCTGGAAGGTGCCCCATAACCTACTTACTCACTTCCTCAAACCAGATTCAGATCAGGAGAAGAATTTGAAAGCATGGCTATCTTTTCGGCACTTTGGAGTATGTTCCAACAAACCCTGAATGTCATCCCTATGATGGTCTTCCCAGCAAGGCAGTGTTTGTAGGCCATGGAATGGCTGTCACCTTCCTTAACTTCGTGCTGTCCTTGCCAGGCTTTCTTGATCCTTCCAATAAAGCTGACTTGGAAAGGACAATATATTCCTGGACAGCTGTGCCCTAAATGCTAAGATAAAGCATAATTGTTTGCATTATCAAAGTAGCCTTTGATAACCTTAACCAATGAGATGCCCTTAGTTCATCTTCAGTACCACTCAATTTATAACGTTAATCTAAGTTTTGTACTACATGGTTTTTTTTTTTAAAGATTTATTTATTTATGCATACAAGCTGGGGTGTAAGCCAAAGGTGTGGAGTGGTAAGAGGATTCACCAGAGACAAAATGGGGAGCAGAACAGGCGGATCAACTTAAGTACACTGCTGAGGAGAGCAGTAGGCGAGGCAGGAGAGGTCTGCTGCGCCATGTGGTATCTCCCTGGCTGGGGATCGAACTCGTGCTGCAGCGGCTCTGGACAGCTTCACAGTGCTGCGCTTAACCCACTGTGCTACCAGGGAGGCCCTTATACTACATCTTATATGAAAAAGGAACACTACATATCGCCCACTTTAACAAATTAAATTTAAAGTTACTTCTTTGTATTACTTTTGTTGTTTATTAGTTTTCTTAAGTCTAGAGAGATATATTTAAATTAATAGGTTTAGTCATACTGAGGTAAAAATATTCAGTCAAAATTTCAGAAAAGGGCAGGTAGTACTTAAATCTACTTAAAGAATATGCTAAAAATAAAAAGCACAAACACACCTAAAGTCTTAACAGATCTCAAACAATCCTCAGCATAAAAATATTTCAGCAATGTTTCTCATGAAAATTTAACCTTACATGGCCCTAACATGGGAAAAAAAATCTTCAGGTAAAATTATAACAGAATAATAAAATCACTTATTAAATTAGATTGTCATCTTCCCAATTTGGCCTTTAGCTGCTTTTCTTTATGACACAAAAAGGAAGGGAAAACAAGAAAAAACAAAAAGCAAAAAAAAAAAAAAAAAAAAAAATCAAGGAAACTTAACTCCTGAGAGTTCAAACAGAGGAAGTATTTGCCTGGCATTACTTTGTAAATCCACATTTTCAAAGGAGTTAGCATACAGCACCAAAGATAGAAAGGTAAATTTTCTATTTAACCTAACTGTTTAACTTAACTTGAATATAAATCTTGGTTTTTATTTCTCCAATTACATACATATATAATGAAACTGAAATCATCACATGCTAATACACATTCAGGTCTGATTTTAACTTCCAACTATTGATTTGTCATCTTCTTCAGAGATGAATTTAAAGCTCTGTCTTCAAATGGCTTCTGCTACAATTCAAGCCTGGGAATTCACTGCAGTGGCCTGAGCTTTGTCTGAAGATAACACATCATTTCTGGGGATCTCACCCACTATTTGCAACTGTGGGTGACTTATTTATGACTTTTTATCTTCTATCTTTGATGCACAAATGAAAAAAATATTATTAACTACCGAAACAACTCTGGATGACCCTTGGTTTGCAATTTCTCTTCCTTTCAACCAGAAAATTACTTTCCCTTCTATGCCAACTGCCTCTGACTTTCCCAGAAACAGGGTGACAGAGAGCTGGTCTCAGTCTAGATGTTCTCCATTCCATGGAAGGATGAGTAACAGAGTTTTAAGTCAGGAAATATCATCGGGGCCTCCCTGGTGGCGCAGCGGTTAAGTGCTGTGCTGTGGAGCTGTTGGCAGCACTGATAGAGTTTGACGCCCGGCCGGGAAGAATCCCACAGGTGCAGCAGACCTCTCCTGCCTCACCCGCTGCTCCCCTCAGCAGTGTATTTCTGATCTGTCTGTTCTGCTGCCCACTCTGTCTCTGGTGAACCCTCTCGCCACCCCACGCCTCTGGTCTGTACCCCAGCTTGTATGTATAAATAAATAAATCTTTAAAAAAAAATCAGGAAATATCATCTAATTCAAGTCTCTCACATTATGCATAGGCCCTATGTTATGAAAACACCAGCTCTTTGTTCTCAGGGTTCCTCATAAAACCACACTCTTGGAAGAGCAATGGTTCTTAGACCTAGTCTAGTTAGAGTTTCAACATGGTGTCACTGACCCAGCACATCCAGGATGATCTACAGTTATAGTTGTAAGATCTATCTGGAATGGCAAGTGTTGCTATAAGGCTACAGAAGTTGCCATTTTTCTTAGCCTGGGCTAGAATTTTATCAACTCAGTGGGCATTCTGCATGTGTCAGGCAAGCAGAAACTCTGATAAGCATTTGTGTATATCTTTGATTAACAAAATAGAGAAGTGAACTATTAACACTAAATATGATGACACAAAAATGTGAAAAATAATGGGGCCATTGAAGCAAAAAAGGAAAATATTGGAAACCATTCAGTAATCGGACATCTTCATTTTACTGATGAGAAAACTAGTCAATAAAAACTAGGCCTCCCTGGTGGCGCAGTGGGTTAAGGTGCAGCACTATGAGGCTATCCAGAGCTATGGCAGCACGAGTTCGATACCTGGCCAGGGAGAATTCCATATGGCACAGCAGACCTCTCCTGTTTCTCCTGCTGCTTCCCCTCAGTAGTATATTTCAGTCAATCTGCCTGTTCTGCTCCCCACTCTGTCTCTGGTGAATCCTCTCAACCCCCCCCCCCCACCTCTCTGGCCTACACCCCAGTTCTTGTATGCATAAATAAATTAAAAAAATATGTATGTGCCTGGACCACAGTAGTTCAAGTGGGTGGTTGAATGTAATGACTGAACTAGACTCAACATTCTGGGTGCTGGTCCAGGGTTACTTACAACTTTCTGCTTGTTACCATGTTCATAAGACCTCCTTAAACAGATCTGTGATTTAATTTTTCATCAATATGTAATGGTTACATTTCATACCACTAAGCCTAAACTTCCTCATCTGTAAAATTGGCTTATAAAAGGTTCCCCATAAGTAGTAGCTCCCATATGGGAGTTACTACAAACATGTTAAACAAGACAATGCAGTTAAGGCACTTACGACACTATCTTGCACACAGTAAACAACAAATGTCTGTTCATTGAGAACTGGAACAGAACAGTTTCCTGAAGTTTCTGCAAGGTTCCCAACAGTTGGCAGCTGTGGCAGATTCTAATAATTACCTTCATCCTTAGACAGAGAACTCTGACTTTATATTGGAAGGCTGCCTGAGACCCCACTAAAAACCATACTTGGTTACTTCCCTTGCAACCAGGACGACTGAGAGGAAGAGAAGTTGGTGGAAAGTGATTCCAGGAAATCCTTTGAAGATTTTTATAGAAAAACAATGAAAGGTAAATGTTAAGCTCATAACAAGGTAGTAGTGGCTGTGGAGTTAGAATCTGAGTGTCCCCTTCTGTGCCAGGTCCTAGAGAGCATTCCATGGAGAGCCAGCCCCTAACTCTAAGCTACCATTTGTTTCCTATTGTACCAGAATTGTGCACACGTTAAATATCACAGCACTTCTAAAAGGTATTACTGTCGAGTTCTTTGTTTCCAGTAGCCTGGCTCACTCACAAGGTCACAGAGCTAGTCAGGGGCAGGGGAACTTAGGCCTGATTCTAAGGCCGAAGCTCTTATCTTCTCTAGTTTTGACTCCAAGGCAAGTGTTAGCTAGAGAAATTAGGTTTTCAACATAAAGTGATGTACTACACAAAAGTCTGTTGAAAGTCGCGAGAGTAGGGGCACCTATGTCAATGACTAGTTGTGTTACTACGTTAGACAAATTAAAAAATCTCTGAGCTTCGGTTGCTTCCAGTCGGTAAAATCATAAAATGTCCGAATGTCAGAGAGAGAGACCAGGGAAACCCAAGAGAACTGGAAGGGGTCTCCCGAAGACTAGGGCCCTGAAGGTGGGGCCTGCCTCGGGAGCAGGCCGCGCCTGCAGGGTGAGGCCAGCCCCAGGCAGGGGCGCGCCCGTCCGGCTCGGGCCCGCGCGCCGGGGTAGGAAGGGCGCCCAGGGGCGGCAGGGAGCGCGCGACGCCGGTGCCCGCGGTTACCTGGGAGCAACGCCGCCGCCTCTTCCCCGCGCCCCGCGCGCGTAAACAGTGTGGCCAGGGGTGGCAGCCAGAGCAGCGGCCACAACGGCCTCGCGGGCGGCCGCATTCCGGCTGGGGCTCAACTCCGCGCAGCCTGAGCCCTTGGGGGCCGGGATGGCCGCCAGAGTAGCGAAAATGGCGGGGGCCTGGCAAGATGGGAGGGGGCCGTGAGGCCCGCGGGCGGGAAAGGAGGAGGCCACGCCTCTCCGGACGGAGGTGGAGTGGGGCCTGGGCGCCCCGAGCTGCAGTGGCCTAAGCCAGTGTGGCCGGGTAGCTCGCTCCCGGCCCTCCCCGCCCCTCCGCCCTCTGGACCCCGTGTTACCCGAAGGCGGTCGCGTCACTCTCCACCAGTGGCGACGCCAGGGTGGAGGAGGGCGTGGTGGTGGTGGTGGGGGGGTCTCCGAATTTTGCTTCCGAGATGCCTGCCGGTGACCCGAGGAGTTTTAGAGCTCTGGTCTCAGAACTCCTATGAGTGAACCCTGAGGGCAACGCCCTTTGGCAGATCCCCCTTTATAAAGAAAAATCAGTTTCTTTACTTTTCCTTTTGGTTTTCATTTTTTCTTTTGGTGTGTAACAAGCAAAATAACATTGACTATATCTAAGCTCATACACATCACATTTCAATGTAAAGAGGCTGTAAAACCTTCCCTCACCGATGTAACAGCTATCCCTTAAAATTAGCCTGTGTTAAAAAGAATACAGAGATCAGATTGGTGGTTGCTAGAAGCAGGGCTTGGGGGTGGGGAGCTGGTGGCAAGGGAAAAGGGTGAAGGTGGTCAAAACTAGGAAAAAAAATTGTCACCACCTGCTGCTTGATGATGACTTAATGTGGTAATCATTTTGCAAATATACATATCAAATCATATTGTATACCTAAAACTAACACAATGTCATATGTTAATTTTATTTAAAAACGATATATCTTGACTGGCCTATTGAAAATTAATATAGAACATGCAGCCTTATATAATATACTGTACTTTCTTTTATTTTTTAAGAATCAGCCCTTGTCAGGCCCTAGAAACCCATGAATGTGATATTTCATTCTAAAAATATGGTACCTTCTGCTAAGGTACCACAAAATGTACCACAGAGAATCCAAATGTGACAGAAATCCTCCTCTACAACTAGCACAGACACATTTCCCCTAAAGGTCTGAGGAGGATGCAGTTGACACCCTGGCACTGGGACACTATCATGTATGGCTTTTAGAAGGTGCAAAAAATTGCTTGTTAGTGACTCTTCAGGAGGATAATTATAGAAATAAATATTATTAATTGAACTCCCCCCTTGCCTCTCCCTGCATATTGTCTCCAGAGAAAGGGCAGAACCCCTGATCCAGGTATGAGCTATGAGCTAGCGCAGGGATTTTTTTCCTAACCATATTCATTTTGATTTAGTTTCATTTTGGATGACACTATGGAAAGGGGCTAAAAGAAACAGGTAGATTCTTGAATGACAAATGTGTTTTCCTACAGCTGTAACTAGTAGAGAAATAAAAGAGCAGGGAACAGTAATAAATTAATATTTAAAATGCTATTCATGCAATGTTTTCTTAATAAATATCTAACACCCTATTCCTCCCTGTAGGATAGAAATAAATATTTTCCCAGAGATAACAAGAATATTAGAAAGTGATAGTTCTGTCACTGTGGGACAATCATAACCCCCGCCTAACTTCTCCAAGCCTTTCTCATATGAAAAACTAAAACCACTGGAGGAAACAGTCCTACCAACAGGGCAAAGACCTTCTGCTAGGGAAGAGAGAAGCACAAACCCTGCCCTTGGGGAAGCAGGAGGAACTCTCTGAGCTCAGTGTCCTGAACTGACTCAAAGTAGAGTTGGATAACTGCTAGGGAAATACTCTCTCACTCAAGACACATCAAGACACATCAACATATTACAGATAGAAGGCAGAATCTGGCAGTAAAAGGACAGATATACTGAGAAACCCAACTTGTAAGATTCAGGTACACAGACCCTGCCTAAGACCAAGGCAGGAGTATGGGGAACTGTCTTGCCCCATCACAAAGGCCTAAATAGTAAATAAATAAATGATAGATAAAATGCTAAAGATATTAAAACAATAAAATAGGTAGACATCAAGTAACAAAAAGGGCAAGCAAAAAAACGTAACACATGGAAATAGGCATCTCAAGAGAGTATGACATCATAAGGTGAAAACAACTTTCTAGACTCTAAACACAAAACATGGAAGATGATATCTCCATATTAGATAACGAGTTCAGAACTGCTATAATAAATTAAAAGAAAGAGAAGAAAACTCAGAAAGGTAAGTCAAAGTGACAAGAGAACTCCGTGGCAAATTAAAGAAATACAAGAGAACTCAGAAAATCTAATCAAAGACATATGACACAATCTGGAAAAGCAAATTAATGAGCTAAGAAATAAAATCAACAAACAGAAGGTTGAAATTGAAGTTTTAAGTAGAAAATGGCAGAAATTCAGTAGATAAAGAGCTCAACCAATGAGATCAAGAACCTTAAAGCAAACTATGAAAGCAGAGTAGATCAAATGGAAGACTGAATCAATGACATTGAAGGTAATAATGGGATAAGCGCCCTGGTGGAAGAAGAGAGAGAAACAAGATGTAAAAAAAAAAAATGAAGAGGCAATTTGAGAAATTCTGATACTATTAAGAAAGCCAACATAAGACAATGGGTATCCCAGAGGGGAAGAGGGGGAGCCAAAAGCCTATTCAAAGAAATTATAGAGATAAACTTCCCACACCCAGGGAAGGAATGAAATATCCAATCTGTGAATAAAAAAGAAAATCTGGTTATCTAAATGCAATGAAACCTACACCAAAACATTTAACAGTGACACTAGCAAGAATTCAGGAAAAAAAAACTGAAGGCATCAAAGGGGAAAGCAGGTAATATATAAAGATATTCCCATTGAGCTTGCATCAGGCTTCTCTTTCCTTACCAAATATTTAGACTCTAGGATTGCTTCGTTTTTACTCTACTGATGCTATTTATTTTCATAATTTCCTCTTGATACTGAGAAATTTTGGGTGAGACATTTGGTTTATGCTTACAATCAATCAAAATTTAAGCCTGATAATTATTTTCCTCCAAACAAGATCTGTTACTATCTCATGCATGCAAAGTTTAGAAAACACTGCACTAAATCTTTAGAAAGGTCTGAATTCAAAGTCAAGTTTCAGCTGTCCAAAGAACTTTATAATGCTAGCCCAGAGTGTTAAAGATATTAAACAGGTGAACATCACAACTGAGTTTTGGGGGAGGACCATGACTACAAGCAAAACAAACAAGCAAACAAATAAACAAAACACATACACACATACACACACACACACGAAGAGAATCCAGAACCAGGAGTGTGGTTCTCAGGCTGAGGAAGACTCTTAGGTCCTTTGACATCACCATGGAACAATGCTTCCTTCTCCTAAGAAACAGATGGGATTATCAAACTGATAAATGCTGGTGTCATTTGAGAATAGCAGACTGTAGTAGTTTGCCTCTTTCGAGTGTATCAACTATACTGATTAACCAAAACAAAACAAAACCCCATATACACAGGACACCTGCTTAATTTTCTGTTCAAAGGTTCTGGGATATTATACAGACTTGCTTGTTATGTTTCTGTCAGAAAATAAAGACAATGTTTGCCCATCAATAGTTCAGTGTGGTGAGTCACCATTAAACTTTCTCAGATGGTATACTTCTATCCTAGAAGAAATGGTAGAAAAAGGACAGAATTCACGGAAGCGATTGCTCAATTGTGCTTATATCTCTTAGCTGTGGAAGGCTAGTTAACAGTCCATGCTCATTACTAAAAAAAATGAAACACTGCAGCTTGGGGAGTCAGAATCTCATAGAGAGGGAAGAAGTTGGGACTCCTGTTAGAATGCTAGCAGTGTGGTAATAGCAAATGTTTGGCATGGTAAATGCAGATTCCCAGGACATTCTCCAGAGATTAAGTCAGTCCATCTGGGGTAGAACCTAAAATATGCCTCTTTAATATGTACCCCAGGTGAGTCAAAAGAATTAGGACTAAACTCTGAGTTTATGCAATTCATGTTTGACAGTAACTAGCATTTTGGGCAATTTCGTAATTACTGTTAAAATATTGTGTGTGCATTTTGTTAAAATTGTTATTGTAACAATTTATATTTATTGAAAAAAGATGGTATTCAGTAAAGAGCTTCCTTAATATTATTTTAGTGACCCAAATTCTCTGTTCTTTGACTATTTCCACATGGTGTGAAAAAGATTACAATTAAATTTTCAGCCTCTGCATTTTTATTTCTAGAAGTCTTGTTCTCCATAACTAATTAATTTTCCATAACTGTCATAAGGTTATAATCAGTCATTATGAATCAGAAGTAAAATTTAGTTCAAGTAAGAAATTATTTAGGAGCTTTCACTTGGTTTCTAGGTAGATAGAGCATTTAATTAAATAAATTAGGAGAAAGTAGGCAAAGTTCTACTACTTTGGGTTCTTTTATAACAAAAGATTTATTATTCCATTACTTCAATCACACTTGTTGATGTCATAAAGATTACAGAAATCATATGGCATCATTTCTTCCTTTAGAAAATTCACATTTTTAGAATTTTGCATATCCTGAGGAAAAAAAGCCAATCTGCTCAAGACTTTTCCATAAAAGAAAAGAATAAAAATAGAAGTTGACATGTTGGATTATGTATTTATTAGCATATTTCACCGAAGAAATATTTTGAAATTGACTTGCCATATACAGGTTCAGTAATTTTAGTAATAATTCATGTCAAAACTAAAAGATAAATAGCTTTGCAGTATGAATAAATGATTCTGGAAGGGATGTGAATAAATATAATTCATTTTAAAATAAATAATATATCTCCTATACTAAACTGGCCAAGTCCTTAGTTTAAAAAAAAATTGGTCAAATTCAGTTTAAATCTTTCCATTTAAATTGAGACGTGGAATTCTTTGAAGTAGTGAAACTTAAATTTTGGTGTAGCTCTCCAAAGTCTACTGAGTCCAAAGACTCAGTAGATCCAGTATTTGGCCTGGAAATCCACATTTTTTTTTTTATTCTGAGACCATCATTAATAATACTATATTAATAGTGGGGAAAATATTCAAAAGTGACTGATAACTAGTGGATAATGGCTAGAAAATAATATCCATGGGAAAAGAATGGTGTAATGAGTTAACCTGAAAAAAGAAAGGTTGAAGAAAAACAGCTTTTTAAGAGTTAATTTAAGGAACTGGGATACAGAAAACTGATCATCAGTTATTTATTATGTTTTCAAAGAAAAGAACAAAAAAGAAATAGGTTTAAATTGCAATGAGTGGGTTTAGGATCACAATTTAAATATCATTTTCTTAGCATTGGGATCCTAGTTTATCCCTTAACTTGTATACCAACCAATCCTGTCACTCCACTGCATTTGAATCTTAAGGAACCTTTGCCAAAGTTTTTGATTTTTTTTTTCTGCCAACACACCCTTAGGAAGTATTTTTCTTAATCGGTCATTCTCTATACTTACTCTCCCACCCCCTCCCAGTCACCCCTTAGTAATGTCTATTAAAATAATTTATAGTGAGATAATTACATTTTTTTCTTCCAGGGAAAGCTATAAAGTGCAGTTATCCTTTAGTTTAAGTTCTTTAATTGTCTTTATTAGACAATTTATTGACAATGAAAGAATCATGTGTGATTCAGGAGACCTTCAATTCAGTTCAAACAGGGATTTTACTCCTCTTGCTTTCAGTAGCTGTTCATGACTATAGAAGATTGTCCCCAGTGGCCAATCTATCCAGAAAATTCTTCATTCTATTTAATGTGCATGTGGAAAGATCTCAAATATTTTTTTAAAAAGGCCTGGGGGGGTAAGTGGAGCTGGGAGGAGGTAAATGCAACAGTCTCAGATTTTGTCCTTGGCTTATAAATTCTCTCTTTTTAAATCAGCTCTCAATGGCCTCTATTTCCAATACTGCTGTCTCTTTGTATTCGATGGCTAGACCTGAGTGTGTCATAGAGTTGTTATACACAACTTGACACCTTATTTATTCAGGATGTTATTGTTACTCATGGGAAAGGAAAGAAAAACATATGCAACTGCAAGGAAGACAGTTATAATGTTTTATTTACAATAAAAATAAGGGTTTATAATAAAATATTTTATAAAGAAAATTGACACATGAGAATTTATCAATTCTGAACTATTTTTATAAGAAAATCAACATTTCTGCATTAGTCATGTCTCAACAGAGATTATGGAAAGTGATAAATAAACTTCTAATTTTTGCTAATGTTATTAATCATACTGTTATATGGCACAAAGGAAACTTAGACACCAGGTTTACTTAGAAGCAAGTTTACTCCACTGGTGCTGACTCAGCAGATCTGCATCCAAAGGTTGAGCCTGTTTGTGGAAGTCAGGGGCTTATATACACTTGTTTCTACAAGGTTCTGGATGGGTTTGCATTGGCAGCTGTACATGTCAGATATGACGTGGCTACATACCCAGAGGTGACTTGTATCGTTGCACACCAAGGAGTGAGTAAAAGGTCGGTTGTCATGGGACCCCCAAGTCCATCTGCCTCATGGCGGTGCATGGTCTGACATGAAGCAAGATTCATACCAGGAACTAAGTTGCATAACAGGAACTGAGCAAATGGTTGTTACTAAGAGACCCCCAGGCTGCTTATTTCAGGTCACCATGCTTCAATACTTTGTCTATAAGCCTAGTTGCCTGAAATCAGATGCATTTTTGCTGACAATTGAGTAAAATCTACAAAATTATATGAAAAAGAGTCGTTATTACTTAGTACATTTCGCTAGCTCTATTCTCCCCCCAATTACACATGGTTTGCTGAGAGTTAAGGGCCCTGTCCTAGCAAGAAGTCTTCCCATCTTATCAGAGAATGTATCATACAGAGTATGTGTTAGGATGTTGCCAATTACAAAGAATAGAATTTCAACTAAAAAGTGGCTTAAACAATGAAGATATTCATTACATCCCATACAAGTCCCAAGGCAGGTTGATTCAGCCCTGTAAGCAGGCTGTCCAAGTCTCAGGTTGTTTTCAGGGTTCTACTTTGTTGAAATTTGTCCTTAATATTTGTCTTCACAGTTGTAAAAGGCTGCTATTACTGCTGATACTGTGAACAAAGGTGGGGGTGGGGGGGTGTAGTGGTATATCTCTCTTTCCCTCTCTTGAATAGGGAAATAAATCCATTCTCAGCAACTCTCACCTTCACTCTTTCAACAAGCTCCCTTGCTGGTCCCACTGGCAAGCTATTAGTCTATGTATTTGCTAAACAGGGTAGAGTGAATGGCATTTACAGTTTCTGTGGTGGGAGGTAGCTTCATAGAAGACAAGAACTGGAATGGCAATAGATGGGGGAGGGTGGGGGGAACCACCACAATACTGGTGACAGCTCCCAAAGTCTTCATAAGTGTCTGAAAATGGCAATCTAAAATTATATGCTGACTAAATAAATGAGTTTTGTTCATGATTTTAAAAAGATGTGTTTTCTATTTTGAAATTTATGCATTGATTCAAAATGGGACTTGCTTCAATACCAATTATTAAGTATTCTTCTTTTTAATTTTGTGTAGTAGATTTACAGACCATCTTTATTCTAAAGCATTTAATTTCCAAAATAGCAAATACTTTCTATTGTAATCATGAAAAAAAAGAAAAATTAGACAAAGGACTATGGGTTTTAATGCAGAAATATGAGAGCAAGAGGAACAATAGAAAAAGGAAAAAAAGGAGGGGTGAAGTAGAATGAGCAGTGACTAATCTGGATGGTCTAATGTGAGAGAATTCAGTTAACTAGGTCACCAGCCACTTGAAATGATGGGCAGGATAAGCCATTAAGACACTGGAGCAACTAGAGGGAAAGGAAAGGAAGTCTTCTCCTATTTCAGGCATGTATTCTGCAGGTTAGAATTTGCCTGTCCTAACCACATTGCAGGTGTGTCCCTGGAAATGAATGTTCATATAGTTTGGCATTAGCATTCAGATGGCACTCCTTTTTTTTTCACTTAAAGATAATTCACTTAACAATGATGTTTAAAATAATCCATCTAAATATTTAAGGCTCTTCACTTCCTCCAGAAATAATTAAAACAACTTTAGAATAGGCCAAGGAAAATGTTTGACTATCAGTTTCAAAGGGTCAGCCCTTCCAAGTGATCTGGGCTTTGAAAAGATTTTTCCCTCTATATGAATTAAAATCTAAGCTCACATCAGGGAAAACAGTTCATGTAAACATACTTAGAGGATTAAGAAGTACTTTCCCTACCTTTCATTTCACTATTTTACCTGGTTCTTTATTGCCTTTTCCCAAATTTCCTTTTTTAAATTTTTGCCAGATATAATGATCACTGGATATAGAAGTACTTTTTAGTATTTTATCAATATCGAATAACACACATGAAAGTATCTTGTTGAAATTCTCCTTTTGTTGTGACAACTATTTATATTCAGTAGATTTTTATTACTTTTAATTTTAATTTCTATTGTAAAATAAAAGACTGAAAGCAATACAAAATAAATACATACTCTAGTGAGTTATTTTAAGGGAAACTTTACAAAAACGTTTATTGTAATGAAGAAAAAAAAACACCCCAAATTAAGAAACTGGGTTTTCCAGGTACTCCAGAAGCCTTCCATGTGCCTTGTCCTGATTTCAAACCACCTTCCTCACTATGAAGTACCCTCCATCCTGTATGTCATAGTAATTGCTTCCATGTGTTTCTTTACAGGTATATGATTTGAGTGCACACCCACAGACACTATAATTTTGCCCACTAACATATTCTTTGGATATATCTTTTAAGTCTCTTAAATATTTGGGTATCTTTTAAATATGTCTCAGTCTACAGGTTGACTTTTACTGTTTGTGTCTCTTCCTTGTGATCTATCTGTTGAAGGACTCAAGCTGTCTGACTTGTAGAGTTCCCCAGTCTTGATTTCTTTGTGTTGGTATGTTCCTGTTCTCTCTATTTCCTGCACACTGGCATCTAGATTCTGAGGCTGCAGGGAACTCAGATTGTCTCCCTTTGGGCAAGATTATAAATTGTGTTGTATTCCTTCACTAGAAGGCATCTAATGTCTGCTTGGCTATGTGATAATTCTAATGTTTGATATTTAAATTCATGAACTCATGGGGGGTTGCAAAATGGTGATTTTCAAATTCTATCATTTCTTTTTCACTTATTAATTGGAATATTTTTATAAGAAGACATGTCTCATCTTCCATTTGGCTACACAGTGATACAATTCATATAGAAAAGGCAGGGTAGCTGTTTTCAAGAGAATGAATTGGTTTCTTATCCTCCTCTGAAGGTGACTAATTCTTTGCTTTAAAAAACACTAGCATGAACTCATGGATTTCAACATATTTGACAAGATTTCAATAAATAGCAATTATTACTTCCTTTTTTTTAACTCAAATTACACTGGTCAACAAATTTTTACAAAAGTCATGTTACTGAAATAAAATTAGTCATTTCCTATCAATTTGTATGTGCTCAACACGAATATGACAGTCAAATTCTAATTTTGGCTCTAGTTTTCTTTGTAATCTACAATAAATTGATGCTTACATCATGAAATGCATGCCAATAGTAATAGGTCTATGGTTAATACCTGTAAAAAATCAAGTCATAGACTACTTCTTAGATTTCTTCACTTGTCTCTTGTACAGCTCTTCAGGAGCATCTCTGGGGAGTGTCCAGCAGTAGTCAGCCGGCATTGTAGTAGGCCATTTTCCTTGGTATCTTTGTTCCATTGATGCGATACCTTGATGAAAACGTTCACCATGTTCATCACTAACCATACCAGTTTTCAGGGAAGAAATCCAGATGGGAATGAAGGAGGTAGATCTTTAGAGACATATTGCAGCCAAGTTTCTGATACTGCATCAGCATGTCTTCTACTAGTACCTTGTAGTTTTCTGCCCTAACATTCCCAAGAAAGTTTGTAGACACTAGGCGAAAAGCATGCTTGTTTGGCATCACCCTGCAGCAAGTTGTTGAACCAGTCATCTTTGAAGAGCTCTCGAATCTGAAGACCCACAAAAACTCCCCCTTTAATCTTTGCTTTGCTGAGTCAAGGAAATTTTTCATGCGGGTATAGGAAAGCTGGTGAGGTCCGGTTCATAGCTTTCACGAAATTCTTTATCAAACCTAGTGTGATGTAAAGGGGTGGTAGCAGGATTTTGTGAGCCTCGACCAGAGCTGGGTGTTGAATATTCTTCTCTCCAACTGCCACATTTTGTCTGCGAGTCCATTCTTTCCACAAGTAGTGCAATTCACTTGCTCGGCTATCCTACTCACATAAGAAACACATGTATTTTGTATATCCCTGCTGCAGTCCCATTAAAAGGGCAACTAGCTTCAAATCACCACAGACGTGCCAGCTGTACTTGTTATACTCTATGGAATTCAGTAACTGCTTTAAGTTATCGTATGTCTCTTTCATGTGGACAGCATGCACTACTGGAATAGATGGGAGACGGTTTCCATTGTGCAAAAGCACAGCCTTAAGACTCAGTTTCGAAGAGTCTAGAAATAGTCTCCCTTCTTGTCAGTCATGAGTGATTTCTAAGGCATTCATGAGGCCCTCAATATCAGAACAGATTACCGGAGTACTTTACTTTCCGAAGACAGGCTCCAATTTTTGGTGGTGCTTTCAATGTAAAGTAGTTGTGACATCTTCTTCTAGAAGATACCATTGTTAGAGTCTTGATCCTAGCAATTCTGTCTTGTTCTTGGAGAAGTCCAAATCATGAACCAGGTCATTGAGTTCTTCCTGTGTTAGTCTGTGTGGGGTTGATGATGCACCACAGTGAAAATCTGGATCACTGCATGCTGATGGAACAGGAGAAGAACAGGTAGGCTCACCCTTGTCCTCATCAGATGAATCAAAAGAATATTCTGCTGGAGTTCCAGCAGAATAGGAAGTCCCTCACCATGTGGAACTGGTCTCAATGCAGACAAAGTCTGAAATATTTTCAATGCTCAACTTTTCCAACAGGGCTTTATATAGTGCACTGCTGACATCAGCTTACTTCAATAGCCACCTGGCAGAAGTATTGCACTGCATCAGAAAATGATGCAATCAACTCTGGATGATGTGTGCATGATGGTATTATGCAATGCAATGCAATACTACATCATTCTAGGCTGACTTAGGATGTTGTTGCAGTCCTACTGGATAAATTTACATGGTGAATCATATAAAATGAATTTTATGAAATATCTTCAAAACGAGAGCTAATAAAAATTTTTCAGGGTTATATTCATGTTCAGCACACCAAGATACTATAGATTAGGGCCCTTTTAAGTCAGTAACGATCTCAGTGTTGACCAGTGTTATCCGATCATTGGCCAGTAGAACGCTTTTCAGTTTTGTTTCAATCCTTTTGACAAACCCTTGCAATTTTTGATAACTCATTTGATATTCAATAACAAATGTACCAAAATCATCCTGTACGCTTCCCTCCCCAGATATGGAATCTTGTCATATTTCCAAAATCTTCATTTCTTTTATGATTTCAAGACTATAATCTGGTTGCTAACACTTATTGATACTCCATGAGTTGCTGTTTCTGGGCCTTTCAGTGGCAGAGCTAGGAAGTCTATCTATTGATAAGGATACACATAGATATAGTTTTACAGATAGAATACCTAAATGATTATACCGTTATTTCCAATTAAAATGCAGATCTATGGGTATCCTAACAGAACATTTTATAGAAATGAATCTTGTTTAAAAGATATTTGTCACTTTCTCTTGGGTTATCATTTTATATATATATATATATATATATATATATTTAATATTTATCCATTTATGCATACAAGGTGGGGCACAGACCAGAGGCATGAGGTGGCGAGAGGGTCCACCAGAGACAGAGTGGGGAGCAGAACAAGGCAAATCGATGGAAACACACTGCTGAGGGGAGCAGCGGGCGAGGCAGGAGAGGTCTGCTGTGCCACGTGGGAATCTCCCCGGCTGGGTGTTGAACTCATGTCACCGCTGCCGATACCTCCACAGCACAGCTCCCAACCACTGCGCCACCAGGGAGGCCCTCTTTTTATTTTTTCAATTGAAAGATTTTTTCATCATTTTATCTTATATTTCTCTTAAGGTATAATTTGTCTTATGCTTGCTTTTATGTTCGGTCTACTTTGGTCATACCTCTGAAGTGATTTTTCTTTTATTTCTAATTGTCCCCTGTGATCTGCTACCACAGTCTCTTTAATTTTCTGAGTTTTGAAATTTTTGATTAATATTTTCATTTCATGTCTGGTATCATTTCCTTAATGTAGTTTAGCTTCTATTGACATAGAAAGTCACGGTGATTTGTCCTGTGAGCAATGGCTAGTTGTTCCTGCCCCCTCAGACCACACTTCCTCCCACCTATTCAACTGCATATGTATATCCCTAGCTCCTTCAGTGCTCATTGAACTAGTTTAAACATGTTACTTTTCTCTCATTTTTAATGTGTTGAATAAAATTTTTCCACATATTCAGTTAGTCACTTTTCTTTTTGAAAATATACTTCAACAGTCTACATAATCCAAATTAAAGAAAATATGGTATTTGCTCTAATCATTATAGATCTCCTTCTCTTAAAAACAAGTTGGACACCTGAATTAATTCTCTGAGTTTCTGGACAAACATACCATTTGACTCTAGGTGATAATCCTCTCCTTGATTCAACAAATATGTATTAAGAGCCTACTCTGGGAAGGGAGCTTACAGCTATTAACTTCTGACAAGAAGAATGTTAAAAGCATCTCTTGTTTAATAGTTCCATGTTGTTAACATGAATTCAGTTCATTTACACTGCTGATCCTCAGGGTGTGTAGGAGGTATAGACACTTTGACTTAATCCCATTAACTGTAAACTTAATCGACTGAGTTCTGGGTAGAATTAGGTCTCCAAATACCAGTTTTCATATTCCAGGCTATTTAAGTACTGAAATATTGTATTTGTGTTGGTATGATGTCATTAGTGTTTTTAAAAATTTGAAATCTGAACAATTTATGTGAGACGTAGCTAGAGAATTTATACACTGCATTATTATTTCAAGTTCAACAGAGTTGTACTTAGTAAGAGCCATTTTAATGCTTCTTCCAGCAAGATTAACAGATGTTACTGGGCAGGAAGAGGAGGGAAGGGTCCCAGACCCCATTACCATCGAACTCCCAGGAGTCTGCATGCTCCATTCCCTGGGGCCAGATTCTCTCTGCTCCCCTGCCTATTCTCTCCTAGGGTAATTTATTTCAAACGTAACTTCTCCAATCATCCTCCTTGCAAAGACTCCAGAAATGGGAGAGGGTAATCTTTGTCTTGAACCTTAGCCTTCTCTCAAATAGTGAGCACTTAAGGGCAAAGTATACTCCATAGTGAAGCCCGCATGTCTTAGATTGTTAGGGCTGCCATAACAAAGTACCACATATGGGGTGACTTAAACAACAGAAGCTTATTTCCTCACAATTCTGAAGGCTAGAAGTAAAAAATGTAAATAAAGGTTTCTTCTGAAACAATTCTCCCTGACTTGTAGGTGACCAACTTCTCCTTATGTCTTCACATGGACTTTCCTTTTGTTTGTGTCTTTCTCCTAAAACCAACATATAAATTGGGGGTGTGGGGCATCATTCAGTCCATAGCACCATATATGTGTAGTTCTTAAAAGCCAAATATGAGCATTTATATATTCTGCAAAACAAGTGCAAAAATACCAGTATTACAGATAACATAATAGCTATTCTCATAATACAGTTAAGTTTAGTTACTTAACTGTATTCTGGATGGATAGATTTTCTATTTTACTGGCCTATGGAAGAGTCTCAGAGGCTACCAACTACATTCTTTTTAAAAAAAAATAGGAATCTTCATTTTAATTTTTCTGTGTAGGATCCTTGCTGTTTCATTAACTGTTTCATCTTGCCTGAGACTGGAGACTGGATATCCCCAGTAGATAGGAAACTTTTACATGATAAATTAGTTTTTAAAGGGTTAATTAAAAGACTGGTGCAAGAGAACAGAAAGACAAGAAATCACTGGCTTGGCATTCACTGGGCTTACTGAAAAGAGAAGATCCAAACAGCTCTTTCCCTCTTTATGAAATTCAGCAAGAAATAAGCCCAGCAGATCTGAGTTAGCTCCAAGAGCTAACATAGGTCAAGACCAGCAGAAATGGGACATGAGCTCTTTGGCTAAGCTTTTGTAGTTTAGCTTGAAAAAGCCACTTCTTGGCCAGGAAGTATACATTGTTGCCTAGTAAACTAGAGATGTCCCCCACCCCCTCCCAGCTGCCCGTAGATACACACTTCCTCTCTTTCTAGTCTGCTTCCAGTTCTGTTGGCCCCACTTGTCCCCTATCTCTGTGTTCTCTCTCTAGGCAGTCCTGAACGCTCCCCAGCTCCACCTCTGAGCTTCCCACTTCACATTTATTCCAGGGGACTGCTGTGGGTGGGGGCCAGTGTCCTTGTATCCCATCCTTGCTGGT
This sequence comes from Scalopus aquaticus, assembly GCA_004024925.1. Taxonomy (NCBI): domain Eukaryota; kingdom Metazoa; phylum Chordata; class Mammalia; order Eulipotyphla; family Talpidae; genus Scalopus; species Scalopus aquaticus. The sequence continues at coordinate 87,396 of PVIJ01001336.1, forward strand.
TGATTAACTCATTCATCAAATTTTATAGATGCCCCACCCCACCCCACGCCTTGCCCAAGTCATTTTCAGCATTCCAAGTCTCAGTTTAATTCATTCTAATCGTGGTTGTTCATCAAGATGGTCTCTATGATTTCTCTTCACCCTAATGCTATATGTCTATGCTTCAATTTCAGACTTAAAGGCAGATTGAAAAAAAATCCTATTAACAGTTACAAAAGAAACTTAATATAATGCCCTTATCAGAGGGGAGAGGAAGGGGAATAGAAGAGAATGGGTAGAGGATATCAGCCTGATAGTGGGAATGGCACCAGAGCTTTGGTGGTGATGAGGTGAGGCTTATACACACATACAGGTGAAGATGTACCCCTGAAATTTGTATAGTATTGTAAATGAGTGAAATCTTATTTAATTAAAAAAATGCTGTTGGCTAACAGACATAAATGAAAAATATCCCTTCTTCCTACAGTTTTAAGGCTTATTTTAGATGGAAATTTAAGCTAATGTCAACCATGCTTCTGCAACTTGTTTCCCTGCTCTGCCCTTGATCCCTCTTTACAGAGGCATCTATGAGATCACTCTTAAAACTACACATAAGCTGAAACATTCTTCATCAGCGAAAATGGCAGATTCATCACCAGTTATCAGGCTAAATAACACATATATAATTTGGAAAACATAATTAAAGATATTCAAAATGACTATCAGTAAAATGGCATCATCAACAAAGCTTAGCTTTTTAAAATTAGAATTGCTCACTAATTGTTTCCTAATGCTTTTTTCTATGGTCCTATGTGTATTTTCTTAGGGCATTCTCATTTGCAAAAATGGCTTTGTACTGTCTTCTTCCCTTGCCCGCTCATCACCCACACATACCTGGCCTCCTACCCTTGCTGACTCATGGGTCCAGCCTCCTCCCACATACACGCTCAGCGACCTGGCACCCACTACCCACCTTCTCTTTGTTCTCCCACTAATCAACCCACCGATCATCTCTCCTTCACATAGGTAGACATTTCACACTCCCACTGTTCAATAGCCGAAACACAATAATGACAGGGGTAGGGGGGAGTGATGAGGGGCCAGGGGAGTGGAGGGAGTGCTGAGGGAGAAGAATACTTTTTTCCTGTGACCATTACCATTATGGTCTTTTTTTTTAATTAACCAGTTTTATCTACAAATGAGTAGTTGATAAACAATCCTTTCATTCTTAGATTATTTTTTTCAAAACTCCCTCATACCCAATAATTGGATTTTCTATTTTTGAAAACTACCAAAATGTAAGTGTACTTTGAGTGTTGTAACTTTTTTCAGTGAAAACAGATGGCCTTATCTTTTGTCCAAATTAAAATGTTTTACTCACATTTTTAAGTGAATGAGTGCACCAATGAGACAATGGCTCACGGGGATGGTTATTTGTAATGACAGAGTCTGAGCTATAGCTGGAATCAGACTGCCTGACAAGATTAATTGGCTATGAGTTATGCCCAAGTGATTCCAGAGCCAACACTAGGAACAAGGACCAGCCCACTCAATAAAGCTTGCCAAGGCCTCCCCACTCTGTGAGGCTGGCTCCCGGGGAGGCTGGGAGGCCTGCCTCTCCTACTTGAGTATGTTCTTGAGGCTAACCATCAGAAAGGTCATCCCCAATTCACCCTCACCCTGATGTCGCCATGCCTAAAATTCTAGCATTAGGGAGTCACTCCTGAACCTTCTCAGCATTTCAAGTATGAAGAATTAAAAAGATATTGTTGAAGTTTCTTCCCATTCACAGCAACTATCTTTCTATTTTCAAAGAGCTCAGATTATATGCAAGATGGTGTGAACAGAATCTCATCTATAATAGATTGTGAATGTACTCTTTAAAAGGAAATATGTGCATAATAGTGGATTTTAAGGAGAGTCCAATTAAATATGTGCTGGTATGTTTTGTTGTCTTATTTGGCATTTTCAAATTATAATTGATGTGAGTTCCTTGAAGATGGGTGGGACCATTTCTCTTCATTTAATCTCTCTGAAATGTAGCGTCATGGCTGGCATGTAGTGGAACTCAACCCATGACTGGAAAATTTTATTCTATTTTATATCCACCAATATTTTCCTCTTCATGTTGAACATAACTAGTCTTTCCTTTAAATTTCCACAACTGTTCTCTTATGTATTTATCACTTTATCTCTTATGTAATATTTAATCTTAGAATTCTTCATGACTTTTAAGTTAGCTCTTTATATGATTTAACTTTATATCCTTACATAAAGTAAAACTTGTTATATAGAGTTCCTTGCATAAAATAATGCAAGCAAGGTCCAAAAAGCAAGTAACAAATACTTCCCAACTAATTTCATACCAACAGAGGCAATATGACTGCCACTAACTTTCTAGTTGCTGACTTCTAGCTAAATAGAATGAACACAGGAATGTATCTCCTCTCAGTAGAGACTAGAGAGGGGTGGATGAGCAATTTCAACATATATTTAGTATATGTACGGTAGAAAGAGAATGAATGAGAGTTAATGGATGAGATTTAATGAATGAGAGTTAACTGTCCCAGTGGGACAGTTAGCTTCAATATAAAATGGAGATACCAAAGAAAAGCACAATTTTTCACTTCGAAGAACCCAAAAGAGGAGCTAGACTTGTAATCACCAGGTTAAGCAGAGAGTGGGGGTACAAGAAAAGTTGAAAGCTTATGTATGGAGCAGTCAACCATTTTTCTATTCCCAGGCACAGAAAATCAGCAGCCAGGATGCTCCTTTCTACCCCTCAGAAGGAGATGGGAGATTTATTTCCTAGAGACATTCTGTAGGAAATGTCTAGGCATCAGAGAAAACAGGCCAGATAGAAAACATGTATAAGGCATGGGGATGTAAACAGCAAAATGAATTGGAAGTGGAAATAGTTGGCTACCTGTGCTCTCCTCCCTACCACACAATCAAAACACTGTTTATCAGGCAATTAACCCCTAGGCGAGTGTTTTCTGACTGTGGGTTATGAAATCAGTTATGATTAGTGGATTATGAAATCAGTCATAACCAACATTGTCATGGGCTGGGTTCCTCAGTAAGCAGACTCTGCCTGAGACAGAGCTGAGAATTCAGAATATTAGGGCATGACCTTGGGATTAACACCTGTAGAAGAAATGCAACTGGGCTAAAGAAGAAGTAGAGCTGTGATTCAAAGTCCAGTGACCTTAGCTAAGCCCAGGGGGAGTGCTGAAGCTAGAAGAGCTTGTCAAAGTTGTCCTAACTCGGGCCAAGATGATCAGAAATTCAACCTTTTATTCTTTATTTGGAGATAAGTTGAAAGCTTATGTACGGAATAGTCAACCATTTTTTGGAGATAAGGTCTTGAAAGAGATGATTAAGTTACAACGAGCTCTCAAAGTGGAGCCCTAATCCAATGTGACTGGTGTCTTTATAAAAAGAGGGAAGAACACCAGGGGTACACAGGCACAGACACATACTATATGAGGACACACTGAGCGGGAGGCCACCTGTGAGTCCATGAGTGAGGTCAATGGAGAAAATTAATCTTCTGGCATTTTGGTTTTCCAGCTTCCAGATCTGGGAGGAAAATTAATTTCTGCTTTTAAGTCACCCAGTCAGTGTTATTTTATGATGCATTAGGAAAACTGTACACTCCCCTCACTTGATGGGGCCTTACCAGGAGGTCGAGTGTGATCTTGGGCATGGTAGCAGTGGGCACTGAGGCAGTGTCTGAAAGGCACACAGCGGGAGCGTGCCCACTGGACTGGTGCAGCCAATCCTTCACTGCAGGAGGGACCGGATGGAGACATCACAAGGTCTGTCAAAAACATAATGAAGATGAAGTTCAAATAGACTAGGTAGAAAATATCAGGGTGTATTATATGTAGAAAAAGTGAATGTTGCTTCATGTAACCTTTTTTGCCTTTATGTGTACGTATGTGTGTATGAAATGGGACGTGAAAGAAAATATTTAGTATTGTCAAAGATGTTCAGATGTCACTTCCCTACACAAGAAACTAGAGGAATGTTTTCTGAAAAAGCTAAATAGACTCAGGGAAGAAGTAAAATGTGATCCATTACCCGAAAGTGAAGCCCATTACTCCAGAATGCAAGAAGAAACTATGGACAATGGAAAAAGTAAAGTTTAAGTGTTAACTCATAGGATCAAAATTATGAGAAGATTTTCACATCTATAAGATTGAAAAGGAATGCTACGGTAAAAGAAATTAAGGGGGAAAAAAACAGGAGAATGTTTTGGGAAAAGAAAAATTGAAAAGAAAAAAAACCAAACAATTTCAGTAGCTTTTCCAAAATGGGCTTTTCCTCAGAACACAGGTATTGAAAAAGCCACAGCTAAATCTAAATCAAAATGGAAAGAAAAGACATCAGCTTCATCACTACTGGGCATCTAGACAGGTAGGTCTACCACTGCAAATCAGTATATCTACAGATGTAGCGGGATGTAGATGTAGTGGGATTGATGAAACATTTTATTAAAAATATGATTACAGGCACATCTCAGGCTGGCTATGCTGTCCTGATTGTTGCTCCTGGTGTTGGTGAATTTGAAGCCACTATCTCCAAGAATAAACATGTCTCTGGTGTACATACTGGGTGTGAAACAACTAATTGTGGGTGCTTACAAAATGGATTCCACCGAACCACCCTATAGTCAGAAGAGACACAAGGAAGTAACTAAGGGAGTCAGCACCGACATTAAGAAAACTGGCTGCAACCCTGACACAGAAGTGTTTGTGCCAGTTTCTGGTTGGAATGGTGACGACATCCTGGAGCAGAACACTAACATACCATGGTACAGGGGATGGAAATTCACTCATAAAGATGGCAATGCCAGTGGAACCATTCTGCTTGAAGGTCTGGATTGCATCCTGCCACCAAATGGTCCATCTGACAAGCCCTGGCACCTGCCCCTCCGGGAATTCTATAAAATTGGTAGTACTGGGACTGTCCCTATGGGCCCAGTTGAGACTGGGATTCTCAAACCTGGCTGGTGGTCACCAGCCAATATTACAACGGAAGTAAAGGCTGTTGAAATGACCCAGGAAGCTTTGAGGCAGCCTCTTCCTGGGGACAGTATGGGCTTCAATATCAACAACGTGTTTGTCAAGTTTGCTCATTGTGGCAGTGTGGCTGGTGGCAGCAAACATGGCCCAACAGTGGCAGCTGGCTTCACGGCGCAGGTGATTTGAACCACCTAGGCCAAATGAGTGCTGGCTATGCCCCTATGCTGGGCTGTCACATGGCTCACATAGTTTGCAAGTTTGGGAAGCTGAAGGAGACCGATCATGATTCTGGGAAAAAGCTGGATGATGGCACCAAATTCTTGAAATCTGGTGACATTGCCAACATTCATATGGTTCCTGGAAAACCCATGCATGTTGAGAGCTTCTCTGACTATCCTCCTCTGGGTTGTTTTGCTGTTTTGTGACATGAGATGGACAGCTGCTCTGAGTGTCATCAAAATGTGGACAAATAGGCAGCTGGAGCTGGTTAGGTCACCACATCTGCAGGAAGGCTAAGTAAATATCGCCAGCACCTGCCACCCCAGTCTTAATCAGTGGTAGTGGAAGGAATCAGAACTGTTTGTCTCAGTTGGTTAAGTTTAATAGTAGAAGACTAGTCATTAATAACAATACATCATAAAACCTTCAGAAGAAAAGGAGAATGTTTTATGAATTATTTGGTGTATATGTAAGTTTTAATTTGTTAGTTTTTAAAATTAGTATCTTTTAATGGAAACAATTTTTTTAAAGATTTATTTTTTATTTATACATACAAGCTGGGGTACAGGCAGAGGTGTGGGGTGGCAAGAGGGTTCACCAGAGACAGAGCAGGTAGCAGAACAGGCAGATCAGAAATACACTGCTGAGGGGAGCAGCGGGCGAGGCAGGAGAGGTCTGCTGCACCATGTGGGATTCTCCCCGGCTGGGCGTCGAACTCGCGTCGCTGCTGCTGACAGCTCCACAGCGCAGCGCTTAACCGCTGCGCCACCGGGGAGGCTAATGGAAACAATTTTGCCACAAATCTGTCACAGAATTTGAGGCCCATTAGAATATGGTGTATGAGGAAACTGTCTTCTTTTGGTCAACACTCTACTACTGTACTACTTAGGTAAAATATTTCAGTAAGAGTTACCCTTAACTAGTTCTGATGTTCCATCTGACAAAACTTCAGAGTTTAACAATTTTAGGTCATATTTTTCTGCTGGGAATTTCTGAGGTTTTCCTCAATCTTATGGAGATATTCAAGCATGGAGTGAAAAGCTATGGGAAGACTTGTTGATGGAATACCTCAAATTATTAGGACAGATAAGCAGAGTAATTTGGTTTATATGTAAGGTATAATTCTATAATATTAAAGTCCATGTGTTATGTATAATAGTTTTTGTAGTTACATCAATATTGAATAAATTTGTTGATATAATGTCATTTTAATGTCCCAGTTATTGGAATGAATACACACTCTTACATTAGAAATACTGAAATAGTCTAAAGAACTGAAAATGTGAGTTTTAAATAGTACTGAGCACTGCCCAACCAGAGTTATTTATATCCAGACTGTAGGGAAGTAAAAGATTGGAAGTTGAAAAAAAAAAATCAGTAGAAGTATTGGTAGATAAAGATCAAGGAAACTTGCTGAAAACAGAACCAGTAGATGAACAGTAAGAATCAAAAGATTTGAGATTTAGAGATTCAATCCAGTAGGTATGATATCTGACTAGAAGGAGCTATAGAAAGAAAAATAAATGGAGGAAAAATTACACAACAAAGTTCCTGGAACTATAGGACATAAGACGCAAAATTGAAAGTGCTTACCAAGTACTCAGCATGACAAACAAAAGGACACATCATCGAGAAGTGTGCGACCACTGGGAATTATGAAAGAGTTTCAAAAGCTTCCAGATAAAGAAAAATAAATGAGGTCTTAGACCAAAATGTAGGAATCAGAATGCATCAGATTTTTTAAGTACAATATTAGACTCAAGAAAACAATAGTGCAATGCCTTAAGGGCCACGAGGGATGATGTGTTTGTTTGCTTGTTTTTTTAACCCATAATGCAATACCCAATCAAACTATCAATAAAACATGAGGGCAAAAATAAAGATATTTTCAGACATGGAAGAATTCAGAAAATTTACCTTTCACATATCTCTGTAGGAAACCACTATAGAATATGATCTAGACAAATGAGAACAAAACAAGAGGATGACCTCAGATTCAAGAAATAGAAGCTTCATTATCTCAGCGATGAAAAGGGAATTCACTTTATAATTATGAAGGTGATTCCAACATAGGGTCTCTGCAAGAAGCCTAAAAAAACAACAAGTTTAGATTGATGCAGGAGACCATAGAATGGAAGGATGTCTCCAAGAAAAAAAAATTCGTAGAATACTTCATGAATTTGAATGGATTAAGAGGAGATTTATACTTCTGGAAGAGAATACAGAATGAATTACTGACAGGAACATAGAAAATTAAGCAAGGAAAGAATATGACATCAGTTCTAAGGAAAACAGAAATTTGTACAAGAAATGCAACATAAGCACAATCGAGTACATTCCTAAATCTTAATAATGTAAAACCTGAGTAGTCAGCCGAGAAAACATTGTGATTTAACTATGATAACATAAGAGGAGGGCATAAAAATGCATATTTCCATAGAAGGGACTCACAGATAGTACCTGGAACTTTGAAAAGTCAATAAATAAAAGTTAGAATGGTGGAGATAAATCCTGGAAGAAAGAGCTGAGAGTTGAGCATGGTACATTTAAGAATGGAAACAGAACTAGAACTTGCAGATTATAAAGGTTGTACAGGCAGCTTTTTCTTTCATTTGTTGAAGATATAACTCACTTTTAAACTCTAAACATTTATAACAGATGAAAATATAAATGATTTTAGAAAGGAAAATGACAATCTAGGTGATTTTTTTTTTAGATACAGAGGCAACCATCCTAAAAAAACTAAAGGTAAAAGCTTGAAACTAAAGGTAAAAGCTTTCTTTCAGGAAGCAGGACTGCAGTTGATCTCCACTGCAAATTCTGTTTAAACCACTTGAGTTTGTAGATTTGTGAGGACATTACACTAAAGAAAACTTTTAAGTGAAAAATAAATACAGTAAGTTGTAGGAATGAATTCAGGTAGATAGCCACCTAAGAAGGACTTTGAAATGTCTCTGCTGCTTGTAGTTTCCTAATCCTTAAAACCATTAACATCTTCCTTACATAGAGTAAGGAATAATAGAGAAACACGTCTAGAAGCTCTTGGTAGATTGAAATGATCAATAAAGGTTACTTCTCCCCTCTTACAGATAAAACCAGGACACTGATTTTGATACCGGGCAAAAGGGGCCAAAACTGATATCAGGCAAATGGGCCTTCAAAATTGGCCAAAGGCAGTGCCCAAATTGCTTACTGGTCACTATCTTGGTTCTGCAAGCGCATGCACAATTGCGAGACTACTCAAGCTTAGGGAACAATAACAATGGGATTTATTTAACAAACAGGAAAAAGCAAAGAATTACTAAAGTCAACATATGGTCGTTTACCTTAATTAAAGCAATGTTGAGTCCTTTAAGTCCCAGAAAAGTAACAAAGGTGGCGTCTTCCCGCCACTGCTGATGTGGAGCTCCTCTTCCACGTTTCCAAAATGGCATCTTCCTTCTTCTGCAGATGCACAACAACTGGAGTGTAGGCCAGGTTCCAACTCATGAGGACAACACAGAACACAACTGGAAATGCTCCCGAAACTGCCATGGTGCTCCAGCACAGCACCAGGTCAACAACACTGCAAATAGCAACTACAGCGGCCAGACAGCCCAACAGACTGCATTCGCGCATAGGAAGGCGCCCGCTTCGGGCCTCTGCCTTCTTCCTTTGGCTGCAGTAAAAACAAAACTGGGAGCAGTTTCTGTCACTCGGCTTCTTGTAAAGCCTCCAAAGTCGCTGGCTCCAAAGTCACTGAAGATTCAAAAACGTTTCTTCTTTTCCTACATCATGGCGACTGCTTCCTCTATTCCTGCATCATGCGACTGACTTCTCCTTCTCCTTCAGTCCCTTTTATTTCTCATCAGACTCTCCACCCCAAACTGCAGAATTTAGCATTTTCCCTGGGGCTATTCATTCTCATCAGCAAACCCCCTCCAGGGGGCACCACTTTTACCGGACTTTGGACTCAGCCCAGTTACATTCCCCACTTTTAGTTTTAATTACCATATCTATGGTGAATATTGGACAAGCTCTTTCCTTTGGCATAATCATAAGTAGCAGCATGAACTGGATGTGAGTTCACTCTGATCTTACATGGAGTACTCCAACAAAGCCAGCTGAAACTGCTGCCTGGTGATTTTGTGTAAAAATAGGTAAAATGGTCTAACAGTAGATTCAATATGCAAGTGTTTTGCGGTCCTATTGGATAAAATTGGTATCAAGGTGGAGAGAAATTGTTTTTAGATAAGTTGAACCAGTTTATAAATTTTTTTTCCTTGTAATTTTGATATATATTTGCTGTTGTTTTAGCTAATGCCTCCAGATGTTTTTTTTTTTTTCTTTTGACATGCACTGATGAACCTTGTATAAAAAGACTGTCTCCTAGGACTACACCCTGTAATCTGTGCCACTATAAATATAGTGGAATAAAAATTAAAAGGGGGGATTGTTAGAGGGTAGTCCTCAGGAAAAGGGAGTGTCCCAGGACCCTACCCCCACCTCAAGCCAGAAAGATCCAAGACACCTAGGACTACAAATCCCATAATGCCGTCATCACCAAAGGAAGGATGCTGAGGACTGAGGGTGGAGTTAAGCAATGATTTTTGGTATTTAAAAACCAGACATGTGAGCTCTGAGTGGGCTATTGCTTGTGATTGTGGATCGCCAGGTTTTTTGAGTACGCCATTGAGATTCCAGCTCGGGAACTGATAGGCGCAGTCACCAATTTATTCTTTATCTTTTTTCCCTTCCCTTTTTGTAAATAAACCCTTTTTATTAATTTTATTGTGTGTGTCTGCAGTTGAGTCTTATAAGTCCCTTTTAAGCGCACGGGTAAGAACCCACAGACAGGCACCCCATTTATATCGGGGCTGCCCTGTAGCAGAATCAATCTACCCATTTTGGAATGGCACTAAAGCTGAGCTACGGTGATGGGTTAGGAGTGGGGTACTGAGAAATTTCTAGGCATAGGCAGATCCCCTGCATCAGTAGCCTCTGGTTAAGAGCAGCCTAATTGTTTTACATGATACTGTCCAGTTATGTTTTTTTTTCCTTCAAGAGTTATGCATTAAAAAGGTTGGGAAGCACTGACTTAAATCATCCCATAAAAATTCATCATAAGGAATGAGAGCCATTTATATAGTCTTTTTTAGTTGCTTACTAGTTAACTTTATAAGAGAAGTAAGTTTATGCCTTTAAATTATTTCTTGATGTCTCCAAATCCTAATGGAAATTAATTACATTAGGTTTATAGACTTGAGGAATTTAGATCAAGTTCAGCTACAGGTAATTTAACAAAGACCCCCAAGATAGTGGGTTAAGCAATGTGATCATTAAGCTCTGCTGTGCAAATAATTCTGGAGAAAGATAGCCCAAGGCTAGTATGGTGGCTTTATAATCAAAGATCTGGCTACTTCCAACTTTTGCTCTTAGATTACTAAGACTTGAGTTTCAGGCTCTGTAAGTGCAAGACAGACACCCACACCCCAAAGAGCAGGATGGGGGAGGAGGAGAAAAAGAATGTGCCCTTTTCCTTTTAGGGAGACATCCTAGAGATTACCATCCAATTTCCATTTCTCTCTCATTGTGAGGACCTTAGTTACATGACTACATAGCTGCCAGCATGGTTGCAAATTGTGGTCTTTGAGCTAGGTGGCAATACATCCAGCTTAAAAGAGGAGTTTAATGAATTTGAGAAAGGAGAATGGACATTTGGTAGGCAAACAGCAGTCTTCACAGTATGTTTTAGTAACTCTCATGAAATTAATTTCAAACAAAAACAATCTGTCAATTAATTACTTTATGAACATTGCTAGAAAGACTGACATAAGCATTAAGGAAGATCACTTAGCAAATTTATTTTTTAAAGTCCTAATTACATATTTTTGTTGGATTTATTAATTCTTAAGGCAGTCAAGCTGCCTTCAGGTTGGGAAGCAGACTATCTGATTTCTGCGTGCTAACTGTATGACGTTGGGAAAATTTTCTAAGTTCTCTCTGCCTTCTTATTTTGTAAGATGGAGATAAAAACAATAGTATAATCTAATGGGATTTTGGAGGCTTAGAAGGGTTAATACATGTAATGTACGTAAAGTAGTGTCTAGCATGTAGTAAGTGCTTAATAAATGTTAACTATTAATATACCTTTGATTTGAATTGAAATCTTTTGCTTTAAAATCATAGGTAGCCATAACATCTGGACTCTATTAACAATGTCCAGGTATGCAATGTTGCCCTGGTTTTGCATTGTAGATACTTAAAAATGCTGATTCTTGGAGGCAAACCATAGAGCTTTTCTTGAGTTAATGTTATGCTCCATAGTAGCGTTAGTAAATGAAAAGCAGTTATGTATTGGCAAATTGAATAACTGAACTGGTTTCTGTCTTTCCCTTCCTTCTTCCCACTTCTTTTTTATAGATTTTAATAGATAATATTATCCCTCCGCCCGACAGTCTCCTATTGATCCGTGCTTACACACCCTTGGGATCTCCGTTTCCAGCCCTCAACATGTCTTGTCCTTAGTCCTTTCTAATCATACTCAGTAATACGTCTGGCTGTTCAAAATTAAAAATTGTCCAGATTAGAGCAAAAATATAATTTACATGGGCTACTCTATTGTTTTCTGTTATTCTCCCACCTTAGGTTTCTCTCAAGCATCTGCACAAATAAGAGAGGGTTCATTTTCCTTTTAGAAAAACAAGACCTAAGTGAAATTTTGATGATGAATTGCATTAAAACTACAATGAAAACACTTTTCACCTCTTTTATTAATAAAAACTATATTAAAGAAATTTTAAAATAAAAAAATATATTTCCATGAACATGTGACTTTGAGCTTTGTTCCCATTTCCTTTCTAGAGAGAGGAGGAAATAAGGGATGAAAAACATGTGCCTCACCATTTTTCTGGGTAAAATTGGGAAGTTGCATATATTCCTTCTACTTAGATTTTTTGGGTAAGAACCTTCTCTATGGCAACACCTGGAAGCAAAACTTGGATAAAGGGAAGCTGGGAAATGTGGTCCATAACTTGGTGTCCCAGTGCCTGGCTAATTATCTCCAGAGATGGAGATGCTATAAATAAGAGAAAGGGGAGAGGCAAGTACAAAGTGTTAGCAGTCTGTGCCACATAATGCATCATATATTTACAATACCATAAAAACAATTTTATTTTGTTTTTCATTTAACATTATATCAAAAGTTTTTAAAATGTTACTACATGGTCTTTGTAATTATAAAGTAGTGGCTTTGTAATAATTTATTGAGTGTGTAATCCATAAATTATCTTTCTATTGTTGAAAATGTAGATTCTTTCCAGTTCTTCACTATTATAAACAATGTCACAATAGATCTTTTCATGAGTATAAGTTTTTTCATCTTGAGATGATTCCCTTAGGATAAATTCCCAGAACTAAGATTACGAGGTCAAAGGGTGTGTGAACAGTTTATGATTCTTAATTTTTTTCCAAATTGGTTTCTGAGAAGACAGTACTGACTTGTTCCCAAAGGAAATATGCATATTTTTTTTTCTATGAATGTGGGAAGAGAGACCTATTCACATACCCTTGTAGGTAGAATACTTTCAGTTTTCTGGAAAAAATCAGGGATGGTTTGGCTGCAATGATCAGGGGACAACAGAAACCTGGGTTTGAGTCTCTTATTTTGGTACTTCCTTACTATACAGTTGTAGGCAAGTACTTACTCTCCTTGTTGTAAAACTGAGCATGAAGATATTTCCCTCACTGCCTCCCTGGTGGCGCAGGGGGTTAAGTCTCAGCACTATGAAGCTATCTGCAGCCATTGCAGCACGAGTTCGATCCCCGATCCATGGCAAGGGAGCTGACCCACATAGCACAGCAGACCTCTCCTGTCTCGCCCGCTGCGCCCCTCAACAGTGTATTTCAGTAGATCTGCCTATTCTGCTCCCCAGTCTGGCTGGTGAATCCTCTCACCACCGCCACACCTCTGGCCTACACCCCAGCTCTTGTATGCATTAATAAATCTCTTTTTAAAAAAAAGAAAAAGAAAATATTTCCCTCCTAGGATTGCATGATAACCATTCAGACTGCTACAAATATTCTGCTTTATCATCCTCTGTGCACATGTTAAAAGTGCTCAATAAATATTATTGCCTCCCTCCACTTGAAGATGGATATGGCCGTGTGACTTACTCTAGCCAGTGAAATGAAAGCAAAAGTAACAGATGTCATCTCCAGGCATATGTTTTAAGAACTGTGTGTGATTCACCACTTTCTTTTTTCCCCTTTGCATGTGATTGGAAGTATTCTTAATCATATTAGCTCTTTAAATGAGTGCTAGAGTAATAGAGAATAGCATACAGCACAGCCCCAAGCCAATCTATGGTTCAGATCTGTAATCTGAGTAGGAAATAAATCTTTGGGTATTTTGAAGTCCTCAAGACTTTTGGATTGTCTGTTATGGCAACATGACCTTGGCTATCCTGACTGTTGCAGATTTTTCAGGATCAGTAAAATAATAGGTGAAAGGTAGAGCCTCAACACATGTCCTTTATGATAATAATTACTACCCTCCATTAAGTGCCCTCTCTGTGCCAGGTATTTGTATACATTATCTCTGATCTTCATAACAAACTTACATATTATAAAAGCCTCCATTTTAAGGAGAAAAACAAAATTCAGGATGGTTAGTGTTTTGCCTAACATCATCCAGCTAGATGCTATAGACCTGGGATTCAAATCTGGTATATTCTTCTCATCTTTATTTCTTTTCCTTGTCTTTGGGAGTTTATGATATTTAAAAAAATTATTGACATAGTTGTGTAAATTTCTTTACAACATTTGTTTATGAATTTTATGTTTATTCTTGCAAAAAGCCTTCTATTTTCTTAAACTTTCTGCAAGATAAAGAGGAATAAATTAAACCAAAGGTGGAAGAGCTTACTATTCATGCTCCTGCTTGTTTCCCCCAAGAAAAGTTCCTGAACTCAAGTGGCTTTTATATTTCCTAGGCTTGAGAGTTAAGATTTATTATGCTTATGAAAGGAAAAAAATCATTTCAAATAGGAGTGGAATGAGTCAGATTAGAATGAATTAGATTAAGTAAATTCTCAAATCCAACATTTACTGCTTCTCTTCCTTTCATGAAAGCTTTACTGAGATGTAATTTACATCATAAACTTAACCATTTAAAATGTACAATTCAATGGTTTTCAGTATATTTGAAGCTGTGTATCCATCTCCCCAATTTTAGAATATTTTATTACCTCAAAAAGGAACCCCACACACCTTAACTGTTACCTACCCTCCCACTCATACCAACTACTAGTTAACTTTCTTGATTCTGCTTCTTTCTATAGTTGGCTTCCAGAATATCAGTTTTCCATCATCCCCACAGGTGGTCCTTCCTCCCTGCCACTCCCCAAGCCCTATATACAACTCTGCAATGTTTTGTTCATTTTTAATTCAAAGCTTTAATTCTGAAGTACCTGATATAATAAACAATTTATTTTCTAAGAAAGTTTTTAACTACTCCACAAAGAATTTTCCTGCAATATAATGCTAAAGGTTTAAAAAAAACAAGTGTGGCTTTATTAAACTCTCATCTCTTCATGACCTGATTATCCAGTTCGTGGAACTTTCGAAATCTTTTCTTCTTTTTCATTGTTCTCTCATGAGCCATTTCACAGCATGTAGTTCCTCAAACTCATTAAATAAAGTGGTCAAATAGAAGAGGTTAAATTAAAATTTTCTCTTACATGACTCTGTTATAAAAAAAAATGTTGGTTAGGAGAAAGACAGAAATTGAAATTAAAGGTGGGAAAGATTATTAAGGATCATCTGTGAATTTTAATGACCTATATTCACAAGTACTGTGGAGAGTGTCTGGCTTACATTTTATAATACTCACTGTTGTAGAAAATTGATGGTTTGCTGAATCAGGTTGTACTTGTTATCACGAGACTCAAACTATCTGAACCATACGATTGGAAATAGTTTCTAGAATTATCACCAGGTCCCAAAGTTTGTTGGTGGAAGGTAATGCTGATGCTAGTATATTTTAGTGATATTAAATAAAACGGAGCGACAAAATGCAAGTAAGAGAATGGGTGAAATCAATTGTTGCCCAGGAGGTAAGAAATTAATGAACCATATGCATGTTTATACCCCTCTGAAGATGGTTTTTCTGTAGCATACTAAATTGAGTCTGAATGAACCGGTTTATGGGGGTCTGGTTCTAGTCTGTACTTGTGCTGGCTGACTTGTTTTCTGTGTGTTTTGGATACAGGCAGTGATAGCAACCTGTTAAATCTCTGGTAAAGCCCCATCCAAACATGTGTGAAGCCTGTACACGAGAAACTGAATAATTGCTTCCTAGTGCCACAAAGTACATTAACATTGTTAGACAGTTATGGCAACAGAAAAACAGTGTGGATGACAACTATAGGCAAAGAGGATATAACACGCCCTTTTTTTTTTAATCATTGAGTTTTGCATTCCAACTCGGCCCCAATTATAATTTCCTACTCTCATGAAGCTTACCTTCAACAAAAGTTTATTTAGCAACTACAAAAATGCACATCTCATTGCCTATGAACTGTGAGGGATACAATGTAGAAGTGACAGGACCCCTGTCTTAAGATTGTGGGGCAGTATAGACTATATTTGGGAACCAATGAGTCCAGTGCATGGACTACTATGTTACTGGGGGAAATGAAAGACAGATGAAAAGGAGTCTAGGACTCAAGTCGGTAGGCTCTTGAAAGTCAAATTTACATGTTAGGACTTTACTCTTTGGAAAACAGGAATTCACTTTTTTTCTTTCTAATGTGAAAAGAAAGTGATCAAAGCTATTTCTGGCTAAGTGGTCACATACTTTTTCCCCCTACTGATATAATCTTTTTTTAGATGGTAAATTTTCAGTGAATAAAAACAATGATCTCTTTTACTTGCTTGTTTAATGTCCAATGCAATGTGGTAGGCTATGCTTAATATTTAGTTCATGTAAATAGCAGCTGTTACTGAAAATTCATGTGTTCTCAGTGTGGAGTGAATAAAGGACCCCCATTGTTCTTCGTATTTATTTAGCTAAAGGAAAAATAAGAAACCCAGGCAATGTGGAAATCATTCGTCTAAAACCACCTTTAAATCCTTGTGAAGCTACCAGGTACTACATAGTGTGGAAATGCTATAAACTGATTTGTTTTTTACTTCATTAATTCAGCATTTTTTCAATGTTATCCCTATAGATAGATTCCAAGGGATTAGCATGCATTTAACTTATCTAAGATTCTGGTTAGATACAATCAATCTTATCCCCCTGTTTTGTTACACTTCATGTCCTCTCTGGGGTCTCCTGACCCCAATTTGTCATCATAAACAGGATGTGAGTGTTTCTACTGTAGGCACCTTATTGTGAGGGCATCTGAAGAAAGGACAGAGGAAAATTTGAGTTTCCTCAGTTGAGTCAGGGGAAAAGAAGAATGAGGGTGATGACTGTAGAGCTTGCCTTGGTTCCTCCAGGAATTTAAAGAGGGAAAACAAGAGTTTTTGTAGTTTCCAGAAATAGGACTGACTGCCAGCTTCTCGCCGTCCTCCCTCTTAGCCTAGCAGTGGGAGAGGAACAGGCAGGCACAGGCAGGCTGACTACTTTCCTGCCTGTGACAGCTCCAGATTACAAATGTGCAGAACAAGATTACTGTGCCAGCATTCCCAGGCCTGGGGAGCACTTGGGGTGGGCTGGGATAAGGGGAAGAAAAATAATAAAATAGAGGATATCATCAGAAGAAGCAGAAGTAAGCGTAGGAGACACAATACTAAGGTGTTCTGAGAAGGCTGCAGGGAGAGAGAGAGGAGGGCAGGAGACAGACCGCCTTGTGCTGCATGGGAGTGTGTCTGAGAGCTATGTGGGGGTGTTTGCAGAGGAAGTTGTGTGGGCATGTGTGTGCAAAATGTACATTAGGGAGGGGTTTTATTGATGTAGGAGTGGGAGGGTGTGTGCGCTAGGGTGTGGAATGCGGGGGTAGAGAGAAAAAAGAGTGCTGAGGGAGGACTTTCATGGAGTGCCAGGAACACCCAATTCACAAAGGAAAACTGCCAGCTGCCAGAGTCAAATCTCCTTTGTGGGAACCAATCAGCTCCCCACAGTAGATTCTGGCTACAGATCTTACCCCAGGATGTCTGCCAGATGTTTGACCCATGAAGGGAGGGACACAATTTCTGGATTTTTACCACACCCTGATCCATGATCTTTCCCAGGGATTAATGTTTTGGCTTATGTATTACCATAGAGTTGGTCACAGAACAGCATTTTTTGGCAGGCAATCTAGGGAGAGACCCGTAAATCAGAAAGAAATACTTTCTAGTCTTGGTTTCTTCATGGGCTTTCTGATGGCCTTTAAAATCCTGCTGTGATATTACTGTGCCTTGGTTTCCAATTTTTCTAGTAACGAGAAAATTTGTCAACCAGCTGAGGGAAGTATGGTATAGAATTCATAATTGCAACAAGTAAATAAAGATCAATGGGTGAAAATTTTTACTCCAGCATGAGAAAGAATTTCTAGTGAGGATTGTTCAAAACTAGAAGAGACTGATGTAGCTGGCAGGTGTCATGCCATGAGACATATTCAAACGGAGGGAAGATGACCAAGTGTGGGGCGTTGGGGGAATAAGTGGTGCACGTAGGCACTTTGAAGTGCTATGAAAAACTCTGAGTTATATTAGGACTACACGATTCTGATAGGATGGCTTGCTTAAATAGCCTTTTGATTTCTCCCAGGAGAAAAGGAATGTAGGAAAAGTGGCAGCGTTGGAAGAGTCCTCAGAAGGTTCTGAGTCTCATTCTAACTCATCAGGATTGAGAAGACCATAAGATGAAAGTCTTGATTCAAAGTAAAGACACTTAACGACGTAAATTAGCTAAAGTTGCTAACCATTCTTTAAATGGTTATTTGTTTTGCATCAATGAGTCAGAACTCATTGTATTCCACCTTGTGTCTTACCTCAGAATAAATAGTAACTAGAGTTGTATTTTATACTTTAAACTACACTTGAAATGGAAGAATCATTTGCTTCAACCATTTATAACTTATCTCTCCAACAGTATCGTCCACTTGAAATACAATACAAACTAAGAATTATATAAAAAGTTCACTGATGAGGCAAAATAGATGTTACTCAGTTCATCCATTAAAGTTCACAAGAGTTAAAGATCTTAGTATTTAGATTATTGACCTCTACCACTTAATGTCAATAAACCATTACTGAACGTCAGATGTCATACACAAAAAAGCTCACTGGATGCCTATTTCCCATTATGTTAAGTGGGGAAAATTATGATGTGTTATATATCAGCCCTAAACCACCAATATATTACTTAAAAGGTAGTGAAGTCATAGTAAAATGTGTATATGTAAGTAACAAATTATATGGTATGATGTAAAATGACTGAGTAACATTTGTTGATCACCGGGAGCTGACATGTTTGTTAACAGCTGCTTTGCAGGCTGTGCTCTCTCTCTCAGTACCAGCAACCGAGAAACTCACCTTTGCTGACAATGTATATGTTTAAAAGTATGTGCACATGATTCTGGCTTTCAATCAATTACATCTTTTCCCACATACTGCTTTTGAAAAAGTTGAGTTTTGAGTATGTAAATACACATTTCCCCATAAAAACAGCAGCCAAAAATGATATATTGACATATATATATACCTCTATATCTATATCTATATGTATGTCCTATGAAGTTGGATGTCAAAAACCAAGAAATGTGAGAAAAATGTTAACTGGGGATTTGTCCAGAAGTATGCTGAAACCTGCTTAGACTGGTTCACAAGAGACAACTGTTAAATCAGGAATTTAGCAAGCTGCTTGATGTCATATTGGTAACTTGAAATTGGCCATGGTGGGAGTATTTATACTATAAAAATAGGCAAATGCTATAAATCAGTAACTTCTCCCGCCCCCATGAGATCTGGTTGATAAGTATTTACCATCACACCACTGAGTATGCCTAGGCTGATCTTCCTCAGGGGTTACATCCCAATTAACTCATCATAAGTTGAATCTATCACAAATCAAAAATGCACTATAATACATGAAAACTGCCAAACATCATAGCTTACTCTAACCTACCTTCAACATGCTTAGAACACTTACATTAGCTCACAGTTGGGCAAACTCATCAAACACAAAGCCTATTTCACAATAAAGTGTTGAATATCTTGGATCATTTACTGTGTGCTGGATGAAGGTGAAAAACAGTCTGCAGAATATCAGGGCTTTGCCCTTGTGACCACAAGGGTGACTGGCAGCTGGGGCTCACCGTGCCTGCCCAGCACCTGAGAGAGAGAAGCCTACTGCGCATCACTAGCCTGGGAAAAGACAAAATTCAGAACTTAAAGTGTGGTTTCTATTGGATGTGTATTGGTTTTGTACCATTGTAAAGTCAACAAATCCCAAGTTGGATCATTGTAAATCAGGAACACATAGTATGCTATTTCATTAAAAGTAAGATATCATTGGTTGTTGGAAATAGCAATATAGTAAGAGTAGGCTAGATTTATGTTGTAGTGAAAACAACCCACAACATAATATAACAGAAGTTTATCTCATGCTACCATGAGGGTCAGTTGGGGCCTCTGCTGTGGTTAGTCACATGCTAAAGAAGACCCCAACTTCTCCATAAGGGGCTGCAGTAGACTGTGTATTGTGGTGTTTTCCGGTGAGAGGAAAGTCATCCTAAAGTCAAGATCTAGTTTTTCTCTGCTTTGATCCAGAAATAACACAAGTCACTTTCCATATTTTTCTGGCTAGAACTAGTCATGTAACCTACTTACAAGAGCACTGGGAAGTACAGGGGACAGGTGAGCTCCACTGTTCCAGTTACAAACACCATTATTTTATATGTTGCCAAGGCAAAAAAACCTACTATCAACCTATGACTTAAAGCTTTCTTTTAACATAGAATAAGTTATCTGGACATACATTTAAAAAAAATCAGTTTCACTCCTTTGCATTAGATAGGTTAATTAAGCAATAAAAAGTAGTTAAAGTAGTCACTAAAACTTCTGCCCCTCAAAAAATTGTATTCTATTTTATGAGGTGATGGTTAACAACAATGTGTATGATAAAAACTTCTGCACATTTAGAGATTGATTCTTCTTGAATCATTTTTTGGACTCATAGTGATTAATATCTATGGTTTTCTATTGAGCATCAGACACTGTACCATCAAGAGCATGAGTTAGGCAAGATTTCTTTCTTTCTTTTTTTTTTTTAAAGATTTTATTTTATTTATACATACAAGCTGGGGTACAGGCCAGAGGCGTGGGGCGGCGAGAGGGTTCACCAGAGACAGAGCGGGGAGCAGAACAGGCAGATCAGAAATACACTGCTGAGGGGAGCAGCGGGTGAGGCAGGAGAGGTCTGCAGCACCATGTGGGATTCTCCCCGGCTGGGTGTCGAACTCGCGTCGCCGCTGCCGACAGCTCCACAGCACAGCGCTCAACTGCTGCGCCACCGGGGAGGCCCTAGGCAAGATTTCTTGAAAGTGTTCTATTACTGTCTCTTTTCCAATCCACTGACACCCATTATGCCAGTTTTAATTCTAAGCTTTAAGATCCTACTGGAAACTAGGTTTTTAGAAACTAGATTTCTACTCCTCAAATATCCTCAGATGATTTGCTGTCTAAAGCTGTACCCTGATGGGAACAACTAAGTCACCATATTTGGGAACAACTAAGTCACCCTATTTTCAGCAAGCTCATGCTTTTAATGAACTAATTTCTGATGGATGTAGGCAACTATGTCATAATGCTGCTTGG
The DNA here is from genome assembly GCA_004024925.1 of Scalopus aquaticus. Taxonomy (NCBI): domain Eukaryota; kingdom Metazoa; phylum Chordata; class Mammalia; order Eulipotyphla; family Talpidae; genus Scalopus; species Scalopus aquaticus. Next base: position 108,413 of record PVIJ01001336.1, read on the forward strand.
ATGAGTGTGATTATGAGGAGTCATAAATTATAAGACATGTCCTGACTTCAGAGATGTTGAAATCTAAAAAATAAAAGTAATCTAAGTGTAATAAGTGAGTAAAAGAAGTATCTTTTAAAATCTACTAAATAATATACTTGTCTAAAGGGAAGGCTGAAACTCAGCTTTGAAGATTTTTGAAAACTGGACAGAAAGAGGGAGAAAAGCCCAGTGATTTAAAAATTATGGGTAGATTTTTCCTCTCTAGAGGGTAGCTAGAATTCACCTTCAGGGCAAATTGTTCTTTTATTTTGGGAAAGTCATCAGAATGAGTCATGTAGGTGTTCAAACTATAAGCTTAAGCAAAGGTCTTATTCTGAATTGGTGATTTCCAAGCAGAGCAACTCTGAGTTGCTAAACATCTCTATTGCAACTCAATAACAAACGCTTATTTCGTAAGTTCTGGAATTGTATCTCTGCATATAGTATTTGCCATAGATAAATATTTATTTTCTTCAAAGTGTGAATTTAGACTATCTTGTGCAAGAAAAGAATTGCTTATTCATTTGGAGAATTGTGTGCATTTTTTTTCAGGAGCAAAATCTGGAGATTGCATGAGTAGGCAAGATCTACATGTCATACCAATGGACAGACCACACAAAGGAACAGGACAGGACTTGTAGAGCTTAACTAGGTCAGGCTGTTGGTGTCTGTGGGCTATATAAGGTTGAATAATATAGAAAAGTATTGATGTTGCACTGTTGTGTTTTAATACATTATGCTTTTTGGGAACCATGGAACAAGTTCATGATTCCATTAGTCTGTCATCTTAGGAAAAGTAATAGCAGCCAATTGATGATTGGAGAAGGGGGTCTGGAACTGGAGGAAGGAAACCTTTTCCCATCTCTGGATCCTGGCTGTGGGCTTGTGTTTGGAATTGATCTGCATCTGGGGTTGGAGTGAGTTGGACAGGGATGGAAACTAAACCAGCATATCCTTGTGGGGAACTTGGAATGGGTCTGAGCCTCTTTGGGTTCATGTGGAAGCTCATGTGGAAGTAAAGTCCAGCAGCAGTACTCCAACTGTATTACTCAACTTTCAGTTAAGCTTGATAAAAAGCGCAGCCTAGTCTCATGAAGCTATCTGGAATTAAGAAAACTTCCATTTCACAGCTGAGAAGATAAGACACACAAGAGAATAGGATGTTTTCTTCTATACTCAAGGAGGTGGAAGAAGCACATTAGGAGTGAAAGGATTTTCCCTATAAAGCCATTTAATATTGAAAATGGAAACTTGAAAATCAGGGGAGAAGATCCAAGTTTTTATCTTTAGCAAGCACAAATACTGAAAGGAATGATAAAAGCAAGGCATAAGAGCACTGTGGGAATGGATTTATAGACAAATAGCATCTTAGATGATGCCCTGGGTCCTAAGACATTATTCTTTTACAGTCCAGTACAAAAATGTGTGTTTTTCAATTCAAAAGGAAACATGCACTCTTACGTTTATTGCAGCATTATTTACAATAGCCAAGATATGGAAACAACCCAAATGCCCTACAATAAAAGAATGGATCAAAAAGTTGTGATATATTTATACAATGGCATATTACTCAGCAATCAAAAAAGACAAACTCAGGTCATTTGTGGCAACCTGGATGGAGCTGGAGGGGATTATGCTAGCTGAAATTAGTCAGAAAGAAAAAGATAAATGCCAGATGGTCTCACTTATATGTGGAATATAGAGAAACCAAACAAAAGGTCAAGGAGAAGTCAAAACGAGCAAGCAAACCACGGAACTGAAGCATACAGCAAAGGAGAGGGAGGAGGGGGGCAAAACAGGGGAGGGATGCACACAAGAGAATATGGTGATGGTTCATGGGTGATATGGTAGAGGGAGAACTATGGGGACAACAATGTTGTAACAAAAATAAATTTAATAGCTAAAAAAATGTGTGTTTATCATGACAATTCCAAGTTTTCAAGTAAAATGTTAAATTTGGCAAACTCGGTTTGAGATTGCATAGAAGTTCATATCATCATTGAAAGAGATTTTTACATAATTTGTTAATCTAAGAAAATAGTTATGGTATAGTAGCTTACCTCTCAGTTAACTGGAAAACTTGGATATGGCAGATGTTGATTTCCCTGAGAAACCTGGATAGTCAGAGATATGCTTGTTCAATTCATGGCACTGGTGGTACTATAGGACATTTTAAAGCAAACATGGTATTTTTCCCTGAAAGCATTTGGAGACATTCCCTGTGTGTTTTTAACAATGCTCTAGCAGCTCATATGAATCTAACAAGCATGAATTTATCTAAATCTCTCTTCATCCTATTTATATTTGTGGACTACGCAACATCTTGAGGATAATGAGTTCCATATGTTTACTACCCACTGTATAAAGTAATGCCATCTTTTATTTATCTTTAAACTACTTTCATAGAATTTCAATGGGTGTCCTTGAGTTTTAGCATTCCAGGATTTGAGGATGTTCTCATTCCAGGGCTGCAGCTAGGACAGGCAGGGTATGAAAAAGCATCTTCCGGGGCACTCATTTTAGGAATTGGTGCTCCCTCTTTGGGGTAGACGCAGCCTTGTGACAGATTACTGGCTCAGTGAGTAGAGACTGGGTAGATTTGAGTGCCAGCTCGGTCCTCTCCTATTCCCCTCCCATCACTATACCCTTGCATACTACACCTGGTACAACGGTATCCAGCAATCTTGGGCCTCACCATGTAGGTCCTTCAAAGACTTTACAGATTTTGACAATATTGTCTCTCAGGTATTATCTTCCTAAGGGATCTTAGTCTTTTTTTTTTAAAGGTAAGGTTTTATTTATTTATGCATACAAGATCTGGAGTGGGGAGGGGGGGGTGGAGAGTGAGAGGATTCACCAGAGACAAAGTGGGGAGCAGAATAGGCAGATCTACTGAAATATTGCTGAGGGGAGCAATGGGTGAGACAGGAGAGGTCTGCTGCGCCATGTGGGAAGTTCCCTGGCCAGGGATTGAACTTGTGCTGCAGTGGCTGGTGAAAGCTTCATAGTGCTGAGACTTAACTCCACCAGGGAGGCCCCTAGGGATCTTACTCTTTCTAATTACACTCAATTTATAGTTTAATAATGCTTCTCTGCCTTTCTTGGCAAGTAGAACTCAGGATGAGGAGCAGCCCACTGTCTGCTTTCTCTGAGGACCCTCAAAATCTAGTGACACCTGATTATTGGGCTTTGGGGCAGATACAAAACAGAGGCCAGAGGCACAAGGCAGTAATCGATTCCATTTCCAGGGTCTCAATTGGATACTTCAGAGATGATTATTTTATAATCCTACTTTAATTTTCCTAGACTCACTGTCTGCTTATTGCCCCTGCAGAGAGCCATCAGATACTCTTCATTTCCCAAGCTTGACGAGGTCTCTTTTCATTGTACCTTCATCAGCTCAAAACTGCAGCACCTGTACCTGTCATTTTTCAATTTTCATTCTCTTCCTTTCTAAGGATATTTTCAAACCCTAAATTATGTAAGAATTAGCAATAATATAAGGATAAGACCACTTTTAAAAACATACTGAAGATCATGAGTTTACTCCCTCTCTCCGTTAAAAACTTCAAGCCTGTTCTCAGAGAGTGCTTGCCTTGCCCAGCACCCGACTCAGTGAAAGAATGAATGACTAGATTCCCCTTAAAGTCATTTTTGTTTTTATTTCATTTGCTGTTATGTAGAACAACATTTGATGCTGTGATGTAAACATCTGCAAGGCCCTCTAGGGTCTGTTCAGTGAACAAGGGAACTTGAGTGACGCATGGGTTATGTGTTACATCTTGGCAGTGCTGAGTACAGCAGTTAGTCATCCAGTGAAATTCAATTGTTCAACTTTCTTTCATCCCAGGTCTTTTGTCCCCATATTTAGAATATATCAAGTATTTCTAAAATTAAAATTTTAATTTTGATGCTAACTCAAAATGTTAACCTATTTTTCTTCTTCCTCTGGTAGAGTTTTCTGGGGAAAAACAAACATTCTATGCCAATCTCAACTGATAGAGGTGTTTATCCTAAAAACTTTTTCTTCAATGGAGATACCTCCTATTTTCTAATTAACTAATTAGAAATTTTAATTATTATAAAAAATTTTAAACACGTAAAAAGAGTGAACAGTGAAAGGAGCCACTAGATACCTATCATTCTGCTTTGACAGTTTTCAACAGGTCCTGAACTTAATGTAGCTTTTTTTAAACAGACCTTGATTTCTCTTGTCCCTTATATACACCGGAAATTCTCAGGTTCTTTCTTCTCTTATGGGAATTTTACAGGAGTTTGAAATAATAATCTTATGGGAAATTAAAATTTTATTCATGTAATTTAAAGATCCCAAGACCTCCATATAGAATGGCGAGCTGTGGACTCAATTCCTAGTCACCAGGTGTAACAGTGCCATGCCCACGTTGTTTGTTGCTGGATCTTTTTCTATGCCAACAGGGACAGTTCTCCACGGGTCTCTCATATGTCTATACAACTTGTAAGCAAATCACTGACTTGCCCTGTGTTACTTTAAAAGCATGTCTGTATAGTAAAGAGGTTTGACAGTGAGAGTTAGTATGGAGCAAAGAGTGGGCATACTTATCGACCATTATAAAAAGATTGCAGTTCCCTCAGATTCTTCTTCCATGACCCAACCTATTGTATGAATGGGTGTCTCCTGATCCTATTCTTGCCACCCCAATAGGGATTGAGACTTGAACTGATATTAATATGCAGATGATCTTGCTGTTGTCATTGCTATCAGAAATAAACTTTTTCATCTCTGACCCAGGAATCTCAGGTTTCTACTAGCTTTCATGAAACTATGTAAGGCTAGCTAACTGATTTGCAAGTAGGGTAAATGTCAAACCCTCATAGTTCTTGACAGTCTGGGCAATGATGATAGGATGCTAAAAAAGATGTGGTTCTGAACGGGGAAGGATGAGTGCCTCACAGGCCTACCAACAGGATTTGAGGGAAGTCCATGGAATTAGTAGGGAATTGTTTGAATTTTATGGCCAACTGGGAAATTAATTTTATTTATTTATTTATTTTACTATATTGCCTACCAATGACAAGGAATTGAGAAGGTGGTTGCAGGCTGAGTATGTGGAAGTAGTTTCTGAGATAGTTGCTGAACAGTGCTGTACTTATTGCTAACTCTCCTCTGGGTGGGAGAACTCCTGACCAATCCAAGGGTCAACCTCAAATCTGCCTCATCGTAACAGCTTGTACTAAGATTCATCCTGGGTGGCATTCAGTCAAATTACAGAGACACACATCCAGACACTAAGCAAGAAAGAAAGGAAACTTGCCACCAGTATGGGCAAAACCCAGATGATTATTAGAACTTTGGTTACTCACTTGGGAGGTGAGGGGCTGGGTGTGTAATGCTTGTTGAGGAAGAATGGTAATGGCTAGGTTTTCTTATAGCACAAATCCTCTTACAATGGGTAATGCTAACTTTAGATCTTCTTGGATCTAAAGGTAAAGGCCTCAGAATTTTTCTGCACTGGTTTCTGGCTGCTGTAAGGCAGTGTTGACTTTCTTGGGGAGATTTTTCTGATAGAAAAACTTCTGTGGGAAAGCATGTATTTATGATGCATTGGCTAGGACCCAGGTTCTTCTTCTTTTTTGTTTTTTTAAAGATTTGTTTTATTTATTTATGCATACAAAAACTGGGGTGTAGGCCAGAAGTGTGGAGTGGAGGGTGGTAAGAGAATTCACCAGAGAAAGAGTGGGGAGCAAAAGAGGCAGATCTACTGAAATATATTGCCGAGGGGAGCAGCGGGAGAGAAAGGAGATATCTGCTGTACCATATGGGTGAGCTTCCTGGCCGGGGATCAAATTTGTGCTGCAGTGGCTGGCGATAGTGTGATAGTGCTGAGATTTAACCTCTTGTGCCACTAGGAGGCCCTGGATCCAGGTTTTATTAATCTGGACTGGGTTTACAACGTTGATGAATGAGGATGAGAAAATGATCTCTCCTTATCCACTCTGACTCAGCCACATTAAGGAGAAACAAGTAGAGATAGAGGCCAAGATGCCCCTGTTCCAAGAACGATCAAAGGTCAAGAACATCCATCTTAGTAAGTTGGGGAATGTTGGGGTGAATCAAACTTTTATGAGTCTGCTGGACATGGTAGCCCAACTCACTATCCTGGCTGGTAAGTGTAGAAGGAAAGGGCAAGTAGACGCAGCTGAAGAGGGCTGGGCAGGGTTCACAGTGGGGAAGGAAGCTAGCCTGACATGGCGAACTCTGAGCCAACTGCACGAACTACTGTTGTTTCCTCTACGTCTTAATGCCAATAAGAATTGATGCTCATACTTTCCTGTTCCAAAAGTGCCAGAGAGTACTTTCCCCACCTAAGAAGATCTTCATGCAGTGAATATTAAATGAACACAAAAACATTTTAGTGACACCAAGGGAATTTAGGTACCCCTGGAAGAGCACTAAAAACATACTGGAGACCATGCCATGTGAATGAGACTTATCTTGATCTTTAAATACCAGTGGTATAATGTGCTGTCAGTCTGTAAAATGGATTTCGTTGCAATCACAATGTCGGGCACAGTTATGCTATGGGAGCTAAAGCTGAATCCATTCGCTAATAAATGTCAGCATGTAGTGAGTGTACAAATTTCCATTATATAGATGGTGTCTCATCAATTGGGAGGTCAGAAGCCTAAGTTAAACTACTCTGACTCATCATCACCACACTTCTATTATCAGAGGTGACTGATAAAACTCAGGGACCTTCTAACCAAGCAGAGATTCCTGAAACTATGTGGGTGAATTCACAACCCAAACTGTCTGAGTCAAGTCAAGGAAAAACTGCTATCTTTTTGGCCCACGCTACCAAAAGGAGGCCCATACTAGACACTTTGAGTACTAGAGACAGTACGTGCCTCACTTGGGCATTCTACTCCGTTCTTTTTATGAAGCAGCTTGCAAACAGCATCTTTTATGTGGGGTCCTATCCAACAGGCTGCATTGAAAGCTGTCCAGTAAAATATAAGGCATTCTTTAATTTTGGGACTCATAACTCTAATTACCCCTCTGATCTACAAGTCACTATGACTGATGATTTTGCTGACTGGTAAAGGAAGGCAGCCACCACCCAAAGGTACCCTCTTGGGTTTTGGATTCATTACCTCCCGATGTAGTTCACAGGATCCCTTCTTTTTAAAAGTAGCTATTTGCTTGCTGTTATGCTCCTATCAAAATTGAATGTCTGACCCACGGAAACCTTGTGACTTTCTGATGTGATATGCCTGTTTTAGGATGAGTCAACTCAGATTCAATGACTAACAAAGGGGGACGGTCCCAACAAGCTTCCCTTGCCAAATGAAAACGGTATATTCAGGAACACAACCAGCTTGGCCTCAGCAGCATCTACACTTTACCTATCCTTTTCGGGGAAACTATGCCCAACTATAGCAACTGAAATAAAATCACTGGCTTTACAGGACCCTCAATTCATAGCAGCTTCCCTAAATTTCTGGGCCTGATTATTCTGTTTAGTTGAACTCTGATGCTATTCACTGGGCTGCTATGGCTGTTGAACTGCAGTGCCAGTGAGGCAAAACCAAACCTGAATGAAACTGTTCCACTCAGTGGGTAGAATTCAAGGTCATTCTCATAGCTCTGGACAACACTAGTTTTGAAGAACCTTGTTATATTTTTTACTGATTCTTGGGTTATTGCCAATGGGCTAGCTCTGCGGTGAACCAATTAACTGAAGGTGGGCAGATTAAAGTCACCACTCTTCAGGGCTGTAGTCAGAAAAAATTGTGGCTGCTGCTGGTACTCTCTAGAGCAAGCCCATACTAAGGATCTATTTTGTGATAAGACTGATTAGACTCCGGTTGCTGATTAAGTTGGTACTGCTCAGATTTCTACCTATCCTTGCCCGGATCTCTCTCTGTACCAGAGATGGAAACACAGCCACCACTAAACATTTGGCATAAAATACAGGCCTCTATATTTCTGATGCGGAGGCCACTACTGGATGTCGGACTAGGAACCCTTGCCAAAAGTTAACACAGTCTTGCAGACAGGGAAGTAACATCACATGGGGCATTAACCCCACCCAATCCTAGAAGGTTGATTACATTTGACTTTTTTATTCCATCTCAGAGCTGTCCATGGGGTCTCACTGTCACATGGGGATACACTTTGTGGGTTATAGTATTTCTGTTTCAGTCTGATCAGTCAACTGTGGCCAGATTATTATGACCCTTGAAATTAATCCACATAAAGCTTTTGGCTGTTTGAATCATTTGCTGTCTGACAACGGTGTGTGTGCCTTTAATCACAAGCCATTCAATAAATGGCATTCAGGGGATTTATGGCCCTTACATACTCCCTGCCACCCACAGCCACCTGGTATTTTGAGCACTAGAATGGCTCCTTGATAACTGACTCAGTATCTCCTACTCTATGCCCCTCACTTCTTCCTGGTCCATATACCTTTCTAAGACAATTTGATCACTGAACACAACTCTTTTTAGAAGGAGTCATTTTCTTTCAGCTGCTTCCTGGGTAATGATTAGGATGCAAAGGGTAGGGAGAATATAGACTTAATGAGACAGTGTAGGACTCTACTCTGACTGTCCCCAGGCATGAAGCTTTTACTCATCTCCTAATGACAATCTCAGGCCTGGCTGGTTCACTAACTATTGCTGCGAGTAATATCCTATCCTTTGATCCTGAATTATTCTGATTTCTTACTTCCACTGCAACAAACAAAACTATGGCATGCTAACTTGTTAGCTTGCAGGTAGAGTATAATATCAGGCTCTTCAAAGGTCATGATACTAGTCCTACTCTGAACAATAGTTCTGCATGGTAAAAACAACCACCACAGTACAGAGTTCTGCAGAAATGATGTGTTTCTGCACATTGTTGACACACTGACAGTGATAACTCTGTTACAGGCTCTTATGGGCTCACCAAATTATATAAAGAATATTTTGAAAAAAAGTGGAAGTGAGTAGGATTCAGGCACTATTTGTTCCCTTTGTATTACCATGTAAGAGGGAGAAACGCTGAATTTTCTTTGCCAGTTGCCATCATACTTACAAGGTCCAGGGTGTGATTACCTATAGGAGAGTGTGCCTCTTAACGACCTTTCCTGGTGATGGCACAATGTAGACAACAAAGAAACAAATTACAGTAAAGATTGTATGCAGCTCAAATCAGGGTTGGCTAATTGAGTCTAATATTATTGCTGGTAGCTATGAATATGTTTAAAGAATTTGTTGTGAAAGCTCCTCTTATGTTTACTATTGTGATTCAGCCTCCATGCAGCGATATTACAATTCAGGAAGTTCCGGCTACTGCAGGGATAATGGCAGCTTGCAGCATGCACGTGAGCCCAGGCATACTGCCCTCCGGAACCTTCCAGTGCACTCAAAGCCAGGCAGAATAAAAGCGCTGTGCTCACATTTACCAAGAAAGGTTTCTACAGTTACCAAAAACACACCTCTCAAGGTCTTCCTATTAGTCACAGTTAACGGTTCTGACATGTGGATCTCACCTGTCTTCACACAAATGTGATAGTTGCCCATGGAAACCTCAGGAGGGTTGCGGGCCTGGAAGCTGAAGACAGCTAAGAAGACAGCTAAGAGTGACCCGGAAATGGTCCTGGGCAACTGGGTGATGGCTGCGGGGGATCTGTGGATGAGTCTATAAATGTTTATTAAGCCTACAGGTACTGTACTAGACACTAAGAATATGCAGATACTAAAATGTTCATCAAAACTTGTCAGCCTGATGGAGGCAAACATGAATAGGCTTGTAAGTCAGTAATTATTCTACATGAGAACAGGTATACAAGATGTTAAATGGGATTATAGAGGAGGAAATGATTCATTCTGCCAGAGATTGAAAAGGAAAATTGAGAGGACAGTAGTTGTGGTGTCCACTACTGTGTTCAGGGGTGTTGTACACAAACCCTCAATTTGTGCATCATGAGAGGCGCAGGAAGAAGGAAAGTTTTGGAGTCACACAGCCCTGGGCTTGAATTTCAGCTCAATGTTTTTTAGTTAGTTGACTGAGTAAGGAATTTAATCTCTAAAAAATATGGTTTCTTTACTGTTAAAATAGGACTGGGTGGTATCATCATACTGAGCTATGAGGATTAACGGGAATAATCAATCTAAAGCATGCACATAGTGGGTGCATCATAAATGTTAGTCTGTCATGCCCCCTGCTCTTCACTCCCCTCCCTATATTAAATGATGTAGAAAAGCCAAGGTACCAGCTGACTGGAAATGATCATTTGGTCATTTCAGGAATTCACCACAGATTTCAGAATGTTTTGGAATTTGAAAGTCAAGTAACTGAATTAGTATAGGAAAAGGAGAAACTAAAAGCAACAACAATTTTTTTTTTTGCTGCTTGCTTTACATATATTATTTTTTAATCCCCCCCTCAAAAAAAAACAAGCCCTTTAATGGAGTTATTCTTTCCCATGTATTGAAAATTATTTTCTTACTTACTATAATATTTAGTATTATTTAATTCATTTCTGTGTGTGTGTGTGTGTGCACATGCGTGCGTGCACGCGCGTGTGCTGCCCTTCTTAACTTTGAGAGAGGCTTTTCTTAAAAATTAGTAAGGCTCCCAAATTCAGGTGTACTGAATCAGATGAGCATAGTTGGCTCTAACCCCTAAAACAGCTGGAGCTACAAGTCTAATGTGTGAATGAGATTGACTGACTGAGAGCTTGGCATATAGGTATAGGATTATATAGTGTGCATATATAACATATGTGATACATATGTAGTATATACTATATATCTCCCACTCTACCCCATTAAGGGTAATACAAAATGTAATGCTTCTTTAAAACAATTGGTAAAGAAAATAAATCTGTGCTACCTTTCAGTTTCTTTTTTATCAGCATATCACACACATAATTACACAGAGCTCATGATAGGAATGTTCCTTTATTACTCAACCAGAATCTTAGCTGGGAGTCAGAACTCTCCCAAAGCCTGGGATGGCCTAAGGGTTTTGGAGTACATAAAGTATCAAAATAGTTTTTCTCTCAGTTGGCTATGATTTTTATCTCAGATGAGAAGGCACTGAAGAGAACACATTTGTGTCTCAAGACATTTGTGATCAACTCCAGAGACCTTTGCTGTGACTAGGTTCTTTGCTTTAAATGCTTCTTTGTCTTCCCCAAAGCAACTTGAATTATTTAGGGGATAGGGTCAATGTTAACCAAAAGATCTCAGGATACAGCATGATTCTAACAAGAGAGTTTAATTTTCTCAAGTGATACAGGCTGAAGGAGAGCACTGGAGGCCAGTCAGAGGCTGTCCCATGGGGTCATTCAAAGAAGTATGTCCCTCCATTTTGTTGCTGCATCATGCCCAGGGTGATGTTCTCATACCCTGGGGTCAAAACCAGTTGATTCCAAGTCTAAAGTTGAGCTGGGAAGGAATCATAGAGTCTTACCAAGTGGCTGTGTCCTTAGGGAGCTAATCAAGACTGTGTACACATTACTTCATTTCCCATTGGTATGAATTTAGTCACAAGGTCATTTCTGGTGCCAAGGAAAGTTGGGAAAAGTAGTTTATAACTGAATGGGCCTGTGTTGAGCTAAAATTAAGGTGGTTTTATGACAAAAATAAGAGGAGAAAGGATACTGAGAGAGAGCAATCTTAGCTACACTCCCTAAGACAAAAGCTAGAAAAGAAAAGTAGTTGCATAAAGAAAGAGCAGAATCTCCCCCATTTTGGGTTTTTCCTAATCAGGAGATCTTGTCCCATTGTACAGTCCTTAAGTACCTCAGTCCACTAGCATTCCTATGTGGCATCTTCCAGCTATGTCCTCAACTCAGCTGACTGATGTCTCTGCCTCTATTTTTTACCTCTCACAAATCCATTCTGAACACAGAAGCCAGGAGATCTTTATCAGATGTATACAAGGCAATGTCACATCTCTACTCAGAACTCACCAAAGACCACTCCTTGCCACAAAAATCAAATCTATATCATCACAAAGTAACTTCCTTCTAATACTCAGGCTTCAACCCAAATCTGATTTCTTTGATGAGGTCTTCCACAAGCATCCCAGAGAAAGCCACCTCACTCTCACAGTCCCATCTGCGACATCACCCCCAAATATCTCCATCATAAGCATTTGTCATGACCACTAATATTAGTTATATACTTACATGCTTACCGTATAGAGCAGGGGCTTGTTCAGTCTCATTCACCACTGTATCCAGAGCTGCTGGCAGGCAGCTATGAATGCCCAAAGGGGCACTCTGTGACTGTTAGATATCAGCTGATCTTTGTAAAATAGTAAAACTATCTAAAATTCAGTAGCAGAGGACCTTGTATATGGTAGTTACTCAATAAATACATATTGGTTAGAGCTAGTTGCAAATTCCCACTGGACAAGGGCTGGCATTTGAAAAGGTTTACATAGACATTCTGTGTTTCATTAATATTTTTCTGATTATTAAAGAAACATAGTTTGTAAAAAGTACACATAAGTATAAAGACGACTTCTACCACTGAAAGTCATTGTTATCATCTTGGGTAAACTTCATATAGACTTTTTCCCTGTAAATACGCATAACACACAATTTTTAAGATTTGGTATCAATATCATACATGCAGTTTCAATAGAACACTTTCCAAGTATGTTAGCCAAAACATATGCTTATTTTAAAGCATGAAGAAAAACATTAAGATAAATTTAGATTGTGTGCTTTACTTACATATTTCAGGTGGTGGTTATAGAATATGTAGAATAAGGTTTGTGGGCACACATCTGTCAGCAGCATATACTATTCCCCATGCCAGGAACTCTGCAAAGAAGAAAAAAAGAATTCTTTTTTTTTTCTATTTTTTGTCTATTTATATATTTTCTTTAGCAAAGTTTGTCAAGCCTTTGATGCTGTTGATTTTTATTTAGCTCTAAATTTCCTTCCGTTTCATAGAAAAATATTGACTGCTTATCTTTTCATCTTTTCTAACAAGAGAGGGTGAATATCACTGGAAGAAAACGACCCAGACACAAAGTTTTACCTTTGTCATAAACTCCCATGATGAAACTGTACACTTATGGCTATGTACAAAAATGTCAGGAGTGTTGTCTTTCTAGGTGAGGAAAACAATTAGATTAGGAAATCTGGTGCACAAAGGTACATGAATATCTAAAAGACATTTACACAGCCAAATAGGCCCATCCACCCATGAATACATATAGTTAGAATCAAATCACTAAGCATAAAAATGTTGTGGGTATTTACAACTTCTTTAAGAAAGGCATTATTTGCATTAAAAATACGCTTTCTGCCTTTTATATATGTGGAGGAAGATGCATATTGTACTTCCAGTTCTGACTTGCCCAGTTCCTTTCTCTGAGTTTGGCCAAGTCACTTCCCCTCCCTGAGCTTTTGTTTCTTCATCACCAAAATAAAACAAAAGTAAAAAAAAAAAGTCAATATTAGTATAGCATTGTAGCCCAGTAAACAGCACAGAATGTCCCATCCAGCTCTAGTATTCTATTATTATCACTGTTAAAAATATATTGTGTTATTTTGTACAGATTAATTATGTGGGTCATTGCTATTTTTTTCCTGTAGCATTTTTGTTTGTTTGAGGGATGTTGGTAGGTAGTTTTGCAAAACGGTGCTTTATCTGCTTAAAACTTCTTGTGTGGTATCTACCAGCCTGACTGACATTTCCAGTATCGATCAGTTGTACTTTGAAAGCCTCAGATTCTCGTTGAAACTTTAGTTGAGCCAAAACCTTTCTAGAGTGGGTTTAATGTGGGTGGCCACTATTCATGAAAGGGGCTGACAACCTGCCTTCAGAAGACTGTGGTAAAGAGCACAGTCATTTCAGAGCTGTGGCCACCAACACAGGAGACTGGATGAGGCAACAGAAGCATGTTGTACAGTTTTCAAGAGAAAAACGGTACTTGCTGTAAGTGGTGGTTGGTCTGTGAGAACAAAATGATACTGAAGTCCCCTAAATCTTGTGACTGCGGTACTATACACAAAACAATTCTCTGGAAAGAAAACATATTACCTGGAAATTTTCTGTGTTGTGCAAGGGCTTAGAGGGTGAGAAGGAAAAAAATACAACTGGAAGGTATGACAAGAATGGCCAAGAGGTGGTCATTGTTATAATATATATGCATATGGTAATGCTTTCATGACACAAGGGGAAAATTCAAGTAGGTGCCTAATACAGTAGACGAGAATCCCAGACTAAGACCCAGCCACAATTCTAAACCCTTACAATAAAATCAACAATCCCTCTGATTGTTTGCCACAATGCTTCCTTTAGAACTTTCACTTAGGAGTTGGGGTGGAGGAAAGAATAAAAAATCCTTTCTGAGCTTTCCTCACATCTAGTTCGAAAGTAGAATTTCTTTACTGCAACTGCTGATCTGTAAGGCCACCAATTTATGTGGGTTTCAAAGAGCTTTTAGTGTTCGAATCTAGATAGAGTCTACTTGTTTTTGCGCCAATACTGCACAACACCAACCTCTCCTCCACCCCCACACACTCCATTTTTTATCTACAGGCCAGTGTTTCTCAACCTCTGAGAAAATCTTCCCAACTGTAATATTTTGAATCGAAAAATTATCTGTTGGGGCTGCCCTCTGCATGAAGGATCTTCCACAGCCAACACTGATCCCTGCCCACCAGATGCCAGTGCACTTCCTCTCTCCCCTAACTACTCCCCCTGCTTCACAATCAACCACCAGATGTGACCACCAAAAATGTTCCAAATGGTTCCTAAAAAAATGTTTCCAAACATTTGTAATGTCTCCTGGGGGATAAAATCTCCCTTGGTTGAGAATTGTTGCTTTAGGCAGAGAGGAGGGCCTTTACTTAAGGGGGAAGCGAAGACTCAGAGTGTGTAAATGAGGATTTCCCCAGGATCCAGGTATTTATTCTCCAAATTATTCCAGTTATGGAACTTACTAAAAGAGGCTTGCAAGTGTTTTTGGGAAATAAATTTTATTCCAAGCAAGCCAATATTACAAATATTATTTAAAACTATAACTGGTAGCAACTTTTCTATAGAATGTTTTAATGGACTCAAGAATTTTTCTTGAAAAATATGCAAATGACTCATTCATTGTTTCCTTAACTGGTGGCACTCCTGGCTTTCTACTTGGAATAGTATCAAGTGTTATTTTGCATCTTTTCCCAAAACTTTGCAAACTACTTTGATACACTGCTGAAAACACATTTTAGCAGAATAAGTTATTTTTGACCATGATTTTTAAATTAAAGTACCCACTTAATCTACTAGTGGGGAGAGTAACTATTTTTAAACTGCATGTAATTGAGGTACAGTTTTCTATATTCACTTTACCATGTTGCCACACAGGCTTAAAATATTTCCCTACCAGTAAAATTGTAATTTGCATACAACACTGACCTTACAGAAAAAGCTTATGATCAGACCTCATAATTTACATGTAACTAGAAACTCATAGATACTATTGTAATATAATAAAAACTCATAATATAACTCATTCTGAAGCCTAAAACACATCCTTATTCAGTGTTTACATCTTGATTTGTATTTCACTCCAAATGAATGGAGAAACACTATAGTGACATTTATTTGTTTATTTATTTTTTGGTAGTAGCACATCAGGCCCTCTACTTCTACAATCATTTCAACCATTATTTAAAAAAATTAACTATGTGTGAGCATTTGTGCCAACTCTAAGTAGATTTTATTTTCACAGTCAAATCACATGTATTTCTTTTATAACCATGCTAAAATGAATCTTTCCTCATTATTTTGATACTAGTGAAGATTAACTGCCACAAAAGTTACTGGATTCTCTATAGATACAGAACAGAAATCAAGGAATTGGAGAGAGGGAAGCTACAAAAGGTTGGCTGGATTTTTATAAAACCAAATATTAAAAAGGATAAGATTAAAATATGTGGGGATAATCCTGTTTCCTAACACTCTATTACTGGGCATCAAGTAGACAAAAAACAGAAGCTCTTGGGGTAAACTTTTATTTCCACTTGGATAGAAGGTTGGCACAGAAGAATGTCTCAGGTAGAACTTGAAATGTCTGTAATCACAGATGATTTCTGAAAAAAAATACGCTTTCTGGCCTATGTATTGTTTACCATGTTTGCTAGAGCTTTCACTCTAGCTCACTAGTCAGTCCGAAGGAATAGCATAAATATTGCTATTGCATTTAAGATTTTAACTTTAACTCTTGCTTTTAGATTGAGTCTTTTATGTTAGGTGCTGGGTTTCTAACCTAGTGTTTATTCATTTGACTGTGTAGGAGTTATGTAAAATTATCCAACTGATATAAGCCAGGTGTTCACAGTTTTTATGCACCAGGGACTACCCTGGAAGCTTTCCAAGAGTAGGTGTGTGTGACCTATAGCAAGCATGACAAAGATGCTCGTGGGTCTATTTTCAGTGTCATCTAGGCAAGCTGTTGCCACAAATTTACCCACCACCTCGAACTCCAGTCACATTCCCTCTTCCCAATCACCAGGGAGAACTATCTTTGGCAAGAGGCAGATCCACCACCCCTTCCTGCACGGATGCAGAGTTCACAGGAATCCCCCTGCTCTTCTACTCTGAGGCCCCCTTGCTGCTGCCGTGTGTGTGTCGTCTCTGAGTGGGGCAAAGCACCTAGAACCTTAGAAGCTGGAGAGGGTTTTGAACCTCAGCTCTCTATGTCACAGGAAACAATACATTTGTCATCTTTAACTGTGTTGTTTAAAAAAAAAAATTATCTTGCTCTCCTCTCACTTTCTTTTTCTGGTTTCTTATTTAGTTCTTGGGAGAAGAAATAGGTTAAAAACTACTGGGGGATGGAAAGGAGCCTCACTGGAGGAGGCCATAAGGAGAGGGTCATCAGTGTTAGTCTTGGGACAGGCTGGTGCAGCCAGAAGAGAAACTACTTGTGGGGCAGGGGGTGCAGCGGCAATTATGGAGCCGACAAGTGGCACAATCTTAGCAGGTGTCCCCTCACTCTGGCAATCACCAGTCCTGTCCTGCCCCTCCCACGCTAATGCCTCCCTGGGACGGCTGCTCAGGAATGAGTTCAGGAAATACAAACAATTGTATGGGTTGAACTGTATCCCCTTAAAATACATATGGAGAAGTCCTACCCCCCTTACATGAGAATACAGCTTTACATGGAAATAGGGTCACTGAATAAGTGATTAAGATGACATCATCCTGGAGAAGGATGGGCATGTCATCCAATATTGCTGCTCAAAGGGGGAAATTTGGCCGGAGACACACACAGGAAAAAGATTATGTGAATGTTGGAGTTACACTGCCACAAGCCAAAGAACTATCTGGAGCTTCCAGGAGAGAGACCTGGAACAGATACTTCCCTATAGACTTCAGAGGGGGTAAAGCCCGGTTAACACCTTGATCTTGGATTTCTAGACTCTAGACTCCAGAGGTGTGAGAAAACAGATCTCTGTTGTTGAAGTCACTCAGTCAATTGTGATGCCTTAAGCCAGGCCAAGCAAACTAATACAACAATGTAGCAATGACCGGCTGTCTGGTCCTGAGTCAAATTTACTGGAGGTGTGCGTGCCAGTTGGATGGGGCTAAAAAGTGGGCATCAGCCAATCTAAGTACCTTGAATAAAACATGTGTGTATTGCTAATAGATATAGACATGTAAAGAAATAAAAAAAATACATGACAACAATTTCTAAGAAATATAATGAAAATAATAGCTGTTGAAGTTGCTATGTTCTGTAACCTAATGACAAAAAAATAAAACCTGTGATCACCTTTGGGTTTCTGTATCTCTCTCTAGCTACCAGGGCAATTCTAGGAGCTAAACACTCCAGGCCACCTCCTTATAAATTAGCTCAACCAGCTTTTATTAACTTGAGTGTATGCCAAGAGTGCTAAGCAAGGGCAGAAGAATAAAGCCTCAGGCTCAATCCCAGCCCTTAAGTTGTTTGTTATATAGTAAAAATAAGGCAGATTTCTGGAAGAATCTTTCATTTATTAACCTAGGGGATTCTGTCCACTCATACCCAGGAGTGTTTAAGACTCTTAGTTACAGGTAATATAATGTACTGTTGGCTTAAACAAACAAAGAAAACCCTGGATGATTCCAAGGTTAAATATGATCCTCATAGTATCTTCAGGTTCTCCAGAGAAACCAAATTAACAGGAGACAGAGAAGGAGCTAGAGCAGTAGGGGGAAGGGCTGGAGGCAGGGAGGGTGAGGGAGAAGGGGCTCAGACAGCTTTTCTATGTTGTCTTGAAAGTTCCTTCTCAGGAAACCGGTCTTTGTTCTTTAAGGCCTTCAACTAATCGGACGAAATGATCTCCATCATGAAGGGTAACATGCTTTACACCAAATCTAATCACATCTTACAAGATACCATCCACATAAACATCTAGACTGGCATTTGCCCAAACAACTGTACTATTTTCTGGGCAAATTGACACATAAAGTGAACTGCCACAGGTGGAGTGGAATCCACAGAGCACCCCCACATTACCAGGAAATCACCCCTTCCATCTTCCTCAGTGGAGGCTTTGCTGACCTATTCTCCAGCATATGCTCCACCTGAACGAGTTGCTGTGGCTAAGGGAATACAACTCCCTGGTTGGGCTGAGGATGGGGGGAGGCTGCTGTGTTACAGAAGGCCTTGAGTACAGAAGGAAGGAAGGAGAAGGAGAAAAGAGAGACCCTTTGGGAGAAAGGAAGGGTTCTTGGCTGCACCGTCCTCGGGGCTCCTGCTGCTGGCTGCAAGCAGTGTTACCAATGGGCACACCAAAGGCCTCACATCAAAATGGGCTTACACCCCATTAGTGCCATCTAAGCTGTCTTTGAATCTCTTGAAATTTTCCTTGAGGAAATTTTCATTTCTCTCACCCATTGATTTTAAGTCAGTAATTTCTGTTCCTCTGAGCACAGAATTGTTTTTAATTATAAATGCATGACATTTAAAATTATTTAAATACAAATATTTTTACACCGAGGGGTGTGGAATGTGGGGTGTGGGATGTGGGGATGGAAGCAATGAATTTTTTTCCTGTGCAGAAACCCTGCTGGAAAAATATTTTCCCTTAGTCATCGTTCTGAAAATCATCCCTTCTCAGGAATGCTTGCTAGTTAACATTAAATGGAATTGGCATTTTGAGCATTTTGAATAATTTAGCTGGGCTCATTTTAGTGATTACATAATGGTTACAAATGGATCAAGGTCTCTGTCATTTTGGGGAATTAATAAATGTATTTGTTTACTGGTCCTTGCTCATTTGCTTCCCCAAGCTCATCTTCTGCTTACATCCCGTGGCTGCTTCCCCCACTGCTGGAAGCTACATTAGGACAGAGATTGACTTTTATTAGTCCCCCCAGTGCCGGTCTCTGACATACAGTGCATATAATGTATCCGTGTGCATGAGCTGACACTGAACGCTGGCTTCTGGGGAGCTGGGGCATTGAGGAAGGGAGAGAGTGCCCTTATAGTTCTGTGACGGCTCAGAGAACAAAGCTCCTTTAGAACAAAGTCAATGATGTTATAACAACAAAAACAGCTTTACAAATTTCTACCCGCACAGCTGCCATTGTTGGCAGCTGCACACAACAAAAATCTTACATACAACTAATGTCTGTCAAATATTGGAAACCAATTCTAGGCAAGAGCTGAAGTGTTTTCCATATCCCTACTCTTCACCTCTTTTTTTTTTTTTTACTTCTTTTTTAAATAACTCTCCCAATCTTTGCTTCCCTTTTCCACGTTTGAATCTCTCCTTTTCACTCCTTCCTTCTTATCAAAATGGGCAAGGACGTTGTTTTAATCATTTTTACCTATAAATTAAGCAATGGATTATAATTTGGTCTAATGAATTCCATTTGATTCATTTTCTCTATAGTAAAATGAAAGAATATATTATACTCTGAAAGGAAAGGTAGCTATGAATAAATGAGTGGGGACCTTCCTCTCTAAAGGCTTCCTTTCTTTTCTCCCTCCCTTTTTGCTTTCCTACTGGGGGCAGGGGAGAGTGGGGAAGGGGCATAGATACAGGGTCATCCTGAAGAACAACCCCAAACAGTACAATGATTTCTATGCTTTGAAGGTAACTAGAGGGCATCAAATGGAAAATGTTATGGTTGTTTTCCTACACTGGAACCTGAACAGCACTACACACCTCCAAGATCCATTTCTCTATGGATGGTAACCTTGCCTTCTTCCAAGCACCTTGGCAAATAGTCTCCTTTCAGGCCTCTTTTTCTTCCTCTGAACACAAGTGAGTCCTCCCACAACTTAACCCAACACTTACCATTCATCACTGTAACAAAGACTACCATGTGCCAACTTAGTCCTGCATTGTTAGGAGTTTGCCAACATTGCTAATCTGAATACAACCCTGCTTCCACTTTACAGGTAAGAGTCAGAGAGGGTAGGTAACATCCTCAGGTCGCAGCACTGAGTGGCCAAGTCAGGACCCTTAAAAGCTCAAGTTCACTGTACCCTCCTGCCTCCTAGGTATGTTTTAATGT
This sequence comes from Scalopus aquaticus, assembly GCA_004024925.1. Classification (NCBI taxonomy): domain Eukaryota; kingdom Metazoa; phylum Chordata; class Mammalia; order Eulipotyphla; family Talpidae; genus Scalopus; species Scalopus aquaticus. The sequence continues at coordinate 128,939 of PVIJ01001336.1, forward strand.
TTTCTGGCATTCATTTTTTAAAAAGTTATACTATTTTTAGTCTTCTGCCTCTTTAACCTGACACCTTGGATTACATCCTCACGTGTCCTATATTATTTCAGCCTCCACCTGAATATTTCTCAGGTACTTCACATTTGCATGATCAAAGCAATGTAAAAGCATTCCTAGTTTAATTCAATCAAATCAGCTACTTAAACTAGAAACCTGGGATCCTTTTCTCTTTTATCACTTTCTTTTCAAAAATCGGTCACCAAATCCTGCAGATTCTCTCTCCTACACACACAAACACAGGCATATACATATACACATATTGGTGCAGAATTACCGCTGACCTTGATGGGGCCGGAAGACTCAGGGAGCACAGGTTCTCTATGGAGCTGCACAGATGGATCTAAAGGGAAGGAGTCCTGGAGCTCTCGGTGGCTTTTTATGCTTTTACTGGTCTCTGGTAGAGAGGCAACCAGGTACAGGGCAGGCAATGGGGCCGGGGGGCTGGGAGGCCTGTCAGCCCCCAGTGAATCTTCACTCTCAGGCTCTCTGGCAGCGTCTTGTGGTCTCTCTGCTGTACCCGGAACAGCCCTCTGCTCTGTTCTCTGCTTCTTCCATTGCTGCTGCTTCCTCTGCTTATAAGTCCAGTCTGTGGCCCAGGTGTGCCCACTCACGCATGCCCACACCCTACTCCAGGCGCCCGCCATTAGGCATGCGTGTAGGCCTGCAGAGGTACATCATTGAAAGGAGGGCAGAAAAAACTGATAATTCTCATTTACCCTACACTTTCTCTTACACACACTAACACAGGCATTTATATACATACTGGTGCAGAATTACCCCTGACCTCCCAATTTTCATTTTGTAAGAGTCCTAACTGTCATTCAAACCCCCATGTTGCTATCCACAACATACATTTAATTATGTCACTCTATTGCTTATAAATTCACCGGATAAGGTCAGAATTCCAGAGCAAGGCATAGATGATTCCTCACAATCTGCTCCCACTCCCATTCACTTACTCCCTTGCACCACTCTCAACCTATGACATTCTTTGAATCTATATTGTACCTGATGAACCCTTTTCATTTCTTTTTCCATGTGGCCATCATGAGGTGTTCACACACTAAAGCCAAGTTCTAAATGTTAGCTCCACTGTGAAACACTCTGACTTCTCTGAAAATTTCGGTCTCTTTGCACTTCCACACCTGCCTATCCAAACCTTGATCATAAGGCCAAATACTGTACTTGAACTGGTTGCTGATGGTCTAATTCTCACTCCCTTAGAGCAGGACTCCTGACGGGCAAAGATCTGGTACATTTATGCTGGAAACTCAGATATCTCCACTGCTTCTGGCACATGATCGATCCTTAGTAAATACTGTCAGTCTGAATTTAATTGAAGAGGATCTGAGGAATATGGGGCTCATAGTCCCTCCCCCCTTCCAATATTATGCTTGGGATTGAAATACTATTTGCAGTTTAGCTGAAGTCTGAGCAAAATAGACAAGATTTCAGTTTCTTTTCCTTCTGTGAGCTCTTTTTTTAGTTCCTTTTTCCTACCGTATCAGCCCTCTCCTCTAGAGTCTCAGTGACCTTTTACATTTCTAGTGTGTCCCTTTCTCCAAGTCTTGAAGGGTCTAGAATCATCTAACTGAAACTCCCAGCGAGGCAGCACACTAGGAGGTCCTGGGTAAGTTGAGTTGCCAAAAATTGTTTATTCGTTTATAGCACGGAGAGGATAATACCTGTGCCCGACGGTTGCCACAGAGAGTCAATAAGCAACTTGAAGCATTAGCAGGGTCCCAAGCACGTCATAAAGGCTCAACCAAGGTTAACAGAAAACAGCTTTATTTATACTGATATGCTAATTTTCCCCAAGTATTTACGTTAAAAATTGCTATTTGTGGGATGAATTATCTTTTAATAAAGGAATCTATTTATTCAATTAATCTCAGCTGATAACTTCCTTGGTGCCTTGTTTCACACCTGTGCTGGGAGCACAGAGAGACAGACTAGCTCAGTACTGGGGAGTTAGGGCTCCCACTTCAGAAACAAGATCAGCAGCATAGGGGTTTACTCATGAAGCTCTTCCAGGGTTCAGAAGGCACATGCACCGCCTAGTGAGGGGTGCTGGGGGCAAATATCCCAAAGAAGGGGTCCGGTGGGGCTGCAATCAGTCAGGGGAGGGCAATCTTGTCAGAGGAACATGAGCAAAGGGACAGAAGTCAGAGAGGGTTTGACAGGAAGGTATAGATGACAAGTCATCTGGTTCAGCTGTAGCTTGGGTGTGTAGGAGGGGGTGAGTAGAAATGATGAGGCTGAAAGTAAGCAGGTGGCAAAATCCTCAGGGGCAAGTGGGTGGGGAAGGTGCGGGCTGAGGTTCTTCTGGCTCAGTAAATCGCAACTGTTTTTGCATATTGGAATTACTGGGAGCTTTTGAAAATACCAGAGTCTAGGTCCCAAGACAATTACATATAAATCACGATGGGTGGAATGAAGCATCATTTTTTCAAAGCTCCCAAAGTGGCTCTAACGAGCAGTTGAAACTGAGAATTGCTAAAATCTGGCCCCTGAAATCACACCAACCCAAAATTTGCATGGGAAGGTAACATTGTAATTATGGATCTTTAAAACGAGGAGGAAACAGAAAGCATATCTGATCTTACCCCTGTATTTCCTTAATTACTTTCCTATTGTGGACAAATTTACCTATCATAAAATTGATCATTTTATCCATTTCAAAATGTACTGTTCAGTGGTATTGAGTACATTTACACTGTTGGGCAGTCAACATCACCATCCATCTTAGAATATTTTTTTCTTTTCTCAAAATTTTTTCCGTATTTATTTATCTCTCTATATTTTACATCATTGTTCATTTTTGAACCATTCCTCTCAGGTGTAGTCCCCATAAAATTCCCACCACCAAGTCACACTTGAACCATCACCATAGTCTCTTATGCTCTTCCTGCCCCTATTTTAATCCCTCTCCCCCCTTGCTGAATGTCCCGGATTTACAGCTGCTTGCTAGTTTTGTCTTCCCCCCATCCTTCATTTGGTTTCCCACAGTCCTCCTATAAGTGAAACCATTGATATTTTTCTTTTTCCTTCTGAGTAAAATCCCCTCCAGCTCCATCCATGTTTATCTTTTTTGATTGCTGAATAGTATTCCATTGTGTATATACACCACATCTTCTTGATCCAGTCATCTGTTTTGGGGCATTTAGGTTGTTTCCATATCTTACTTATTATACATAGTGCTGTAATAAACATAGGGGTGCAGGTTTCCTTTTGAATGTTTTTGTGTCCTTTGGCTAGATTTCTAAGAGTAGAATTGCTGGGTCATATGGTAGCTCCATTTTTAGTAATTTGGGGAACCTCCACACAGTTTTCCATAGTTGTTGGACCAGTTTGCATTCCCACCAGCCGTGTAAGAGAGCTCCCTTTTCACCACATCCTCACCAACATTGGTTGTTGCCAGCTGTTTTAATAGGTGCCATTCTCACTGGTGTAAAGTGGTATCTCATTATGTTTTGATTTCCATTTCCCTAATTATAAGTAATGTTGAACATTTTTTCAATACCTGTTGGCCAAATTTGCATTTCCTCTTTGGAGAAGTGTCTTTTTAGCTCTTTTGCCCATCTTTTGACTGGATTCTTTGCTTTCTTTTTCTTGAATTGTGTGAACTCTTTGTAGATCTTTGAAATCAGTCCATTATCAGTTGTGGGGAGTGCAAATATTTTCTCCCAACCAGTAGGTGTCTCTTTGTTTTGGTTATTGTCTCTTTTGCTGTACAGAAGCTTTTTAGTTTGATGTAATTCCAGCTATTTTTCTTTCTCTTCACTGTCTTTGCATCGGGAGATGAGTCTTTAAAGATATTTCTGAGATGTATTTCATGGAGTGTTTTGCTTATGTTTTTGTCCATATATTTTATGGTTTCAGGTCTTATGTTTAACTTTCTTATCCATTTTGAGTTGGCTTTTGTGCATGGTGTGAGGTAGTAGTCTACTTTCATTCTTTTGCACGTGGTGGTCCAGTTTTCCCAGCACCATTTATTGAATAAACTACCCTTGTTCCATTGCATATTGTTTGTTTCTTTGTTATAGACATCTCAGAATATTTTCATGGCCCCAAACTGAAACTCTATACCCATTAAATAATAACTCCCCATTTCTGTCTCTCCTAGTTCCAGGCCATCAGCATTCTATTTTTTGTCTCAATAAATTTGACTACTCCATTAGCAAATGTCTTCCAGGTTCATCATTGTTGTAGCACGTGTAAAAATTTCCTTCCTTTTTAAAGGTTGAATAATATTCCACTACGTGTATATACTAACATTTTATTCATTTATTGTCAATGGACATGTGGATTGTTTTTGGCTTTTAGCCATTGTGAAAAATTCTGCTATGACTATAGGTGTACAAAGTGGACCAATATTTGTTTGTGTCTCTGTTTTCAGTTCTTTTGTGTATATATCCAGAAGTGAATTGTTGATCCATACATAATTCTATTTTAACTTTTTCAGGAATTTCCCTATTATTTTCCATAGTGGCTACACCATTTTATAGTCCCACCAACAATGCATTAGGGTCCCCATTCCTCCACCAGTACTTATTTTATTTTTAAAGATTTATTTATTTATGCATACAAGAGTTGGGGTGTAGGCCAGAGGTGTGGGGGTGGAATGAGAGGATTCACCAGAGACAGAGTGGGGAGCAGAACAGGCAGATGACTGAAATACACTGCTGAGAGGAGCAGCAGGCCTGACAGGAGAGGTCTGCGTTATGTGGGTTAGCACCCTGGCCAGCATTCAAACTCATGCTGCAGTGACTGCGGATAGCTTCATAGTGCTGAGTCTTAACCCCTTGTGCCACCAGGGAGGCCCACTTACTTTTTTTTTAATAATTGCCATCCAAATGGGTGTGAAGTGATATCTCATTGTAGTTTTGATTTACATTCCCCTAATGATCAATGGTGCTACACTTCTTTTTTTGCCATCTAGGTATCTTCTTTGGACATCTGTATATAAATGTCTATTAAAATGTCATTTGCCCATTTCTCAACTGGATTGTTTTTTCTTATTATTGAATTTTACGAATTCTTTAAATATCCTGCATATCAATTCTTTAACAGATATATGATGTGCAAATATTTTTTTCCCACTCCAAGGATTGCTTTTTCACTATGTTGATAGTTTACTTTGTTAGGCAAAAATTTTAAATTTTGATAAAGTCCAATTAAATTTCTCTTACGTTACTTGTGCTTTTGATGTGAAGCACCCGTATTTTATAGATGTGCACATATGCTCCTGCAGTTTGGGCTTCCCAGAGAGCAGACTGAGATGGAGACTGATGTAGAGTGTTAGGCTATGCACTTGGCATCACCACCTGTGGAAGGAAAGGGGAGGAGGCATGGGCAGAGGGAGAAGTTGGGCTGTGACAAGTCCCAACTGACCCCCACAGTGAACCTGAAGCTGAGCTGGACCTTCAGAGATATCCCATGTTGGGGTGAAAGGGGTTGCCTTTATATTTGACCAGTTGGTCACTGGCTATGGGCTGCTAGAGGAAGGGGTCTAACGGGGTAAAGCAACTTTCCTCAGTCCAGCCAATTCCAAAGAAGGCTGACAGCTAAGGACTGTTGGACAGCAGCACCCCCAGCTTCTTGGGAAATAGAACCTTCATTCTTGAAAGGGGACCTGAATGGCACATAGCATTATGTGTTACAGTCCTAAAGAGGTCTCCTTTTAACTGGAGTTGGTCTCCTGGGGCTGGGATATCATTATCACTTCAGTATAATTTAAAGAGAACTCTAATATTATAAGGAATCTCCAGCTTATTCTCCCTGAGCCCTCTCTCTCCCTCCGCTCTTCACACTCCATTTTCCTATTCCTGATCTCTCTCTTCCTTTACCTACAACACAGTAACTTTACTTTTGCCCTTCTGTTAAGTCTGCAGTTAATGTTATGGCCCAGAGTTCTCACCACCTCCAGGCTTTTGTTGTCCATAACACCATGAGGAGGAATGGGAACAGAACCAGTGATTCAAATCCTGTAGTATGGATGAAGGGGATGAAGGGATAGCAGAGGGATGTGGGATAAAATACTTATAAATATAAACCTTTGCATGATGAGAAAGTTAAGAAGAGGGTGATGCTTAAAGAGTATTTGGCATTAAGGACATAGTAAATAAGGATCTTGGCTTTATATTTAATAAATGGCAAAACAAGTAGAAAAATATAGCTAATATGAGTGTCTCGGTATTATGCAGAACAACTGTCCGTAATAAAAATGTATTAAAACACGAATGTGTTAAGACTAAATCCTATCTCAACTTGCATTTGCCTAGAACAGCAAACTTACATACAGATACGGAACTCCCTAGATCGTGCCATATATAGCATGGAGATCTTAAAGCCTCATCAGAAGGAATATTGCAATGCATCTTCTTTTAGATAGCAGGGAACTGTACTTTTAGATCACTCCCACAAGCCCTTGGCTCTCACAGATACAGAACCCATGTGCTGAGTTCCCAATGCTAAGCTCTGAGATTTGCTTCTCATAAAAATTTCTCCTAAATAATCTTACTTGTGTACTGCAACAATATTTGTGACTTTTTTCCTGAAAATATTTTTTAGATATCTTACAAATTTTCAATTCCTACCTTGAAGATAATCCACTACATTGAAGTTTTAACTAAAGCCCACTACTAAAGAATCTTCCTAAGCCCTATATGTCACCTGAAGACAGGCTCTATTTTGAGATTTGAAAAATTTTTTTGAGAAGTATTACTAAGAAAGTATTATGTAATTGGGGCAAATCAGATGGAGAAACAAAAGATGGATTTTATGTTCTTCCTTTTCCTTTGTTGTCCTATGGGTTTTTAAGAATTTAGATGTAATTGACATATAACAATATATTAGTTTTGTTCGATATAATGTTTCAATATTTGTATATATTGTGAAATAATCACCACAGTAAATCTAGTTAACATCCATCATCACTCACAGATTTTTTTTCCTTGTGATGAAAAGTTTTAAGATCTACTTTCCTAGCAACTTTCAAATATACAATACCATATTATTAACCATAGTTGGCATGCTGCTGACATTACATTTCCATGACTTATTTACTTTATAGCTGAGTTTTTTCCTTTTAACCCCTTCTCCTGTTTTCCTACTCCCTCATCCCCCTGCCTTTGATCATCTCCAATCAGTCCTCTGTATCCACAAATTCAGCTTTTTCTCTGTCTAGATTCCACATATTAGTGATATTTATAGTATTTGTCTTTCTCTGTCTGACTTCTTTCTTTTTAATCAAATTTCATTGTTTTGCAATAAAATTATATAGTTTACAAAACGATGTAATAGAGTTCAGCTTCACTCCTCATGTACACACACTTTACCCCCCTCTAGTGCTATTACCCCATTACATATATTACCCTATTACCCTAGTTTATTATTACATTATTTCCCCTACCCCCTTCTCCTTTGGCTTCATTACCCATAACCACCTTATTTTTCAGAGTCTAGAGTTAGGTTTGTTGTGTTTTGTCCATTTGTTTTCTTTGGTTATTTATACTCCACAAATTATTGAAAACATCTGGTAATTGTCTTTCACTCTCTGACTTATTTTGTTTGACAAAATCATCCATAATGTTCCCAAAGGTGCTTTTTCCTTTTTTTAAAGTTGTATAGTATTCAATTCAGTATATGCGCCACAACCATTTTATTCAGTCCTATTCAACGTAGGTTCATTATTCAATGTAGGTTGATTCCGGGTTATAATGCTATGAACATAGGAGTGCATAAAAACTTTCCATATCAGTGTTTTTACATACTTCAGATAAATACCTAGAAGTGGTATTTCTGGATCATATACTATTTCCATCCTTAGATTTTTAAGGAATCTCCATTCTGCTTTTCATAGAAGTGCACAAATTTAATATCCACCAATAGTGAATGACTGCTTCTTCTACTCCATACTCTCATCAACAGTTCTTGTTTCTGGTCTTTTTGGGATAAGCCATTCTCACAGAGCAGAGGCGATATCTTACTATGGTTTTCAATTGCATTTCCTTTAGAAAATGTGATGTTGAGTATTTTTTCCTTGCCTACTGGCCCTCTGCGTGTGTTTTTTGGAGGAGTGTCTATCTAGGTTTTTTAACCATTTTTTCATTGGGCTGGATTTTTGTTGTTGAGTTGTGAGTTTATATATTTTGGAAACTAACCCTTATCTGATGTGTGATATGCAAATAACTTTTCCCAGTGCATATGTTGCCTTTTTACTTGTGTGGCAGTTTCTCTGACTGTATAAAAAAATTTGATATAATCTTTAATTTGATATAATCCCACTGTTAATTTTTGCTTTTGTTTCCCTTGCCATTGGAATTGAGTCCCCAAATACATCTCTGAGCTTGATGTGCTTGACTTACTTCTCTTAGCATAATGTCCTCAAGGTCCATTTGTGTGTACACAAATGCAGTATTTCTGTATTTTGTGGCTGAATAATACTCTAGTGTGTGTGTGTGCATATGTCCATCAATGGAAAAATATATTAAAAAGATGTAATATATACATATTTATCTATTTATCCATTGATAGACACCTAATTTGTTTCCGTATCTTGGCCATTGTAATTAGTACTTCCGTGAGCATAGGATGCATATCTTTTTGTGTTAGTCTTTTTGCTTTCTTTTGGATAAGTATCCAAAAGTGGAATTATTGGATCATATGATAGTTCTATTTTTAATTTTTTGAGGGACCTTCTTACTGTTTTCCTTAATGGCTGCACCAATTTACTTTCCCACTAATAGCACACGAGGGTTATCTTGTTACTTCTTGCCTTTTATTTAATAGTTATCCTGACAGGTGTGAGGGGATATCTCATTTGTACTTCCACGATAAGCAGTGCTATTAAAAACCTTTTTGTTTTCGTTGGAAAAATGTCTTCAGTTCCTCTGATCATTTTTAAATTGGATTGGGGGTTTTGTTGTTGTTGAGTTGTATGAATTCTTCATACATTTTGATCATTAACCCCCCTTCTTAGATATGATTTGCAAACATTTTCTCCCATTCAGTATGCTGCCTTTTCATTTTGTTGACAATTTCCTTTGCTTTGTGGAAGCCTTTTAGTTTAATGCAATCCCACTTGTTTATTTTTGCTTTTGTTGTTTTGTTTTTGGTATGAGATCCAAAAAATCATTACCAAGTCCAATGTTAAGGAATTTTCTGCATATGTTTTCTTCCAGGAATTTTATGGTTCAGTACCATGTCTAAATGCATTTTGAGTTGAGTTTTATGTATGGTGTAAGATAGTGATCCACTTTCATTATTGAAGAGATTGTCCTTTCCCCCACTGTTCATTATTGACTAGACTGTCATAAGTTCATTGACCATATATGTGGTCTAGTCCTATAGTATTAAGGATAACAGCATTTCTCCCCATCCCATTTCCATCCTACTAGTTCCCACCCCCACCCCAAATCAATCCTAATAGAGAAATTAGGAATATATTCACTTTGAAAAACATTTCACCTGCAGAATTTTCACTTGACCCATATTTAATTTATGTCATTTTCATTTCTTGCTCTGACCCTATTTGTACTCTCTATATCTTCAAACTAAGAGAACATAACACTTCTCGGGCAAATTTACTCAGACTAACTCCCCCAAATGCAAATTTTCTGAAAATAACAAGATTAGGTATTAAAAAAAAAGTTTTGATATTTCCTTCAGGCTAGACACTCATTTCTCTTAGGGCAGTCATGTGAGAATGAAATGACTTTTTTATTTTGGCAGTACAATCATCTTTATCCTTATCACCATAATTATTGCTATTAAGTTTTTAGCATACATTTTTATGATTCAATCTTGGAAATGGTTTTTAGAGTTTCATGATCATTTCCTTAATTGTGTTCATTTATCAGGCTTTTACTATGGCATTAGCTACTGTCCTTTTTTTAAAATGCCTGAAATCAAGACTTGAATTTTATTATCAAATAGCTTAATGGAAAATCCCTGTCTTAGTGGAGAGGGATGGGTGGAGCACATGAGAAGGTTCAGAAGTTGTGCTGCCTCATCACAGAGCTAGGACAGAAGCCAAGATCTCAGCAGGCTCTCCACTTTGCTCACAACTTGTCAATGTGAAAACCTGTGATGACTTTAGCAAAACCATCTTTCTTTTTCACTCATTGTTTGCTTGGTTTCACCTAACTTACAAATTAAGTCTCATCTCTCTTGGTCTATCAGTTATTTACCCTTTTCCAGGTGTTCTAAGCAGTTCTTTAGTTCTCGTCATCAGTTTCTAGCAGTTCCTAGACTTTCCAGGATAGCATAGAGGCTACAAATATATATCTCATAGGGAATCAATGGTACTTCATGACCAACAATCAACTCCATCACTGAAACCTGAAAAAGGTACAGTGCTCTTGTGAGTTTTCATGTATCCCAATCCCTCAAGTCTCCTACCACAACACCTCCTCTCCTCCCTTCCACCAAGCAGAAGTCATTAGGTAGGATAAATCTTTGCACAAAGAGATAATTCTCAATTAACAAACTTCTAAGTTGTTCTGTGATGGTGTTATAGTTTCATCTGAAAACAGAGCAAGAGTCTTCAGTCTTTAAGAGTTTTTTTTTTTTAAATCTTTAAAATGGTGGGAGTTCATGGAATGGAAATAAGTAAAGAAAAATCTCTTTTCTGTCAGTGGTAGCAAAGCTGGTTCCCAATTCAAAGAGTAGAATTAGTCTTGCTAACAACAAATGCTGGAAAGGATGTGGAGAAAAAGGAACTCTTCTGCACTGCTGGTGGGAATGTGAACTGATCGAACCACTATGGAAAGCTGTATGGCGATTCCTCAAACTGCTAAACACGGAGCTTCCATACGACCCAGCAATACCACTTTTGGGAATTTACCCAAAGGACACAAAAACACTAATCCGAAAGGATACATGCACCCGTATGTTCACTGCGGCACTGTTCACAATAGCAAAGGTATGGAAGCAACCCAGATGTCCAAAAACAGATGATTGGATCAAGAAGATGTGGTACATACACACAATGGAATACTACTCAGCATTCAAAGAAGATAAACACATGCAATTTGCAGCGACATGGATGGAATTAGAGGGGATCATACTCAGTGAAATAAGCCAGAAAGAAAGAGAAAAATATCGAATGGTTTCACTTATAACAGGAATATAAGGAAACCAAATAGGAGAGAGACAATCAGCGGGGTGGGTGGGGAGGGAAGGAAAAGCGCACAAAATGGAATAGAAAAGAACACAAGGGACCATGGAGATGGATCATGGGTGAATTGGTGGTGGGCTAACCAAGAGGAATACAAAATGTAAAAGACATAAATAACACTAAAAATATATATTAAAAAAAAAAAAGAATTAGTCTTGCTATTAAGATTCAGCAACCTAGGTGTTACTTGGCTCTGACAGCACAAGAAGTGGACTTTAGCTTTTTTTTCCTAAATGTTATGGTTTGCTTTTCAGATGTAATTGTCATATACATACGAAAAAATGCAAGGCTTAGCAGAACCAAACCTGGGATGCATGCAGGGCTAGTTCTAAGAAACAGAAGACATGTGATATTTCTATTCTGACATCTATAGGAGAGGTTCATGGGGCAGTCAAGGGAAGTACTTATTTAGACTGACATATTACAAGGAGTTAAGGGGAAAGTGCTAAAAGCTGAGAGTGAGCGATGAATACTGGTTACTGGGGGAAAATGGCAAGCTAACAGGCAACAGGAAGTTGGAGAACTGTTACAAACCATTCAGTTAATTCTGCACTACTGTATCTTCTGTGACTGGTACTATTTCACCCAGTAAATAAACAAACAAAAATACCTGAATGGCATGTACTGCATTGGCTCTTGGGGCTTATCTTCTTAAAGGCATCACTTAGCACCTGGCAACTGTTATGCTGTAAAATATTAATGCTGAATTGTCATAATGATCATCACGATCATCACCATCATCATCACCAGCAAATCAGCAATTCTTTTACCACAGTGCAAACAAAATCCTAATTTTGCAGATGCTCTGAAAACTAAACTCTCAGTTGTCCTTGATAATATCTTTTCTTCTTGGAAGTTTGAGATAGTTTTCTGCAGGTGACCTTTACTTATTTCCTGTAGCTTATTTTACATAACATCCACAGCATATGTGCTCTCAGAATTCATGCGCAAATGCATTGCCTTCTAGAAGCATAAGGATAGGTTGGAAAGAAGCTATTATCTTTACCTACTGCAATCAGTTGTTTGCTCTCATGTGGTGCATCATAAGGAAGACTTCTTGGGGACATATATGCAGAGAGACATATAAAAGTTCCTTCTGCAACATACAGCCTTTTCCAGAAAAAAAGTCTCTCTAATGGGCATTGTGTTTACATCTTGTTACAGTATTGAAAAGGACATGAAGTCCCAAAAGAATTTTCAGAACTCATTAGTTTTAACAATTCAGCTCTGCTCATCAAGTACATTTAAAAATACAGGGAACTTCCTGAACCTGATAAGGTTATATACAAGAAAATCCTACAAGTTATTTACAAGAAAAACTAATTTTATACAAGAAAAACTAGCATCATACATGATGGTAGAAGACTGGATGTTTTCCTACCAAGTATAAGAAAAAGATAAGGCTATTGATACTTTCCACATCTACTCAATATTGTACTTAAGGTTCTAGATAGGACAATTAGTCAGGAAAGAAATAGAAGGCATTCAGAATGGAAAGAAAAAAGTGAAACTCTATTTGTAAGTGACTGGTTTCATATATAAAAAATCCTAAGAACTCTAATAAAATGAGCAAGTTTGAAGATTACAGGACACAAAGCCAATATATAACTGTCAATATATTTCTATACATTAGCCATGAGCAATGTGAAAGTGAGACCAAGAAAAAAATTTCATCTCTGGTAACATCAAAAAGAATAAAAGTAGGAATAAATTTAATAAAAATAAGTATAAGATTTACAACACTGAAAATTCTAAAATATCACTGAAAGAAATTAAGGAAGATTCCATTCAGTTCACGAATTGGAAAACTTAATATTCTTAAAATACTAATACCCCTCACCCCCAATGATTGACAGATTCAACATAATACATATCAAAAATTTCAGCTGTCATTTTTTGGGCAGAAATTGACTCATAAATTCCTTATTTCAAAACTTACTACAAAGCAACAGTAATCATGACAGCATGATAATGCTATAAGGGTAAACATAAAGATCACTGGAGCAGAGTTGAAGTCCAGAAATAAATCCTCACATTTACTTTCTACAAGTTGTCGAGGAGACAACTAGATATCTACATGCAAAAGAATGAAGTTGGATCCTGACCTCGCATTATATAAAATAACTGATACAAAATGGATCTTACCTAATCATAAGAGTTAAAATTATAAAATTCTTAGAAGAAAATACAAAAACAAATCTTTGTTGACCTTGGATTAGGCAATATAACACATAAAACATACGACATATAACACATTAAAAAAAGGCACATGCAAAAAAAAAAGATAAATTAGTTATCATCAAAATTTAAAATTTTCACACTTCAAGAAGACGAAAAGACAAGCCATAAAAGAAGACAAAATATTGTAAATCAACTATCAGAAAAGGAGCTAGAAAGTGGAAACACCCAAATGTCTTTCTTTTGGGGGTGATAAAAATGCGGAATTATACAACTTCGTGAAGATACGAAAAAGACTGAATCCCACACTTTGAAAGGATAAATTTTTCACATGTGTATTACATCCAAGTAAACCTGTCATTTTTAAAAAGAAAGCAAGAATAAAATAAACTGTACAGAAACTGATATGTGATGATATAGGTCACCATCCTTTCCAATAGCTTCAGTGTTGTCAGGTACCTGTATTTATTAGTTTGTGTTTCATTGTGCTCTTTCCTTTTTTATTTCTTCAATGCATCCAGTCTAATAGAGTCTCAAATGTGTGCTTCCAACATAGCTAAATCCTTGGCCAAGTTACCTGGCTCCAGATAGGAATTCACAACCAAGTTCATTTTAGTGATGGATTTCAGACAGGGGGCCTCTGGAAACCCAAATACTTTTCCTTTTCAAACAGGATGATATCTAATGATTAAATTGTTAATAGGCTCCCATTAGTGTCAGGTTAATATGCTGAAAATAATAACTGACATAAAAGTGATAATGACTAAGAAACGGAAGAAAACACACACAAACATTTCAATGTACCCTAAAGAATGCCCTTTTTTATTACCACATGAAGACATGAAGAGTATATTAAAAAAAAAAAAAAAGAAAGAACTGTACCTGTGGGTGTATAATGATTTGGGGTAGTTATGTCACACCCTTCTTTAGAATTGCTCAAAATGCTTTATATCATTTGCTTTGGCAACTGCCATAGCACCTTTGTGGGTGGGAGGTTTTGTGCTAACAGTGCAATACAACCCCAGGTCAGGCCCCCAGGGGACACACAGTTATCACATGAAGCCTACAGCACAGGTAGGCATGTGAGCCAGATGGCCCATCTGATGTCTCATCCACATCTGACCAAAGTGAAATCTTCTTGGACCGGTAACCTATCTAACCAATGAAGGGTGTGAGATCCCATCATTCTGGATTTTCTGAGTGTGCCTGCTATATCCTAAACAGATGGTCAGTATCACACGATATGACTGTTTTTGATGGTAATAAGTATCACGTGGCTAACACTTCCAGGAAAAAAAAAAACGGATTAACTATTGAAAATTAGACCTCATTTTTTTTTAATTTGATTTCCTATTTCACTTCCAGAAAAAAAATGGAATGTTGAAAGTCTGTAAAGAGAGTTATGAAACGGATTAGTATCTACATTTGCTAAATAGCACACAGTGTGAGAATTTTACAAGGACTTGTAAGAGATGCTTCTTTTAGATAGCAAAACCAGAGAAGCCAGGAACACTGCCTGTTTCACTCGTGTAACATTTTGTGCCTCAGTTTCCTTTTATAAAATAAAAGTTAGGACTAACTGACTTCCTAGGTTACATGCAGCAATTCGATTTGATGGTTTTGATCTTTTCCCTGCTCAACTTAACCCCTGGGCAGGGACACTCAAGCAGGGTCAGCCTCTGTCTCATCTACCAGCGTATTCCCCAGGCTACTGCCTAACACATAGGATGTGTTCAAAAGTGAATCTTGAATAAATAAAGTATTTTGTACAGTATTTTGTTTCATAAGATTGTGTTTGACTGTAAAGCATTAAAGTAGAAGTCAAATTTATCATTATAATAGCAACCCAGGAATCTATCTGCTGTATTGGTAATGAGTTTTTATTTTTACAGACTTTCATTCCCATTTACTTGAACTGACCATTCACAAAAAGGATATGAAGCTTTGGAGATTTTCAAATGATCCTGGAAAGGGGATTTCTACAAGTGTTCACATGTCTTCTCACTAAATTTTAAAAGGTTATTTATATCTGCAGTATTTTTGGCTTTTAACAAATAATAGCATATTCGTATTACATCAACACTTATTTCATTGTTTTTGCTTTAAAAGTTCTTTTTCTAAAAAAATTCAACCTCTTCCCTGGTTCTATTTCCCTCATCTCCATTAGTTACCAGGGCTAACTCTACTCTTTTTAATGTCAATATTTCTCAAAAAAACTGAAGAGGAGATGACCCATTTGTCCTTAACTTTTGTTTCCAAAGATGTGCCACCCAAGAACAGGAACTTCTCATAGAATGTATAAGCTGAAGGGGCATCTGTCTCTGTCTTTAACTTGACAAAAATAATAAAGTTATGTGTTTCCTTCACACATTTAAAAGCCAGAAATAGATTTAGACGTACATTTTTCAATCACTGTGCCAACCTAATAAGCAGAGCGAAACAGATTGGAGAGGAGGGCCACCTCCACCACCCTCGCGGGCGCTCTTCCTCCTCCACCTGGACCCTAGGCCTGCAGCCAACTGTTTCCCCACCCCCCAGCCCCAGCTGCTCCCCTGGCAGCTGCATACTCGCCTCTGGGGCTGTCCTGCCACTTGTGTTCCTGGGTGTCATTAAAATCATAGCATCACAGTGTGACTTTGCCCTGGCACCTTTGACACCATGGAATTCCTGCATATTATTTATTTCACTTTAGACTTTCCACATTCCACCATCCAGAAGGAGATGGAGAAGACACAGGGACCAGTAGACTGTCTACTGCCATATCTAGGGCACATTAGGTCTCCTCCTCTTAAAGCAGAGCTAAGAGGAATGTTCTAGGTGCCCAGAGAAATGGGTCTGATGGAGGAGGCCCGTCTGTTACTGCAGCTTACCCTCCAAAGAAGGAAACCTCTGAGACTTCTGAGCATATTGAGCCTAACAGTAGAACATAGCTTTAACGAGCAATATATAGTGCACCATTTTTCCTTACAAAAAATAAAATCAGTTGTGAAATAGCTATTATCCCAGTCTCTGCCAATTACATGAAATAATGAGTGAAGACTGACCCCCTGTCATAGCCGGGTAGATCAGAGGCTTTCTGGGGGAGTTGGGAATTGAGAGAGAGATGCTCATCTCAGCCTGTCCTGGTTTCTCAGACAGAAAAGATGTGCACTGGGGAGCTTGGATCAGCGGTGTTTGGGTCTGTGTGCCCTGAGGCAGTGAGAATATCTGCAGGAATAGAAAAAGAAATATATCTGCAGAGAGAAAACCAGAGCAGAGAGAGATCTCATACTTCTTGGCTCTTGGTTCTAGTTGCTCACCTGATGTTCACTTCACTTACAGACAATGAAAAGTGTTTCCTAAAACGTTGACTTCAGATGTTTTCTGACAATAAAGCACAATCATAATCCTTTTATCAGGTTCAATTACCCAACTGTCAAGAATCTAAACTACAGAACCCAAAAGAAATCACACATGCCCAAGAAGTAAAAGATGTATCCTAGCTGTCCCTGAGCCTGCTAACTAGCTCCTCCTCAGAAAGGAATAATCACAAATATCTATAGACAGTTGCTTTATGCTCTTTATGGGGTCAAATGGCCACCATCAAAGCTGCTTCCTAGGAGCTTTTGATTTAGTGCGGCAGTTAGAGAGGTGTACCAGGTGTCCCGGCCATGCACTAGTAAGAGAATTCACTCTTCCTTACCATCACTCTCAGTGAAAATCTCCAGGTTAAGAAATGATAATATGGGCCTCCCTGGTGGCCTGAAGATTAAGTCTCAGCCCTATCACCTCTCTGGCCTGAGTTGGATCCCCGGCCAGGGAGTTAACCCACATGACACAGCAGACCTCTCCTGTCCCACCTACTGCTCCCCTCAGCAGTGTATTTCAGTAGATCTTCGTGTTCTGCTCCTCACTCTGTCTCTGGTGAATCCTCTCACCTCTGGTCTTATACCCCAGTTCTTCTATGCATAAATGAATAAAATAAATCTTTTTTTAAAAAGATGATAATACTACTTTGTAAATTTCTTGGCTTAGTATTTCAAGAGGGTGAGTCTGAGCATCAGTTACAAAATCTCAAGGACTTTCAAAGTGTTGGATGAGTGCTGCAGCATTAAAGATGAGGAGAAAACACTGTCTCTCAAAACGCTTGCATAGCCAACTAGATGAAGCAGATTACACATAACTTCCCTCTGCTGCTTGTGTGGAATGGGTCATACAAGACATTACAAACTTTTATATGACCATGTTGAATTTCTGACCAGGCTGTCTATGCTCACTACACAGCAAAGTCTTCTTTGTCAAGGAAACAATTTATTTAGATACTGTCAGAGAGCAGTGCTAATATCAAGTAATTTAAAAAGATTAAAGTATAAAAATCTTTATATACTTTTATATAGATTATATACAAAAGATCATTGTGCTTTTAAGTTAATTTCCTATGTGGAATAGGACTTATAAAAGTAACTTCTGATTATAAATGTACACATATATATATTACAGAATATTTGGATAATATAATCAAAATCGTATGACCTGATCCACAAAATCATATTACTGATAGTGACATAACTTATTTTTGTGATTAATTTCCCATACCCTTACTTTTCCTATCTGCAAAAAGTTTAATATAGACTCTCCCCAAATTGCCTAGAGCCTAGGAGCTTAGTACAAATAAATACAGGACAGTTTCTAATGCTAGGTCTAGCCCCTTTCACTAGTGGACAGGCCATGATGGGACATGGTTCTGTCTGCCCAATAATGATGGGGACTAACTTGAGTTACTCCCCTCTAGAGTTACAGTTCTTGGGAGTCCCTTACATACTCAGCAACACACTATTTCCCTCTAGTGCACAGCATTGGGCCAGGGGGCTGCCGCCCAAGGGAGCTTCCAGCTTAGCTATTTGCTGTGCTTCCTCTGAGAATGCTTAGGCTTTTTTTGACAGGACACCAACTTCCCTTTGCTTATTCCTCAAGATAAATTTATTTCAAGGTCTTATTCCTCTCTCTGATCATGGGTTTTGACCAAGCTACTCTGATACATTTAAAAAAGACCAGTGTAGAGTATTTGCTCCTGCCCCTTCAGATTCTCCAGTGATTTCCCTGGGGATCAGTTTTGTGATCCCTATGGTGACATGTGGTAACTGTGGAATACTGTAAAATACATACAGAATATTACAGAGAACAAAAGCCAAAATTAACCAGAATCCCAACCATAGATAACCACTGTTAGTGTTGTAAATGGGAGTTTTGTCCTAATTTACCACCCCAAGTTCCTCTTGCACTGCTCACGCATAACCCCCCCTTGACCTAGTAATTTGGACAAAGTTGCTGTTCTTGAACACTCCTGTTTTATTTCTCTGTTCATTGTATTTCATCTTCCTGGAATACTTTCCTCATTATCTTTTCTTGCTGAAATATACTTCTTTCAAGGCTTAGATAAAATGTCATCTCCCCCTTAAAAGTGTTCTGATCTCATCCTCTGCCTCACTACTTCCTACTCTTACCTGCTACAATCTATACCTCTCTAGAGGCACTAATATTATGCCCTTGTGTTGTTATTTTTTGCAGTAGTCTCAACTCCCTGATTAAATTGCAAGCTTGAGAGTAACTTTGATTTAAGAACAAGAATTTTGTTTTATTTAACTTTCCTTCCTCCATGTCAACTGATACAATGGCTCCTTGCAAATAGTGTATACTCAGCAAATACTTGCTGAAAAATATGTTTGTATCGAAAATAAAAAGATGACTTATCAATTTAGTTAACCTAGTCAAATTCCTTAACTTTATTAAAATAAATATGATGAGAAAAAAATAAAATAAATACGATGAGGATCAAGTAACTATTATGTGTAAGAGGAGGTATTTACTATTTCAAAATTATTTTCAAATTTATTTGGAAAAAGTTCAGAGGTGGAATATTATAAAAAATAAATATAACAAGTACTAATACACTAATCATCCATACTAAAAGAAAACTTTGCCAATATAATCAAAATTCTGTGAATCTTTCCTGAATACATCTCTTCCCCTTTCCAACAATGTTTGCTAAATCTTGAACTTGAGGGTTGCTATTTCCTAGCATTCATTTATATTGTAACCATACCACATATGTATTTATTATGTGTGTTTGCTGGAGTGTTTAAGAATATTCAATTCTGCAATAGAAATTATAGAAATGAATACATAGGGAGAAAAATTAAACTAAGAATTGAAGCAGATAGTTTATGGGCAGGCAAAATGCATAACATAAATAAAATAAAAGAGAGTAACCTGTGAGACATGTTAGAATAAAGTAAGTAGGACATTTGTATAAGAAACATAATTAGGAAAGGATGGAAAGAGCAAGAGACACCAAGTAGTCATAACAGTCATGATGCACTAAACATACGTGGGGCCACGAATCATCAGACATGACACAAGGAAGACACAGGGAGCATGTGAGGAATTCACTATTTATAAGGTCTTGACTAGGCCAATCACTGACTCCTCTTGTCCTCTGCACAAGGAATGCAAAATAAAATCCATAACTGCTCATCAGGCTAATTTGTGAGCCATAACAACCAACTAGATGCACTTGCTCCCAAGCTTGTAGTGCAAGTGTGTATTATGTTTGATGCAGGCAGCTTCTGCACTCTGGGTCACTCTGCTTGAACTTCATCTCTGGTCTTTGCAAGCATATCCTTGGTGAGGAAGAGAGAGACAGGACTGAGGATTCAGCTAGTGTCATTTTTCTCCTCTGCCTACACAATTCTTAATTAACCTGCTTCATCTCTTTCATATCACTTCTTGTGGTGAGTTTTCAACTGATTAATAAACCATGTGATTTAAGCATCTAATTCTGTTCTGTGGGCCACTGTTCTGTAATCCTTGTATAGTCTGCCTATAATTGTACATACAGGCTTCTGTGGCAGCAAGGTGTTTTCCTGTACAACACAGTATTTACAAGTTTTTGACCCAAGTATGACAAATTTGCTTATCTGATAAACAGATGCACTCTGGTTACAAAGAAGTAATAATTGTGGCAATTAAAAAATGTATTCCATTTCTTCAGTACTTTAATTATGAGGAAAAATCCTGTGCAAATTTTGAGTGTGTATTCTGGACTTTCCCATTCTCTCCCTTCATCTTTTTTTTTTTTAAACAATTTATTTATGTGTAGAAGAACTCGAGGGGTGGGTAGGTCAGAGGTGTGAGGGTGAGAGGATTCACCAAGGAGAGAGTAGGAAGCAGAACAGGTGGATCTACTGAAATACACTGCTAAGGGGAGCTGCAGGAGAGACAGGAGAGGTCAGGTCTGCTGCATCATATGTGGGTTAGCTCCCTGGCTGGGGATCAAACTCAGGCCATAGTGGTGGTAGCGCTGAGACTAACCCCTGGGTCACCAGGGAGGTCCCTTTAATCTTTGCAAAACTGTGAACACCAAAGGAAAAACAACTTTGCAACGTAATTTTTTATTTTTCCCTGTTGGGACTAGGCTTTGAGAGAATACCACACTGGATACTTTACGTCACAAAAATATCCCTCTGATGATAAAGGAGCACACGGAAATAATTAGCTGCATCCAGGCAAATCATTAAGCACATGCTGTAAAGAGAGCGGGTCAGTAGCAGAATAACCATTACTCACAGGCTCAGAGACACTCATTTAAAAAATTTTATAAAGTTTTTCCTTGCCCTAGAAGATCTACTCAAGGGGCTTGTTCCATGCCTTAAACTCAACTATTTAAAACCAATGTAGTGGCACCAAAATTTTTCACATTTAAGAAACTTCCAAAAGAAAACACATCTCGAAAAACATATTTTGTACTTACTAGTCATTACCCCTTATTTAGTCACATCTCTTTCAAAAGCACAAAGGGAACAGGAGTTGGACTAGCAATCAGGTATATGATGGAGGTCTTCCTCGACTCCTTTCACTTTCAGACAGACAAATTTGTCTCCTTAATTTCTGGCTTAAACTTTCTGGGTGACTCTCTTACCATCTTAGCAGTGTTCTCAAGTGTAGTCACAGGACCCTTTGTTTTGGATCCTCTAAGTTAATTGTTTAAAGAAAATTTGAATTTTTGAGTCCCAGCCCAGGCCTACTCAATCAGAATATTCAAGTGTGAGGCCCTGGAATCTGCATTTTCAACAAACCACTGAGCTTGATTAAAAAAATATACTTTCTTTTTTTCAACTGGGAAGGATAACAAATTACAGCTAGTACTGAAACCTAAATATGTGCTTCAGTAAATTATTATATCCATGGCCCAGGATAAGAAATAACATTCCAGCTCTTAGAAGTCTTCCTATTCCCCTTCCCTTCACCTCCCTCTTCCCTAACTGTAACGACTACTCTGATATCTAATACCACCAGCTTGATTCTTGTACTCATTAAAGATGAATTAAGAATTCTCACTGGATAAAATCCACACTGTTTAGCATGTCACATGAGGACACTGTGTAATTTGGTCATTGCAACTGCATCTTCTGTCTCTGCTGTCCTCACATTTCATTCTCAAGTCATTTGGAACCAATAATGTTTCCTTTTACAATTATTTCCTAATCTAATGCTCATGCTTTAAGCTGTCTCCTTGCCTCTGGACTTGCTATGGAGTGCCTGTATTTCCTGAGTTTTCGATTAAACTCATCCTTCAAGACCTGTCCAACTGTCATTTTCTTATAAACCTTGTGATGTTCACTCCTGCAACCCAGTAGAGGCTGAACCATCACTCTTCTCACTGTGTGACAAAGAACATCTTATAATGTGGAGCAATTATTCTTTTAAAAGCCTATTCTGGGGCTTCCCTGGTGACACAAGGGGTTAAGTCTCAGCACTATCAAGCTATCACCAGCCACTGCAGCACAAGTTCGATCCCCAGCCAGGGAGCTAACCCACATGGTGCAGCAGACCTCTCGTCAGGCCCACTGCTCCCCTCAGCAGTATATTTCAGTAGATCCGTCTGTTCTGTTTCCCACTCTGTCTCTGGTGAATTCTCTCACACCCCCGCACCTCTGGCCTACACCCCAGTTCTTGTATGCATAAATAAATAAGATAAATATTTTTTTAAAAAGCCTAGCCCCCTCTTCCAGACAAGGAATTAGGGCAAAGATTGTTTTTTAAATTTTCTTGAACATATAGTCCTAGTATGTATTTCTCAGCAGTTGCTTAATTTTTCAGCAAACAAATAACATCCAGGTATGAACATCTTTGAAAAAATAGCACACTGCAACTTTAACACCTCCAGGTATATTTGGAGCAGATGATATTCTTCTTTGTCAGGAAACAAACTTAGACATCAGGAGAACACTGGGTGACTGAGAGGGAGGTGACAGCAAGTGAAGAAAGTGGGATGAAATGCCAAGGGGGAGGTGGGAGCTGGAATGATGTTGCCTGTATCTCTGCATAGGCCTGCAGGGCAAGGAGGGACCAGACTGCTAGAGGCAGCACTGGGGGAACTTCCTTGCCGGTCCCTCCTTTCCCAGACAGGACTGTCATTTGTTCATGCCCTGAGCTGTGTGGCCTGGCTGTTCCGACTTCTTGGCACATTTTTTCCTGCCTCTGATTGTCCTTGGACTGTCCACTTGCTTCTGAGTGTCTATTGTTGCTTGAGAAATGTTACCTTATAAGTAACCTACCTAGGCCTCCCTGGTGGCCAATGGGTTAAGTCTCAGCCTACGAAGCTATTAGCAGCCACTGCAGCATGAGTTCAATCCCCAGCCAGGGAGGTTCCCACATGGTGCAGCAGACCTCTCCTGTCTCACCCCTGCTCTCCTCAGCAGTATACTTAAGTCATTCTGCCTGTTCTGCCCCCCACTTTCTCTGGTGAATCCTCTCACCAGCCCATACCTCTGGTCTACACCCCAGCTCTTGTATACATGAATAAATAAATCTTAAAAAAAAAAGTAACCTCCCTATTTCTTGACCTTTAATACAAGGAAGGAGGAGCATTCATTTCTTCAAAACTCTTGTCCATCACATAGTATGTGAGTGGGCGTGGAGGGCAACAATGTGACACATAGAGGGGCCTTGTGTGGCTGCCCTGGTCTTCTGAGGTTCTGGATGATAAGCATGTGGGCAGCCTGCCACAGGAACCTCACAGCAATGCAAATAGTCCTTACACAAATGCACCCCAACTGTTAGGCAAACTGAGAGGTTGAAAGAACAGGAACGAGAAGTGTGACTCAAAGTTTGTATCATCAAAAAAAGTCTGTAAAACAAATTTAAAATCTATCAAAAGTAGTCTGAAAGAGTCACAGTGGGTGCTTTGAACCCTAGGATGGTGGTAGGCAGCTTGGAGTCTAGAGGTGATCCAGCCAGCATGGAGCTGGCACTGGGGGATGCTGTGTTTGTGAAATGCAGGAGTAGAGGCCTGCAAGCTGCAGTCTTAGAGAACGTGGGCTTCTCCATCCTCTCCTCAAGCACAGCAGCCTGTAGAGGGGTTTCAAGCAGCGCTGGACCAGCAAGAAACTGGTGGCCCCATGTTCTACAGCAAACAGGGCAGAGAGACATCAGAGGCTATCGGAATGACAGTCTTTTATTGAAAGTGGAAGCACAATGTCACTCCTCAAATGACAAAAACTCTGGGACTATCTAAGTCCCTGAAGTAGGGGCAACCTCAAGAAGATGATACAAGTGGATACATTTGAATGATTAATCAGAAAAATAAAAGCAATATGATTGTATCTATTACAACATATTAAAGCAGTTCTATCAAGCAATATGTGTGTGTTTATTCCCCCCATATATATTCATACACACACACATCAACATATGATAGACTCTCAAGACATGTAATTTTCCAAAATGATTTACACAGGAGGGTTCAATAATATATTTGTTGGATAAATTCCTGTTATTTTTGTTGGTTTGAAATGCACGTTTTAATAGTTTGGGCAGGTTTATGGGCTTTTTTAGATTATACTTTCTTTTTTCTTTTTTTTTTTAACTGTTTCTTTTTCCTTTTTAAATTGAAGTCTGATTAACATACACTAAACTATTCTCAGGTATATAAAATAATGACTTGACATTTGTATACATTGTGAGAGGATCACAGTCAATTTCCCAACTTTTCTTAGCAGCTCTTAAATTACAATAGCATATTATTGATTATAGTCCCAATGCAGTACACTATACATCCTTGCCTTATCTATCCTGTAACTGGAAGTCTCTACCTCTTGATTCCCTTCACTCATTTCACCTACCCATCATCCCTCCACCCCTCTAGTAACAATCAATGTCTTCTGTCTCTATGATTTTAGTTTGTGTGTTTTTTAGATTCTACATAATAGTGAGACCATGTATTTGTCTGTCTAATTTATTCATTTGGCATAATACCTCAAGGTCTACTCATGTTGTTGCATGGCAAGATTTCATGCTTCTTCATGGCTGAGGGATGTGTGTGTGTGTGTGTGTGTGTGTGTGTGTGTGTGTGTGTGTACAGCATACCCATGTTGCCTATCCATTCATCCATCAATGGACACTTAAGTTGTTTCATATTTTGGCTGCAATAAATGTAGAGATGTGTATATCTCTTCAATTTAGTGTTTTTATATTCTTTGAGGTAATGCCCAGAACTGGAACTGCTGAATCATACATCAACTTTATTTTAATTTTTGAAAAGCCTCCATACTTTTTTCCATAGTGGCTGCACCAACTACATCCCCACCAGCAGTGTGAGAGTTCTCCTCCACATTCTTGACAATATTTGCTGTTTCTTGTCTTTTGGATAATAGCCATTCTCACAGGAGTAAGGTGATATCACATTGTGATTTTGATTTGCATTTTCCTGATGATTATTGATGTTGAACACCTTTTTTGTGTCTGTTGGCCATCTGTATGTCTTCTTTTGAAAAATGTCTATTTCCTCTGCTCATTTTTAATCAGATTTTGTTTTTAAACACAGTTGTATGGTTCATTGTATATTTTAGACATTAATCCTTTATCACATATTTAAGTTGCAATTATCTTCCTCCATTCACTTAGTTGCCTTTCATTTTGTTAATAATTTCATTTGCTCTGAAGAGTTTTTTACTGTTATAGTCCCATTTGATTATTTTTGCTTTTGTTGCCCTTGCCTTTGGGGATTAAAAAAAAAAAAAGCTCTACTTACCACCTATGCTTTCCTCTAGGAATTTTAGGGTTCTATGTCTTACATGTGAGTCTGACTGTTTTGAGTTAATGTTTGTGTATGGTGTAAGTAGTGATCCAGGTTCATTCTTTTACATATAGCTGTCTAGTTTCCCATTGCTATTTATTGAAAAGACTGTCTTCTCCCTGTTTTATTTTCTTGCCTTCTTAATGATCATAAATTAATTGATCATATATACATGGGTTTATTTCTGGGCTCTTCTGATTCACTGATCCATGTCTAGATTTTTATGGCAATATATACTGCCTTGATTACTATAGCTTTACAATCTAATTTAAAATCAGAAAGTTGGATATCTGAAATTTTGTTCTTTCTCACGATTGCTTTGACTATGCTGAATCTTTTGTGGTTCCATAAAAATTTTATAGTTGTTTGTTCTATTTCTGTGAAGAATGCCACTGGAATTTTGATAGGGATTGCATTGAAACTATAAATTGCCTTAGACATTCTAACAGAAATTCTTCTAATTTATGAACATGGAATATCTTTCCATTTCTTTGTTCTTCAATTTCTTTCATCAATCATTGTTTTCTTTATATATGTCTTTTACCTCCATGGCTAAATTTAGTCCTAGGTATTTTATTTTTGACACTGTTGTAAATAGGTTTTTTTTCTTAATTTGTCTTTCTGTAGTTTATTGTTGATATATAAAAACACAATGCTTTTTTGGTATATTGCTTTTTATTCTGCAAATTTACTGAATTTGTTTACTAGTTCTAACAGTTTGGGGGTGGAATCTTTAGAATTTTCAATATATAAAATCATGTCATCCAAAAATAGGGATAATTTTACTTCTTCCTTTTCAATTTGGATGTCTTTTGTTTATTTTTTTCTTGCCTAATTGTTCTGGCTAGGACTTCCAGTATTATGTTGGAAAGAAGTGGCAAGAGTGGCATCCTTATATTTTTCTTGATCTCCAGGGAAGATTAGTTTCTGATTTTTGCTGCCCTTTCAAATAAGGAGATGTAGTACAATTTTGTTTTCATTATAAACTACTTTTGAGCAGGATCTTTATTAAAACAACATTAACTTTTTCCTCTGATTACAAAGGTAATCCATGTTAATTGTTGAAAATTTGAAAATTAAAATAAGCATAGGGAAATAAAAATTATCTTTAATAACACTACCCAGATATGACTTCTGTTAACATTTGGCAAATTTCCTTCCATTCTTAGATAGAAAACAGATTATTCTATATTGTTCTAGTTTGACCAGATATAGTACATCATGAGCATTTCCCAATATTATTAAACATCAGCAAAGCATATTCCAGCATGCAGATGTGCTGTAATTTAGCCAACCAATTCATTATTCTGGATGTTTTGATTTTTCAGTTTAAAAAGTAATGGTTGATACTTGTCTTCTTAAATGTTTATAATCTTAGAATAATATCCTAAAGGGAAATCTGTAGTATCAAATTGTATGAACACTTTGAAACTCATGATTCAGTTTGCCAAACTCCCTGCTAAGGGTTGTTTTTTTTTTTTTGTCAGCAATTTGCGTAAGAGCCCCAGTCTTACCAACACCAGATTTGGAATTTTTTTTTTAAGGAATTTAGTTTACAGTTGAAAACACGCTCACTCTGTCACAATTAGACTTTGTTCTTAGAGTAGGAAATAAAAAAATACAGCAATAGATAGAAAATGAAGAAATCGGGTCTTCAGAATTTTTGACTACCATGTATTATTGTTAATCCTAGCCACTTTATGAATTATGATATATCTCTCTGAGTAAGCACAATATAATTCAAACTGTAGACATGTAACTTGGCAATTACATGTGAACAAACCCTAATTTGATTTACCTTTAATGCAATAGTTTTAATTCCCATGTGTATAATTCTCTCATTGTCCTTTCAAAGTTCCTGTTCCTAGAAGTTAGTGTTGAATAATTGTTTATAACAACTAGTCTCATCAATATCAATATATTCAGTTTCTTTATATCGGAACCAGCTTGGTGAAAGCACTGGTGTGATGGGTGTGTTTTCAATGCATTCTCCCTTTCTTTTTCCTGATACACACCTGTACCTGGTGTATATACCACCTCTCCCAAACCAATGAAGATACTATAAACACAGGTGCTCTTCAAATGAAGAGCATTCAGGTTGCTATTTCTCTGTTCCTTCTTCTTGCAGATCTGTCCTAACTACTTTATTCCATCATTGGCATCTGTCATAGGTCAAAAGTCAGTATTTGTGGCTATCATAAGAGGAATTTGTGAGCATGATCTCTTCTCTCTTTCTTCAGGGGAATCATGTACCTTTTTTCTTTCTTTTTTTTGGTTTTGCACATCTCCCAGAATAGTTACATCCACTTTAGTCAGCTTCTCACAAGTGCATAGTTATCTTCTTTTCCCTTTCCCTCTCCCACTCTCATCTAACTCTTAGCCATTTACTTTAAGAAAGGCTCTTTCCTGTTACATGTGCTCTTCCTATTTCTTGCTTCTTTTATGAGCTAGAAAAGGCTCATATCTTAGCTAACAAGTCACACAACTTTGTCAAGGAAACAAACAAAATCCTCCATGCACCCTCATGCGGAAAGCTAAAAGGGAATACACATGGGTAGCGTCATTGGCCTGCAGAGTGTGGAACTAGAGAGGTAAACTGGGAGAGTGAGCACAGACTTGCTGTTGGGTGGAGCATAAAAGCTCCACATGGGGTCATGAGGAAGAAGAAAGCAAAGAATGAAGTGTGTAAATGGAAGATGGTATGGATAACTTCCAGAGACTATATATATATAGTCTCTGACTATATATAGACTACACACACACACACACACACACACGTTTGTGGTTTGTGGTTTTTTTTTTTTTTTTACTATTCTCCACACTGTCTTGTGTAGTTAACTGAAGATTATTAAAGGTCAGTGTCTTAGTGTATTTAGGCTACTATAACAAAAATATCAAATATTGGATTGCTTATACAACACATATTTATTTCTCACAGACTACAGCTTGGGAGGTCTATGCTCAAGGTGCTGGAGGATGATCTGGTATCTGCTGAGGGCCTAAGTCCTTGTGCACAGATGGCCTTCTCACTGTGTCTTCACATGTCCAAAGGGGCAAGAGAGATTCCATTCATGTTGGCTTTACTCTCATGGCCTAGTCACTTCCCCAAAGTGCACCTCCTAATACGATCACATTGGGAGTTGACATTTTAACATATAAAATCAGCTGGGGGTAGGGGGGTGGAAAGGAGGGTGGAGGTGGACATTCAGTCCGTAATAGCCAGAAATGAGTTGACAGTAGTCAGTGTTGTTGAGAACTGAAGCAGTGTTATTGAACGATTAGCTATACTAAATCCTGCACAGTAGATGCTAGAGAAAAGAGAAAAGGTGGGAAGAGAAGAGAAAGTGTACCTGAATTACTACCACTGTTGCCAAAGGGAGAGGGCAGAGGAGGAAGAAAAAACAGGCTCTAATCCTTAAAAACTTATCTGGAAATAATCTTTCAGAAAATACTTTCAAAAGTTTCTGTTTATATTTTCATCTGCCTTAATCACAAACTTTAAAAATAAATCTAAAATTATTCTTCCTGCAATTACATGCTTGCTTGTATTTACTGTCTAATATTACATTCATATTTCCCCACTATTTACATTAGTAATGTATAGCATGAATTTCCTTATCTCTAAAAGTTAATTGGATTACATGACTTGTAAGATTATACCTATTCCCCCCAAAGTCTATCATTCTGTATTTTCACTTGCATTTTATAAGCATTTGTAGCTCATCCTAACAGAATATAACAACCTCAGTTCTTTTTCAACAAGGATTGCATTGTAAGTTCAAAATAATCAACTTATAAATAAATAAACTATCGGAAGCTACACTAGTTGTTGCGTTCAATTTCCTACCAAGTATTTGGATATACTTTGAATACACACAGGAGGTTGAACTAGGTGAGCTTCATAATACTTTACATCTTAAAACTACATAGAATCTTATAATCTTATAATAGAATCTTATAATAATAATGGAACATATGAAGATTTGCTTATTTTTAGAAGAATAGGTATTTTTAAAGTCATGGCTCTTGAAATGATTAATATATATTTCTCTTAGCTTATTTTTAAGAAACTTGCTTATAATCTCTGCATTATCTTAAAACACTCAAATCTTCATACATTAAAAAATCTACTTAATCTATAATACAAGTCCAAAGTTTCAAATTTCATATTATAACAGGGACATTTTAATTACATTTCTGGTAATATGAATATTGCACATGACTCATTAATTGTAGGGACACCACCATAAAGAGTGGCAGATTCCTTAGTACAGAATTGTTCTGAGGCAATAATAGGGGAACATGAGGACGGAATTATATTGTATCTTGGATCTTGTAGGTCACAAACCATAACGTTATTTTTTCTCTCATATAAGAACATTTTAAATTCATTATGCAATCTTTTATTTTGAATCACTGAAGCACATTAAAGAAAAAATCTCTTTGAAAGTAATAAATTAATGCTCTAGGGAAGTTTTCATTTCAATGTTAGAACCACCAACTTTCTGCATATTTTATGAAAAACTTTCCTTTGAGTTTTGTAATTCTTTTGTCCAAAGTATTTATTTTTTGAAAATGCACTGACACTGAAGTATTTTTAAGAATCCTATTGAACATATAGTGACTAAATTCAAGAGAACTATAAGACATACGGAATGGAAAGGAGTAAGATACAACTAGACACCATTAATTGTTAACATACAGAATGGAATGCTTTCCCTGAACAAACCAGCAGGGCCTGAAGTCAAAAAAGACTCTGTGTGTGTGTGTGTGTGTGTGTGTGTGTGTGTGTGTGTGTGTGTGTGTGTGTGTGTGTGTGTGAGAGAGAGAGAGAGAGAGAGAGAGAGAGAGGGAAATGGGAAGAGAGAGAGAGGGAGAGGAGGTGGAGAGATACTGTATAGAGGTGGTATGGGTAATGAAAGTGGTAAATACAAATCAATGCTTCCTTATCTGAGTTGTCTCAGATACAAGTGAATGCCTCAATTCTCTTTTTGGGTAGCCATGTTAACTATAGTATTATCATATAGACAGACAGAATTGAATGCCTAAAGGGTTAAAGTTCTCTTTCCTTCCTTTTTCTTCCTCCCACCACCTGCTCTAGAACTACGCAGAGTTAGGGCAAAGGAAAATGGGTCCAAAACATCAATTGTAATATCACATATTACAATATTAGCTAGTTGGGTATTAACTATCTAAATGTGACCAGAAACCAAGAGATTTCAGAGTTTAACTCTGAAAATAACCAGCTACAAGCCTGATGAAAAAATATCTGCCCTGACAAATTTCCCTTCCAGCATCATGTTCAGTGCTGGCCAGACATATACAACTCAGGAAGAGAATTTGATGCCATTTCTTCCAACCCTGGAGACAATTCCACTGGAAGACTCAGTCCAGGTGAGACACTCATTTTTGGACTTACGAATCAGTGATTGTACAACTGTACGGAAGGAAACCATTTCCTCTAGTTGTTCAGAATCAAATGTTTACAAAACATCAGGCTTCTAGAGAGGTACCGAAAGAGAAGAATTTTGCAGACTTCATGGCCCGAAGATTTGTAAATTTCTATAAGAAACTTTATTTTACTAGGACAACTTAACTTTGTCTTTAGCAGAATAGGGCTCACAACTGCAAAACCTTGACAATTAGGTTAAGACAAACCTTCTGCAGTGATTTCTTGAGTTGAAAAATTCCAGGAAGTAAACATATATTCACTTGAAATATCATCACAACTACTCAAGAGAGAACCTTCCACTGACATTGGATTTAATTATATATATGCCATCGTGGCATTACTCACCCCTATAACATGTATTTTCAAAAAGGAACAAAAAAGGTTCAGTAGCTTACTAATATCTTTTTCTTTCAATGCTATCATCCTATTCATTGCTGCATTATAAAGATCTGGAAAAAAGAATTTCCCATCTCAAAGAATGCCTTATATTCCCATCAGCAAAGTAGGCATACACTGGGAAACCAGCCAGGATGTGTGGATGGCCTCCTATAAAACTGGATTTTTATATGGACATTAGTACGGGATTCTACCTGTATCTGCAATATTTACCCAATGTCCTCTCCCCTTCAAGACCACAACGCTAAAACGTGAGGAATTCTTTCGTTCCCCCAATTTTACAAAGAAAGGAAAAATAAACTCAAAAACAAATTTCCGATTTTTTTGGCAACAATCTACATTTATGGAGGTTTTAAAAAAATTTTTTTTGGTTCTAAAGTTTATGTAAACCAAAGTCTAAAATTCTATAGCTTGCCTTGGGAACTCTATTTTTAAACACACCCCAAGACAGACAGTACTAGTGCCGTCGGATTTCTCCAGAATGGAAATAGAAAATATTAACTAGTAAAACAACAGTCACGTTTTCAGGAGGCTTGAGAAGGTTGCAATGAAGTTACCCGGCCAGCAAGAGAGTGGTTAAAGCTGCACTTTGGATTTGCCTGTGCCCATTCCTCCCCGCCTCCCACACACTCCCAACGCCAGGTCTGCGGGGCAGAAGGGGCAAGGTGGGCGAGGCTGGGATTCTCTTTGAACTCCCAGTTTCTCATCTAGCGCCGCGCACCTGCCGCCCACGCCCCCCTCAGTGCGGTTGCCGCCAACTTCCCGCTGGACGCCCCGTTGGGCAAGGGGCGCACCTGGCCTTGCAGCCGCGAGCCCGCGGGGACTGGGGCGAGCCGGGCGCCCAGATTAGTGGGCCGGGTGCGCTATTTTTTTCAAAGTCAACCTCCCGGAGGATGTTGGATTTGGCGGAGTGTGCTCTTTGAAATACTATATTGGGAACCTCACACGTTTAAAAGAATTTTTTTTTTAATTGCAAACCTTCCCGGATCACTCGGCAGCTGGAGAGCAGGCCCGAGGCTGCGTCCCCTCCCTCCCGTCGCCCCCGTTTCCCTACATCCCGCCCCCGCCCCTCCGCCCGGAGCGGGACTCGCGGGAGCCGCCCCCTCCCGCGCGCCCACTTGGTTCCTCCCAGCTGCCGTGTGAATGGGCCGCCCTCCGGATTCCGCGGAGGGGGCGGCGGGAAGAGGCCGAGCCCGGCCCCGGCGGCCGCCGCCCCCGCCCCCGCCCCGCGGCGGCCCACGCCGGGATCTGCGTCACTCGGCCGCGCGTGGGCGGGAGCCGGAGCGGCGAATGTAGCAAGAGCGGAATCTCCCAATGTGACAGCGCGCAGGGGGTGGAGGCGGCGGAGGCGGGCGGGCCGGCGGCCGGCGGGCGGGCGGGGGAGGGGGAGGGTGCAGCGCGCGCGGGGAGGGCGGGGGAGGAGGGAGGACGCGGCGGGGGAGGCGCCGCCGCCGCTGCCCGCGCGCCGGAGCCCGAGGAGCCGCCACCGCGGCCGAGCGAGCGCCGTCGGGGCTGGCGGGCGGGAAGGAGCGGCGGGGCCCAAGCTTGGGGGGGAGCAGGGAGAGCGCGCCCACCACCTTCCCTTCCCCCCTCGATGGGAGCGGGGGCGTCCCGGCCGCCGCAGCCGCCTGAGGAGGGAGAGACCGGGGCCGTCATTCCGGAGTTGGGGCTGAGCAGTCCTCGAGGGAGAGCGCGCCAGGACCGCTGCAGCCGCTGGCCCAGTACGTACCGAGTCGCTGTCCGCCCGGTGCGGGGCGCGCTCGTGTTCCCGCGGCCGCTAAAGAACTTGGGGCGGCGGAGCGGTTGGGCGGCGCGGGCAACGGGGGAGCGGGCGTCCGGGGGAGCGGGCCTCGTGCGGCCGCCGGCGGAAGGACAAGGCGGCATTGGGCTCGTGTGGGCGATTCCCGGAGAAATTGGGTGCTCAGGGCAGCGAGGAGAGGGCGAACGCCGCGGCGGGCCTGACTTGTGCGTTTCCCCGCCGAGGA
The DNA here is from genome assembly GCA_004024925.1 of Scalopus aquaticus. Classification (NCBI taxonomy): domain Eukaryota; kingdom Metazoa; phylum Chordata; class Mammalia; order Eulipotyphla; family Talpidae; genus Scalopus; species Scalopus aquaticus. The sequence goes on from PVIJ01001336.1 coordinate 162,298, forward strand.
CGCGCGGGGGTGTGGAGTCCATTCTCCTACCCGAGCCGGGGTCGGGGCGCGGGGCGGTGTCGTGGGTGCGCGCGCCGGCCCCGGAGTTCTGCAGCCACCGTCTCCCGCGGCTGAATTTTTTTGCGGGTTTGTTTACTTTAGAAAAGTATTGCTCTTAAAGCCTTAGTTTTTGTCCTGGATATTTTTCACCTTGCGAGTCTAGTTTTCTTTTTAAAAGCGGAAGGAGAGTTTTGCTTGGAAGTAGCTTACAGAAACTTGGCACCGAGGGGCAGGGAAGTAAGAGAGACTCATTGTGCTCGAGAAGGCCGAGTGTGGAATTTGCAAACACATGTGGAACATACAAGCCTGGGATGCAGAGGTGTGTGACCTTATTGGTGTAGAAACATCGTGGATGCTATCAAATGTTTGTGGGCTGCAACCTCAGGGTTCACATGGCTTGAGATGTGAAACGACAGTTTTAGTAAGTCCAAATGTTGTCAGATCTTGAGGGGGAAAGGGTAATTGCGTTGGAATATGTATTTATAGGTTCCGAAGACCAGATTTTGCAGCAGGTAATCAGGAGGAACCTTTATGCACCACTCGGTGAGATAAAGGCGGCATGGAAAATTTGGGGGTAGCTGTCGTTTTAAAATTTCATCCATAGGCGTTCATTTGGTTTGCCAGTGACATGTCTGCAAACTTAGGGGTGCAAAGATCAGCCGCTGAGAGGGAAAACCTCAAATCTTGTTTTAAAATATTTTGGCAGTTTTAATAGATACTGGATTGTGTAGAACAGAGGAACAGAATTTAAAATAGATTAGTCACGTAGGACATGCTTAGCTGTTTTGTTAGAAAAGTGTGCACGCAGAGTTACCTGCTTGGGATTTTTTACCTTTTGAAAAATTTCTCTTGTAAAACATACCAAATGAAGACATGTCATTTATGTTTGGATTTTAAGATGAAATATTGGGAGAGAATGCATAGGATTTACTTTTTCTAGTCTGGGTGGAGGCTGGTATCTTCCTGAAGACTTAAAAGAGCTCCTTCTAATCTAAGTGTCACTTAAAAGTGGCTCTTGGGTTTTCAAGGGTATCCTGGCTTCTTCCATTTTTTGGTTTTATCTGAGACATTTAATATTGCCATTTCATCAAGTTTTTAAAATTACGTTGTCCTTATAGATATTAATATACAAATAAGGGTTCTTTGAGTTTATAGATATATAGCAAGGTGACTTTTTTATTTCTGTTTGGGTTTTAGATATTGGAAAATCAGGTCTTGAAAGAAAATAATTTCAAGAAACCATTGGAAGGTTTCTTGTTTTATTTTTTATTAGTTTTAGCATTTTGCACAAAAGTTAATAGGCCATCCCAGTATTAGAAGAATTTTGTTTTTTGTTTTTTGGGGGTTTTTTTGGTCCTGGTGATTTCCTATTATATGTAATGTATTAATAATAAAAATATTGAGGCATTATAGATTTTCATTTTATTTCGTCCTGCTTGCTGATTATAGATGTTATTAAAATGACAGATATTTTTAGAAATACTGTAGTTGACATGAAGAAATTTAGTGAGCTTAATAACTAATTTGATATATCTAGTAAATTTTTGACATCTTATCCCAGAGTTAATAATAAAGTAGAATAATCTCAGCTAAATTAATAAAAATTTTATTTTTTGTGATTAATGAATAACATCCACTGCTTTATAGGAAATTAATATTTAATAGATTTTCATTCTCTTTATTATTTAGATAATCAGTTAAAGCATTAGGTATTTTCTTTTAATTACACTTTAAGAACATAACTGGTTTATTAAAGTTTTGGGGGACGCACTAAAATTTTTGAAAGAAGAAATTAAATATATTCCAAAGTGGGGGAGATGAAGAATTTATTGTATGAACTTTAAATATTTATAGTAAAAAGATGATAGATATGGAAGTATGTCAGTTTTAATGTTTGTTGAGCTACACTCTGTTCAAAGATTTAGGCCTCATCTATTCGATTATAAGTAGCGTAATTGTTTTTGTTGCTGCTATTGCTGTGCATTATTGGAAATGAAAGCTCTGTAAAATTTACCTTTAAATGTGAAACTGTGTGTGGATACAATAGGACAATATGGATACAATATTACTTTCATGGAAGTGATCATTTTATAAAGTTTTGAGCAGTTTAAAATTCGACTAAATTATTAACCTGTGTATGCATATTTCATTGTGGAGTCTGCTAAACATACTAAGGAATAAATAATATACTCAGGCGTAACATCAGGTTGTTACCCCTTTGCTTTGCATTTAGTTTATCTTACCTGCTTCTTTTATTCCTTGTAGTACAAGGAAGAATGGTTCAGTTATTATATTAAATGCAAATTTCCTTTTTGATCTGACATTTTCAATAAGTAGTACAATAGTTGAATGTACTCTCTTAAACTTAATAATGGCACAAGTGGGAAATTAGAGAAGTTGATGCTGGGAAAAAATAGTAATTCTCATCTTGTCAGAATTCTCACAGCTAAAACATACCATTAAGCTTTCAAATAGTTTGTCATTTCTCAAAACGTTGTATTTGGGGTTTGCACATTAATTTTCACATTATGTTAATTTAATAATTTTAAAAGAAATTTCTGAAGGAAGAAAAGTAGAATTTATATATACCGCATGCTCAGAAGGCACTTAATGTTTGTTAAATGACTTGACTATTAGTTGATTGAAGAATTTCCAGTCATATAACATGAAATACTGGTATTTTGCTATTGGTATTATAGTTAGTGCATAGTTATTATTTAATTGCAAAATAAATCTGATTTACATTTTTCTGATTTTGATAAATTTAATCAGCACATTACTTTCATTAAATTATTAAGGGATCTGAAAATTTTTTTCCAACTTCATTTAGAATTTAGAAAAGCATCAATATAAGTTTCCCAAATTACCATTAGTTCATTAGAAGCTAATGTTTAATTCAAGCCTATTGCAGTAATAAGATCCAAAAATATTTTCACTTAAGATATATCACTGAATGCTTACTAATAAATGTGCTTAGGTAAATTGTTTGGTACTTCAAACACATAAACAGGAGTTAGTACCTAGGGCAGCCTTGGTATTTTAAGTAACCCATTGATGTAAATGAAAGTTATTTTAGTTAGTTTCAGGAATAGGGCAAAAATGAGAAGAATTCATTTCCTAGGCTTATTAAAGGCTTAACTTTCTCTGTGCCAAATTCTGGCTTTTTAATTAAATCTTTTTCCAGTTTTAATCTGTAGTATATCCATTATTCTCCCCTGGACTCTGTACCTTAAAGTTATACTTTCCTAAACTTGGCAATACTTCAGAGACTTTAAATGTAGTCTCTGCCCTCAGAGTTCCTATTTCCTTCCTTGTCATTCCCCATCCCTGTCTTTCATTCCCTTAGTATACACATGACGTCATCTAGATATTAGAAGGAAAATAATCTGGTGGAACTAATTCACCTTAATCTGTAAATGACTTAGGAGCTCTTACTCCTTTTCATGTTTTTTCACATTTCTTACAAGTATGTAAGAGGTTGCTCTTAATGTAGATAAGTTTAAAGTAAAAATTTCAGGCTGTGTTGGTAGGAAGGAATTTATAGCCCTCTGCATGCATAAACCAGATCTTACTGGGATTTTGCCCTTGGTTCTCCTTACTCCTGAAAGTCTCCTTTCTTTGAAATGCCATAAACATCATAAAATGTTTATATACATGTATAAATATAATTTAAGGATAGGTGTATGTGCATATATAAATATATATTGTTGTATACGTTTATTATTTATGTATGTCATATCATGAAGAGGAAAATTCAAGAGTAGTGATTATGAGTCCATTTTGAGTACAGTGATCATTTACAAGATTGGTATTTGTTATTCGGCAATAACTTTTAACTTACCGAAACAGAAGAAAAAGAGCTAGGATCTTTCAAGACTGAAATTGATTTCTTAAATACTAGTGTTGTGCCTGACACTAACACATGATGTATGTTTTACTAATTATGTGTAGTTCCTATATTTGGGGGAGCATCCTTTGATCTCTTGGAAAAATAGCCATGTTGGGAATCCACCATACTGCCTTATAAGAACAAGAAAGTATTGAGACTGAGAAAATAAAAAGGATTCGTAGGTAAAGTTGCAGGATATGCTATTAGGTTGGTAATTCACTGAGACACCAATTTACAGAGTGTCCTGTTTGGAATATGAAAGGAGGCTTCTGATCAGATGTTGGGTTTCATGCAGCTGCAGCATTGATTGAGATGTTGTTTTTACTTTGAATTCTTTGTTAGGAATAAAGAGGGACAAAAGACAATGAGACCTAGTCCCTACCCTTAGGGAGCTTATAACCTAGTGATAGGTACCCTATACTGCAGAACCAGCTGAAGCTGCATCTCTGTTCCATTTATGTACTCCTCACTTCGCGTTTATCACAGTGTTTAAGTGCTTACTTGTCTTTCTCCTTTCTTTTTTTTTTTTTTAAGATTTATTTATTTATACATACAAGCTGGGGTACAGGCCAGAGGTGTGGGGTGGCGAGAGGCTTCACCAGAGACAGAGTGGGGAGCAGAACAGGCAGATCAGAAACACACTGCTGAGGGGAGCAGCGGGCGAGGCAGGAGAGGTCTGCCGCACCATGTGGAATCTCCCTGGCCAGGCATCGAACTCTCATTGCGCATTGCCAACAGCTCCACAGCACAGCGCTCAACCGCTGCGCCACCAGGGAGGCCCCTTTCTTTTCTTTCTTAACTGATCTTCCTGAAAGGCTATCTTTCCTTTCTCCTCAGGACTAGCTCAGTAACTGACATATTTGAATACGTGAAGAAAAAAATGGGAGAGGGAGCGAGAGACAGAATTTTGGGATTCTGAGAAGGGAGAAGACCCCTTTTCTAAGGGGTGTGGGGAAGGCATTATGGAAAAGACTTGGAGGTTGCCTGGTACAAGGGCAGGGAAATGGGACACACATTTGAGGAATGTGCAGTGAATCTATTTGTTATGAGCATAGGGGTGTATTAGGGACCAGAGAGAAGGCTGAAAAGGTAGGCTTGGGTCTGCCATAACTGTTTGAGCAGTATCTGTACAATGGGGAAATTTGCACAACTAAGTTAAGAGCTACACCTATACTTAAGAAAGATAAAGTTGGCATTGCAGTGTGGGATATATTGAAGGTGAAGAAGGTGGAACAAGAACAGTGAAAACTAGAATTAGATGCTTTTGAGGCAGAAAAAGAAAAGGGGTGGAAATGTGACCCAATGACATGCTGATTTTTGGAAAAAAGATGGAATCCTTACATTTATGAACTCAGGGAACTGTAAGAGAGGTGGTGTAATTAAAAGAAACAAGAGAGTGGGAAAGAGCAGATTTGTTTATCTGAAAGAAAGGAGGAAAATGAGATAATATCCTACATACTTGCTTTTGGACTTACCAATTTGAAGATTTTGACAATCCCCAAGAGGTAGTTGAATGTGCATACCAGAAACTGTCTAGGCTTATAGTTCTCAAACTTTGCAGGTGTAAAGATAATTTTCTTAATTAAAAAAGGCAAATTTTCACTGATAATTTCACTTTTACTATTTGTTGATGGAGAATGCATACAATGACAAGGAACTGTAATGAATCAAGGTATACTTTGAAACTTTTAAATGAATTTATATTTTATTAAATCTCAAAGTGTTTATTTACCTTCATTTGTACAGTAAACATGTGTGAGAGGCATCTCTCTTACTCAGCCCATGAACCACTGAACCACTGGTTCAAATTACAAGTAGAGATGTGGAGGTCCAGCTGCTGTGGTAACTGATGTCTGGAAGTGGATGAGATCATCAAGGGAGAAAATGGAAAGACAATAGAAAAAAGATCTAATAAACTTTGTAGAATTCTTCCACTTAAAATATACTTAGGGAAGACAATATCTTAATGGCATACCAACCTTAGATGAAGAGCATATCAAGGTGTGATGTCAAATCAGTTACTCATCAGTTGGGATGGAGTCATGGGACCAGAAGAGACAGAAACTTTCTAGAGTGGTTGAGGCAGGGTTGAAGGAATGACTCCTCCTGACCCCCCAAATCTCCACATTCTCAAGTTGGAGAAGTCAGGGAAATTTTGTTTTCTTAGCCATAATAGCTTTCTGCAGTGCAAGGACAGAGCAGGAGTTGACCTGACCAGGAGTTTTCCTGACCAACGAGCTCCTTATTTCCACTTTGATTTGGCAGATGACTGATCCTGTATCCCACTGAGAGTCAAAATGAGTTTGTTTTTTTTAAGGTTCTGAAACAACTTATTACCCTGTCATCAGTAAATAACAAATGTCCTTAAACTCTCCTTTAATTCCTTTTCCTCTTTAACTGACTAGACTGAGAAACATTTAAGTTGGTGCAAGTTGAGGTTTGCTGTACACTGGCAGCAGACCTTTAGTGTAGCTTTTGAATACAGTAAGAATGAGTAACTGGTTTATCTGTGGAATTCATAAAAAGGTCAGACTCAGCGTGTTTGTCACAGCATATCTTGAAAAGTCCAGGTAACAGTCTTCAGTTGAGTGGAAATACTGTACTATTAGCCGCCTGTGTATAGTATTGTGTAAGGGTCCTTTTTATATTTGTTTCAGATTGAGAGGCAGATAGAAGCTTACTCTTGACTTATTTGACCTTCATGTTGAAGCATGAATGGATACAGAGTTAGTGAAAACAGAAAATCTCATCTTATAAAAATTTTCTTTTAAATCAAATCAAGTTAATGTATGAAGTGGTGGGTGTTTAAATTATCACCCCAGGCTTTTGTAGGAAATGGAAACACTCTTAAAGCAAAAGCTTAGGGAGAAAACTACTTTCCCAGCAGTAAGTGCAGGTCTTTAGAAAGCCTCCCGGGACTCTAAATAGTTCACTTATTTATCTTTCATCTGTTATCTTGTTCGAAAATGTACACTTGGTCCTGTCATTCCTATGGAGATATTCATAACTATTTCTTTTTTACAGGTACTGAAGGACTTTTTCTTAGGAACTAGGGAGTTTCCTTTTTTTCTGGGTAAAGATGAGGGATAAAAGTTGAAATATTTTTCTGAAATCATTGCCTTATCCCAGAAAACTAAAACTTAAGTTTGTGTCTTTAGCTTTTTAAAAAGTTTTTCTTTTCTATTTGTCTAGCATTTTTTTAATTTGCTCATAAAAAGATTCAGGACTATTCTTCCATATTTTTTCTTGTAATTTTTCCTTTATTCACAATTTGGGGAATATGTATTGGTGAGATAATTGATAACACCATAAATCAGAGTTAAAATTCTTTATAAAAAAGATTTTGTGCATGCATGCATGCATGCACATGTATTTATTTATATGTGTGTATGTGTGGGGTTTTTTTGGTATACTCGAGTTGAAAGCCCGTGGATATATTATTGCATTAGGTGTATGATGGGAAAGTACATTTCCTTTCTACACTTTCTAGAAGTTCTTTTCCTTGGGATAATCTAGTTTAGTGCAGACTTTAACTTGTGTCTGTAACTCCTGAGATCTGTGTTTTTGTGGGTTAGAGTCTGGATGGTGGGCTCTATGGTGAATCTCCCCTGGAGTGGCAGGACTAGTTGATCATCCCTTGAGTGATTTAGGAGATGTAAGAATGTTTTTATCTCCAGAAAACTGAAGTGGCATGTACGTGAAGGTGGACTTAACCTGTATGATCACAGAACATGTTGGAGTTTGTAGTGCCCAGAGGGTATACTAAATAGGTGTCTTCTAATGTAGTCTGCCAGAATTGCCAAATGATGGCAAACTCTTGAGATGCAGTTCAGATACCTGGGAAACTGTATTTTTAAAAAGCACCCTAGATGACTTCCAGGGTGTTTGCAGAAATTCTTGGACCCTGACTCAGTTTTTTGTGTGTCTCTTGAGAAGTCAGTCAGGTCACCTGGCAGTGCCTTTGTAAAATGAAAAATTTTAAAATTTGGAGAGGTCATTATTTGATCAAAGCAGATTGTGGTCAGTATAGAGGCGCCAGAAGACGGGGCTTCCCAGGAGTCAGTCCTTAAAGTTGAATGGAGATGCATTGTCCTTGGAGAAAGTGAGTCTAGACTTTTATGTAGTGTTTGAGTTAATGGCGTGAAGGGAAAGTCCCAGATTTGGTGACCTCCTGGCCTTTGGGGATATTCCTAATATTCCTATGCTTGTTTTATCTCCTGGTTAACTATTGTGCCATACTATTTTGATTTGAAAGTAGAGCTTCCATTTTCCTCTGATGTATGGTTTTTTGGTTTTTTTCCTTCTGTAATTTTCTCCTTTAAATCCAGAGGGTGCATTGATTACAAGTTTGTTTGTTTCTCTTAAATGGAAGTACTTGGCCAACTTCTTTTGGTATGTGGGAGGTCTCCAGGCAACTGTGAATAACTTTTAGAGACTGCTAAGAGGTCAAGAATTACTTTGCTGGGTCTTGTTCTGTCTCTTTAAAGGCAGGCTTCTTTGTCTTACTTGGGCTTTAAAAGTGTTTTTTTTTCCCCTTTGGCCCTGTCTCAGGCTCTCTCCTACTCAGGAGAGTTCTCCCACCCTCTCTGGTTTCATCCAATAGCTCTATACACAGCTAGCCTCCATTGTTTGCAAGAAGTACAGTTCTGCTTAAGCATTCTACCCTGAATCACTTTAAAGTGTCACGTATTTGAAAAGTGTCCCATCATCCCAATTTTTCTGTGTCCCCAGTGCCTGTCACAATTCTAGACTCTGATATATGTGATCCCATAGTCATGTATGACTCTTCTCTTCTGGAGCCACAGAGAGTGTCAGTAAATGATACCCTACCTTGGTTTTTTTTTTTTTTTTGGTCTTGGTTCCTAAATATACTACCTTCCATTTTCCTCCAATGCACAGTGAAATCTGTCTTTCTCTGCCTGCCAGACTAATCTTGCTAATTTTTCTTTAAATGGGAATGACTACACGTATGTTGTAAGACTGTTGTGAGGATTAAACATAATGTAATATTAAGTATTTACCTTATTTTTTGACATAAAATAAGTATTCGGTGAATGGTAATATAATACACTTCTTGCTTCCTTCTAAATTTGTCCACACCATGGAAACAGCAAAGTGAATAGTTAAAAAATGTGAGCTATAGACCTCTGTGAGTCTTGGTTTGAGTGCTCAGATACTTGCTTAACTAGTTGTGCCACTTCAGGCAAATTACTTACCTTCTTTGAGCTTTTGTATTTTTCGCTTTAAAATGAAAAAGATTATACTGACCATTAGGATTGTTCGGAGAAAAATGACCTGAAGTACTCCCTGAAGAATGCTCCCTTAATAGTCAGTTGCTATGCATATACTCCTTGCTTTTGTTCTTTCCAAACTGTGTTGTTAAATCCTATAGTGTGCAACAAATAGCTTTAAGGAGCTTGAAGCAAGTGTGATAATTGTTTCCTCTCTTCTTTCTGTAGGTTAAGCTCATCACAGTAATGGCTGCGGCCTTACCCAGGACCCTGGGGGAGTTGCAGCTGTATAGAATACTACAAAAAGCCAATCTGCTTTCTTATTTTGATGCCTTTATCCAACAAGGTGGTGACGATGTCCAGCAACTCTGTGAAGCTGGAGAAGAGGAATTCTTGGAAATTATGGCCCTTGTGGGCATGGCTAGCAAGCCCCTTCATGTTAGAAGGCTTCAGAAGGCTTTGAGAGACTGGGTTACAAACCCTGGCCTTTTCAATCAGCCGCTGACTTCTCTGCCAGTCAGTAGCATACCCATCTATAAATTACCAGAGGGATCACCAACTTGGCTGGGAATATCCTGCAGCAGCTATGAAAGGAATAGCAGTGCTCGGGAACCTCATTTAAAAATCCCCAAGTGTGCTGCCACCACCTGTGTGCAGAGTCTGGGACAGGGGAAATCGGATGTGGGGAGCTTAGCACTGCAGGGTATTGGTGAATCCAGACTCTGGCAAGGCCACCATGCCACTGAGAGTGAGCACAGCCTCTCCCCTGCAGACCTCGGCTCCCCGGCATCCCCAAAGGAGAGCAGTGAGGCACTGGATGCTGCTGCAGCGCTCTCTGTGGCTGAGTGTGTAGAGCGAATGGCCCCCACACTGCCGAAAAGTGACTTGAATGAAGTGAAAGAGCTGCTAAAAACCAACAAGAAGTTGGCCAAAATGATAGGTCACATCTTTGAGATGAGCGATGATGACCCACACAAAGAGGAGGAAATTCGAAAATACAGTGCAATATATGGAAGATTTGACTCAAAAAGAAAGGATGGGAAACATCTCACTCTTCATGAGGTAATACAGATTCTTGGTATGTTTTGTAGTGTGTTGTGTTCCTTACAGAAGTTTGGTAATATTCTGTAGTAAAGGAGAAAACACTCCCTGAAAGCAGTGTTAAAAATATTTAGGTGTTAGCAGAATATAAGTCTTATGAGAATAGACCATATTTATTGGGTTAGAATTTTTATGTTGAACTCATACAGGTTTAGCTTTGGAACCACAGTGTAGGGGGATGTTTAAAAGATACTTAAGCAGTGAAGATAAGAAGTGTCCCTTTGTCAGGTGGTTGTTTTTTTTTTTTTTTAAAGATTTATTTATTTATGCATACAAGCTGGGGTGTAGGCCAGAGGTGTGGGGTGGTGAGAGGATTCACCAGAGACCGAGTGAGGAACAGAACAGGCAGATCAACTGAAGTACACTGCTAAGGGGAGCAGCGGGTGAGGCAGGAGAGGTCTGCTGTGCCATGTGGCAATCTCCCTGGCTGGGGGTAGAACTTGTGCTGCAGTGGTTCTGGATAGCTTCGTAGTGCTGTGCTTAACCCTTTGCGCCACCAGGGAGGCCCAGAAAGGTGGGTTTTGTAATTGTGAAATAAAATAGGATTTTAAATGTAACGATTTATTTAAAAACCTCTTTTTGTAGACATTTTTTAGAAAAAGACATTTTGTACAAATACCAGAACTTAAAGCAATTTTCAGCTGACATAGAAAACAAAATTGTATTAGAAGAATGTGGGAAGAATTATGGCTTCTAACATTGTTTTGGTTTATTTAACATTGGCATTAAAAATCCTCATCTCTTTATCTTTGTTGCGTTCTATCCAGAAATACTCTGTGTAAGAATGCATATATTATTTCTTTTCCATTTACTCTTTCTTTTTAGTTCATTGGCAGCTCATCATCTTTAAGATTCAGCCCAAGCACAAACTTAAGTCTTTTCTGATGTGTCTTCCCCCTCCACAAGTAGAATCTACCTTTTGTTTATTACCACTACATACACTACTGTCACAGTAACTTTAGCATTTTATTGTACTTATTTGTATAATGATCTGTCCTTTAGAGTAACTTCTGAAAATACATTTGTTTTCCAAGCACTTACAGGGTACATTATACTCTGAGGATATGAAAATGAATGAGGTATCTCTGCTTTGAAAAAACCTAATTTTCCTGGGGGGGGGTGGGGGGGGCAGGGAACAGCAACGATTCCTAATTTTTTTTTTAAAGATTTATTTATTTATACATACAAGCTGGGGTACAGGCCAGAGGCGTGGGGCGGCGAGAGGGTTCACCAGAGACAGAGTGGGGAGCAGAACAGGCAGATCAGAAATACACTGCTGAGGGGAGCAGCGGGCGAGGCAGGAGAGGTCTGCTGCGCCATGTGGGATTCTCTCCGGTCGGGCATCAAACTCGTATTGAGAGCTGTCTCAACCGCTGTGCCACCAGGGAGGCCCAGCAATTCCTAATATTATTTGCAGTGTGTCCCTTTTGCTACACTGTTGTTAATATTGCACTTATCATTCTTTATAATCTTTGCTAACCTATTAGAGGAAAATTTTTCATTGTTCAAATTTACTTTCAACTGCTTTGTCATGTGGAAGTTTAGTTTTATGAAATCATATTTACTGATCTGTCCTGTATGATTTCATTAGTCTGATTATTCCTTCACCAATATAGTTATTTTAATTTTTGGAGCTTTATTTTTTGCTATATGAATAGGCAGAGTACTGTTTCAGTAATATTGTTTTGCAGTTTGTTTCTCTTTTTTTTTTTAAGATATCTTAAGTATTATTCCTTCCAAATAAAAGTTTTAATACACTTACCAAGTTTTCTCCAAATTTCTGTTGGTATTTTAGTTAGAAATGCCGTCAAAGTATAGATTAATTCGAAAGGAAATGACATATTTGCAACAATGAGAGCTTTCATGTAGTTATATAAACTATTTACTACTTAGATCTCTTAAATTCTTCTGTAAGTCTATAATTCTTATTCATAGTTTTGCACATTTCTTGTTAGGTCAGATTCTTTCTATTATATATGTGTGTTAAATATCTGTAGTATATATATTTAAGTTTATTTATATAGGAGATACAGATATAAATGAAGGGGATAGAATTGCAAATTAAAATTTTCGCACTTTTTAAAAAATGCTATCACTGACTGATTTTTTTTTTATCTTGTTTTCAGCAATTTCCCCATCGGATCTTTTTAAATACATGAGTTTAGATATGAGTAGATGCCGATGCTTAAGATCAAACTTAAGGTAGCAAAATCAATTACCGTAAATCTGTGATTTGACCTATTTCAGACATATCCTTTTACAACTGCTATGTATGACTATTATGCAATAACTGAGGAGAACTTGTGAAGTAGGTCTAGAAAACATAGTTAATGTAATAATTCACATATACTTTGGCACTTGCATTACCTCTGAACCAATAGTTAATTTACTAAAAAGGCTGCTAGAGTTGTCATTATTAGAAAACAAAGGACAAAACATGCTGGTAATTTTAGTTTCATGTTTTAATCCAGTTTTCATATTATTTTAAAATCGTAGTAGATGAAATGCAAAATTGAGTCAGAGACCTCTATTTTTATCAAAGCAGATGACTTTAATAAACTCAGTCATCCTCACTTTTTAAAAGAAAAATCTTACCCTACTTAAAAAAAATCCAAAGCGAATTATTTCACACTTGTCTCTTGCTAAGGGGCGCTTTACATCTTTGGATAAATAGGTACAGATGGTATTTAAGTAATGAGACCATCGTGGGTTTCCCAAAATAAGGGAACACTCAAAATGAATGCCAGTAGGCTGAGATGTGGGGGTGGGGCTTTGGAAAATGTGGCTGTGTTTTTGAAACTTAACTTAGACCACTTGTTACTTGTAACTCAAGTGTGTGACTATGATCCAATAATATAGCTTAGGATAGGAGTTTATGAATCAGAAAGCTGTCTTCAGAACTTGGTGAAAATTACAAATCCTGAGGGAATTTAAGAAGGTACTCTAGTGTGCCTTTTAAGTGTTAGAAGTTTTCCTTTTGTCACTTAACTATTTAAAATGAGAAAAATTTTGTTTTTATAAATTCTTAAGATTGAAGAATGTTACCATTTTGTCCTCAATTTCCAAACAAGGAAATATGACACATCCGTAATTCACTGCCAGCAGTATTGCTGAGCATTTTCTTCCTATAAACTCTGAATACTGTTCTTTTAATATTTCAAGCCATAGAACTATATGTAGGTCACTGATGGATGAAACTGAAGAAGTTATCTACAACAAAAAATGTTTTTTCAGCTCTCACAAGTACATAAGATTCCCTTTTTTGCAGACATTTTTATACTTGTTTCTAAATATATACTATAAGTAAAGTATTATGGAATGAGTCATTGTTATAAAGACTTTTTTTAATTTAAAGAATCAGTGATAGTCTTCCAACTTGGTTCAGTATGACTTGCTTTATAGGAGTCAAGGCTATGAAGGTAGTGTGAGGGGCTGAGGCTCAGAATCACACTGTTAGTGTGGAGCATGTGCTAAGGAGCAAGTCTGAAGCACTATTAGAAAAAAGCTCAAGCACGCAGAATGTTCTCTCCAAAGGTACATTAGCAGATGGTAAACTAGGCAAGCCATGTGCATCAGATCTTAAACCAGTGAATGGATGAGGGTAGATAAACTGAAAGTTGACCACAGCAAGATACTATATTATGTAGGAGATTTTATATTTGTCATCCAGTAACAAATTTCTGATAACTAACTCTATAACTCAAAGATGGGAACGGGGAGAGAGGGATCTAGCATCAATGGGTAAGTTGCAGACATACGCATAGAGTAAGCAATGATGACAAGTTTAGGTTCTTTTCCATCCTGGTGTTGAAAATGCAATGCTGGATGTTTCCAAGGCATCCAACAATCTCAATTTTAAGTGAGGAGGAATGCTGTATCTGGGAACCCCTTAGCCTTACTGGACATAATATTAGTAAGTTACGATGCTTTATAATACGTAATAGTCAACTTAGAATGAATAGATTTCAGCATCTAATGCTTGAAAAGAAATGTTGGACATTTATAATTTTTAGAAATGAACTGTGGGACTAATAGTTAGTCCTTATAGCCTAATAGGGTTATTAGGTTAATCTCTTCTCAGGTTCACTTTTGGTAATTTATACTTTTATAAGAATGTTCATCTAAGTTTTCAAACTTAGCATAAAATTGTTCACAGTTTTTAGGACTTATTTTTTGTACATTTCTCTCTCTCTTCTCCTCCTCCCAATCTGTCTTGCCTGGGGTTTGTCAATTTTATTAATCTTTTTGAGAGATCTGCAAACTAGAACCTCTGAGCCACATCAGGCCTGCCCCCTTCTTCTCATTTTGCAGTTAAGCATTTATTGGGATACAGCCATACCTATTTGTTTGCTATTGTCTGTGGCTGCTTTTGAGTTACAGTGTGAAAGTTGAATAGTTGTAACATAGACTATGTGGCCTGGAAATCCTTAATATTTACTACCCGACAACTTTTGCCTTGGTAATTTGAATTAGTGTGTGTGTGTGTGTATTTCTACTTTCTTGCAGTTTATTTTATTGTTCTTTTCTAGCTTGGGTACTTAGTTTAATTGTTTTTTCCTAGTGCAAGCTGCCTGTAATTTCTAAGGCTATATTTTCTCAGTATATATGTAATTATTGTTATTCCCTATGTTTTAATATGAAGGTGGTTTTCCATTCTGATTATTTCTCTTTTGTTTATGATTTCTTTTCTGACCCTTTATATATACACTCTTTTCTGCACTCTTTATAGCTCAGATTTACCTTCTGGAATTTGTTTCCTTTCTGGATATTTGAATTATTTTTTTTTCTTTTTTTTTAATATATATTTTTATTGTTATTTATGTCTTTTACATTTTGTATTCCCCTTGGGTAGCCCACCACCAATTCACCCATGATCCATCTCCATGGTCCCTTGTGTTCTTTTCTATTCCATTTTGTGCACTTTTCCTTCTCTCCCCCGGCCTCCCCCCCACCGCCCGCCCTGCTGATTGTCTCTCTATTTGATTTCCTTATAGCCCTGTTATAAGTGAAACCATTCGATACTTTTCTCTTTCTTTCTGGCTTATTTCACTGAGTATGATCCCCTCTAATTCCATCCATGTCACTGAAAATTGTTTGAATTATTATTTCTTTCTAAATATGAGGATTTTTTCCCCGTTAGTGCTTTTTCATAATCATTTCTGACTGAATTACATTTTGGTTGGACAGCATCAATTGCAGGATGCCAACCTTTAAAATTTGCTGAAATTTTATTTATAGCCCAGTATGCTATCAGTGTTTTTAATATGCATGGGAATAGTCTCATCTTCATTTAGTGTTAGTATTTCCTGTGTGTCTGTTTTAACAACCTTGTTAACTTTTCACATTTTCTATAATATTTACATGTGTGTTGTGTGTGGGTGTATATATACATACATACATGTGTATATACATATGCATATTATATATATATAGTCTGCTCTGTTAGTAACTAAGAATGTTGTATGTTAAAGTTATCTGCTATGATGGTGAAATTACATAATACAATGTAGTGACTATTAATCTTTAATAATGCATTTTTCTTTAAAGATCTATTTTGTGTGATATTAAAATAAGTACGAGCTTTCTTTTTGTTGTAATTTTACATGTTTTTTTCCATTCTTTCACTTTTCATCCTTTTGAATCCACATTTTAGATATTTTTTTTGTAAATACCAGTGGTTGGATTTTTTTTTTTAATTCCGATCTTGTATTCTTTTGTCTTTTGACTGAAACACTTGGTCAATTTACATTTATTATTATGGCTAATATGAATTTATTTCCATTTTGCACTCTTTGTATCTCAGCTTTACCTTCTGAAATTTGTTTCCTTTAACTTGAAGTAGATCATGTAGAACTTCCCTTATGAAGACCTTCTTGTGGCAGATCACTGTCCTTCTCCACCCCACTGAAAAATATTTTTAATTTACCTTGTTCCTAATTTTTTTATTCTGAGTATTAAATTCTATACTATCAGTTGTTTTCCTTTAGTAATTGAAGATACCATTTCATTGTCTTGGATATTTCATTGTTGTATTTAAGAGTAAGTGGTTACCTAACTCTTGTTTGCTTTTGAAATCTTCTGTTGCCTCTGCCCCAGCTTTGTTCCTTCTGATTTCTCAATTTTTCTTTGTCTTTTAGACTCTTTAGTCATATTTTCGCCTTTTTCTTCTTTAAAAGAAGTCTTTGAGGGTCTGATTCTGCTATCTGTTGTTTTGGTTGGTTTTTGCTTTTGCTGCCTTGTTTCTTTGAATGTGTTATGACTTCTAGCTACAGACTCATATTTCTTGGAACGTTAACTGTTGGGAATGTTTTGAGACCTAAGAGGAAAATGGATGTACCTAAGGTTATTTGCTTTTGCTTCCACCAGACATCTATACTCTGCAGACTACAACTCTGGTACCCTATGAAAATAAATTCTCAGCCCACTAGTGTGAATAGGGCTGAAAGCCCATGTGAAGGCTCCTTTGGACTTATAAAAATATCAGGATTATCTTCTGTTCTCTCCCACTCAGTTACAAAGTTCAGGACAGATAATTTTTCTATTGTCCCCTTGGGACTACAGGTATATTCCTAATTCAGCCTTTTATTGGGCATGTTGTACTCTTGGGTTTCAGCTTTATCTCCTTTAGGAGAGTTAAAGTCCTCATCTTTGGTGGATTTGGGGCTTTCCTCTTGATCTCACACTCAACAACCCCATGAGGCTGTGGAGATTGAAACTCAAGTTTATCTAGTTTAGCAGCTATCCTTAGCTTACTCTTTTGAGATACTGTTTTCATTTATTTTGCCTGGAATAGGTTTTTTTTTTTTTCCCTGACTCATTGATGCTTTTAAAATAATATTTTACCCTTGCTATTTAACCCAGTATTTTTGGTTGCTTTCTGTGAGAGGGGACAGTGGTGGTACCTAGCCTTCCCATGGTGGAATTGAAAGCCTAGATTGCCATTTAGTCTCCCTGTCACACAGCATTCCCATTGTATTTTTATGCTAACAATACTTAATCAAAAGTAACAATCATTTGATTTTTAAAAATTATAATTTTAACTACCAGTAAAGAAATTTTGTAAGTCTGGTTAAAAATGATAGAAAGATAACTTTAAGAAATTGTTCACATGAAAGTATAAATGGAATTTTGCTATTTTTGGCTATGAAAAGAGGAAGTAACTAAACCAGTAAGGGAGAGTATCTTGTTATTTTATGCTTTTGACAAAATTAGAAACTTATAATTTCTTCAAAACTGGCTTGGTACTGCAGTGAGCAATTACTGTTTTTGGAATACATACACTGTTTTTCTTTTTAAAATATAATAGCTATTGATTTAATTATTAGCAGCTGGGATCATGAAATCGAGATAACACTGAAAGAACATACATTTTTGAGGGGAGAGCTTCATGAATTGACTCCTTGTTACAACTTGGGGTGAGCTATAATAACTTCGGTAGCCTCAGTTTTTCTACCTGAAGCTGTAGAGTGTTCAATTTGCTGGAACCTGAATTCAATAACAAAGAATGTGTTATGTTTGTTTTTCTTGGTTTCTAGTATGATGATGGAAGACTAGAACTTTGTTTCCAGTTTATGTTGAAAAGTTATTTTCTATGGTTACACATAAGCTGGTACTGCTAAAATGTCAGTTAAAACATCTTACTGACAATTAGAAATTCTCCATAGTTATTTAGATTTATGAGTACAAAAAAGCAGCTACATGAAAAATAATTCAGTTAGGGTCTTCAATATTATTGTAGCTACTGCTAAGCCGAAAATGAAGTTTATTTAAGAAATCATTCTTTTAAAGTATTTTTCACTTTTAGTTCCAATAATGAAGTACTTGACCAAAAACACTTAGGGAAAATATCGTTTTTTATGATACTTTAGGGGAAGGAGAGAAGACTGAAAATAAATTCTTTTTTTTTTTTTTAAAGATTTATTTTATTTGTACATACAAGCTGGGGTACAGGCCAGAGGTGTGGGGCGGCGAGAGGGTTCACCAGAGGCAGAGTGGGGAGATGAGAAACACACTGCTGAGGGGAGCAGCGGGCGAGGCAGGAGAGGTCTGCTGCGCCATGTGGGATTCTCCCTGGCCGGGCTTTGAACTCACGTCACCGCTGCCGACAGCTCCACAAATTGCAGCACTTAACCGCTGCGCCACTGAGGGCCCTGAAAATAAATTCTTACTCCAACTACTCTTTCATATTCAAGATGGGGTTTAAAAAAAGAGGGCTGAGCTTATTATAATCTTGTTTTAAGAGGCCAAATTACTTGTATCAAAATAAGCCAGTGTAAATTTCATAAGGGGAGGATGTTAGATATCTAGATCTGCATTATATTGTAATAATACCATAACACTTTCTAGATGGATTAAATAAAACTACTGGATTATATAGGAGAACAATGCTAGGCATTTTTAGGATGAGAAGGGAGTTTCTGTGCATGGTTCTCACGACAAAAATTATAAGGCTAAGGACAAACTATGGGAACCAAAAACTAACAACAAGCACTACGTATAATGAAGAGTTACTGCTCTTAATACATAACAAATTCCTAACATCCCCAGAAAACAAGGATTGAGCAAGCTGTTTAAAAGTCAGATGGGCCTCCCTGGTGGTGCAGGGGTTAAAGACACAGTGCTGTCAAGATAATGGCAGCCACTGCAGCACAAGTTTGATCCCCCATAATCCACATGGCACAGTAGATCTCTCCTGTCTCACCCGCTTCTCCCCTCAGCAGTATATTTTAGTAGATCCGCCTGTTCTCCCCATTCTGTCTCTGGTGAATCCTCTGGCCTACACCCCAGTTCTTGTATGCATAAAAAATAAAGTAAAATCTTAAAAAAAAAAAAAAGTTAAAGACAATTTTAAAAAGTTCAATTTTACAGTAAAAAAAAGTGCAAAGTGGGGCCTCCCTGGTGGCGCAGCAGTTAAGAGCTGCGCTGTGGAGCTGTCAGCAGCAGTGACGCGAGTTTGACACCCAGCCAGGGAGATTCCCACATGGCATGGCAGACTTCCCCTCAGCAGTGTATTTCCATCGATCTGCCTTTGCTGCTCCCCACTCTGTCTCTGGTGAACCCTCTCACTGCCCCGCGCCTCTGGCCTGTACCCCAGCTTGTATGCATAAATAAATATTTAAAAAAAAGTGCAACCTGTAAGACAAATGTCATTGAAGATAAATCAAATTGGTAAACCTTTCAAAAGGTAATAATCACAATTGATCAAGTTCTAGAAAATTGACTATATAATTGTTCGTAGCAGTTAGATTTGGAGCTTCTTTTCTAGAGTGTAATTTGGTGTGAACTATGTAAATTCTTAAAACTTAGTATATTCTGTAACCTAATAAACATCTATAGGAATTTATTCCAAGGAAATAAATGAATATATGTGCAAAGATGCAGATTTAAGAATATTCTTTGCAGCTTTCTTTATTTAGCACATGAAAAACTGGGTATAGTTTCATGTCCAGAGTGAGGGTGTGGTTGATTAAAAAAAAGTATTGCTCTTTCCTAGAATAGAATATTGATGTCTAAGTATCAAAACTGTTGCCTCTGAGAAAGTTTAGGCTCTGAGATGTGTTTGCCTGTCCAAAGTCATAGAGCTGATAAGTGAAGGAGCAGGACTCGTCTCAGATATGTTTGTCATCAGTTCCCATTCTCATTGTCAGCAATCATGTTGAATTAATATGTTGAAAAATATCTGGTATACCACCTGGCAAATCCCCACATCTAATGTAAATTAGGACTTCCCTGGTGGCCTAGAAGTTGAGTCTCAGCGCTGTCACCACTGTGACCTGAGTTTGATCCCAGCCAGGGAGCTGGCCCACATATGGCACAGCAGACCTCTCCTGTCTTTCTTGCTGCTCTCCTCAACAGTATATTTCAGTAGATCTGCCTCTTCTGCTCCCCCACTGTCTCTAGTGAATCCTCTCACCCCCGTACCTCTGGCCTACACCCCAGTTCTTCTCCAAAGTAAATAAATATTTTAAAAAAATTTTTAAATAAAATACTATGTGAAAAACATTTTCAGGTTTATGAACAATTTCAGGTTTTAAGTTTAGTATAACATTTGCTATTTTAAATTTAGTACAGGGGTTTTGGCCAACTTATTTATTACTTGAATGAAAGGATAGAAATATTTAGACATATCTTAGATTTAGTGACTCCATTTAATATTTTCCATTTTAATGATTTTTCATTATAATATTAGTTTGTGGTAATTCTGTTTTTTACTAGTTGAATTGATATTTAACTAAAATCATTTCATTTTTTTCTTTCCTAAGAATTTTCTTGTTAATTCACATTGACAAAAACAATCTGTTGAACTATGTATACTAACATATCACTTTGGGAAAAGGATCTATCAACTTTGTATACCCAAAAATCACCTGGTTTTTCATTTAGAAGAATGAGATGCAAAGCATTTTTTGCTTTTTCATTTTATCTATTTTCCATAAACACTCATACCTAGACAAAAATAAGTAAAGCTTATAAATAAAACTGATGACTGTTTTGATTGGTTTAAATTCTGAGAGATGGTTAAATGACTCGGTTTTTTCCTAAAATTTAGCATCAGGCCTAATTAGGAATAAAGATCAAACTGATCTTATAACTTATGACTGTTATATAATGATGTGAAATTTTTATATTTTACATATTGATGAAATAAAAATATCTATAGTTGTTAAAACTTTGTTTTGGATATGCAGCTCACTGTTAACGAAGCTGCTGCTCAACTCTGTGTGAAGGATAATGCCCTGCTGACAAGAAGAGATGAACTTTTTGCCCTGGCCAGGCAAATTTCTCGAGAAGTCACCTACAAATACACTTACAGAACCACCAAGTAAGTGTTTTGCGTTGCTTTATAGAAATAGAGCTTGAAACACTGTCCATTCAAAGAATATAAGCATCTGAAAAAGTAGAAGTGTGATTATAGTTCTTTAAAATTAAAATGTGATATTACTTTTCAAAACTGTTGCAAATGTAGTTTTTCTTGTTTTATTCTCTTTTGCCTTTCTTTTGAAAAACAGTTTCCTGGCACTATTGCATTATTCTGGTAGTGGTTTTAGACATTCTTTTCTCACACCGATGCTTTGGTTTTGAGATTGGTGATGGGATTTTATTAGTCAGCATTTATAGACTTACTGTATGCTAGCTTTATGAACTTGTTGAACTCTGTGAGGAAGCAAAGTGCTTCTCTTTGAAAAGTGTTTACAGTCTAGTGAGGTTAGCTGAATAGGTAAAAAATATACCACTGACTAGAATTTAAAAGAAAATTGGAAGATACTTTGACACTAGCAAGTAAATGTGAAACATGCTTTTGAAATAAAACCATTAAAAAAGCAATTGTGATTTTAAAATTTACTGTAAACACACCATATTATTGTTCATTTTATTCTCATTTGAACCCTAAACCTGTCTGTAAGTACAGAACCATTTTGATTTTGTTCATTGGTCACGTGTGGACCCCAGTTTCCTGTGCACCATGAGTTGTGCTTGCCACTGCTGAGTGGGTACAGATCCCCATTTACCTTAGAATAACTGAATGTTGTTGAAAATCCACATCCTGAACACCCTCCCCGGCCCTGATAAATCACAGCCTTTGGGGATGGAGTCTTGGAATTCAAACTTTGACAAGCATCCCGGATGACTCTTGTGCATAGTCAAGTTTAAAAACCACCATAAAGGAATTTGCTGTTATCACCATTATTTTCCCTAACTTACAGTGCTTTATTTTCTAGCATATTTAGAGCTTCCCTATTTAGAAATTGACAAATAAAATTACACCAACTAAATGAAAAGTAAGAATATGTAGCAACATTATAAGATTATTTGCAAGAAGAGGAGTTGGGTGATCAAGACCTAATTTAGTGATTTTTCATTTTCTTCACTGTATTATATAAAATTTTCTTTCCGACTGCTTTATTTCAATAATTTTCTTTAAATAAAATATTACAGGTACATGATTTAGAAAATCTCTATAGACACAAACCGCATAATGAAACTCAGCAGTTTCCCTGCCCTATTACCTCCTCACTTCTGAATTTCATGCCCTGGAGGCAACTGCTTGAAATTATTTTAGCATTTCTTCTCATTTTTAGATTCATACTGATTTTTTAATTTTAATGTATTTTTAAATATGTGACACTTTTACGTAATGTAGATACCAAAACAATGTAAATAGGCAAGACAGAAACATTGTCCTTTTTTTAACCTGTTCTTCTCTTCAATGTAGTTTTATTAGTTTTATTTCTCATCCTTCCAGAATTAATTTATACACATACAATTATAAATATATTTTCTCATTTTCTTCTAAAATAATAGGTAACAAGCACATTTTTCTGTATTTTGCTTTTATTTTAACATGTGTTGGAGATACCAATCTATTAGTCAATATAGAGCTTTCTCATTCTTTTCTTTTTATAGCTGCATGATACACCACTGTATGGATGTAGCATGATTTCATTTAACCAGTCCCCTATTGATGGGATACTGGAGTTTTTTCTAGTCTTTTGTCATTATAAGTACCACCTTAATAATAGCATCGTCATACATATTATACTTTTTTGATTCTGAGATGTATTATTTTCACATTTAAACATCTTTCATATTGAGGTATATGTAACTTAAAATTGATGGCTTGTCATGGTTTAATTGGCAGTCATATTTCATATATGTATAGACTCCTCTGTTAGATAGATTATCAGCAAAGGGATCTCTAGGTCATGGGAAAATGCATCCATAGTTTCGATATACAGACAAATATATTTTAATCTCAGGTAACCTTAAGCATTTATATAGGTCATTTTATCCTAATGCTCCTACTGATCCATAAAGGTGTGTCATGGACTACAATCCTCCTTGATTTTTTTCCTTTTTTATTAAGTGATAATCATTACCTACTTAAGAGAAATTTCTGTGTGGAGAGTTCTTAGATAGTAGCTTTTTAAAACTTATAGTGTAATTGTGTCCGCATATTTCCCTAATGCTAATTTAGAAATCATGAAAAGTTTCCTTTTTATTATTTGCACTCATTGTGAATGTCTTATTTCTGGTGTCAGGATTTCAGGGTTATGTATTTGGTGGAAGTATATAGATTGAAATGCCTTTTGCATAAAATTTATTACCTTCTCAGGTGTTTTCACACTCTCATTCCCCTCAGGTCAAAATGTGGAGAAAGAGATGAATTATCCCCAAAGAGAATTAAAGTGGAGGTAAGAATACATATCATATTTTCTTTTGCTTATTAAGTCAATCTAAAATAAAAGTGTGGTCCCACAAACTTTTTAAAAAAGTGAATTATAGAATTTTTATATCTATAGAATTTGTTGCTTTGAAGTATTTATAGTACTTTGAACTGAGGGTACTAAGAAAGTTTTTAATAGAACGATGAGATTAATGTCCAGTCACTATCAAAGGTTGATTTATAAATACTATTTTACATTTTTAATACTCTGGTGATTAAAATCTCTTTTATAATTTTAGTTAAGTCATTAGTCACCTTCTCAAATACATTCAGAGGAGCTAAAATTTAATTTTTTATATTAACTATAAGAGAGAAAGTCAAAGAAGCTTAGTTTAGCTGCAAATTACAGAGACTTTACTATAATCAAACTTTATTTTGGAGCATCTTGGTTGAAGCACTCTGGATTTGAGACCTATAGGTGGTAAGTGGAATTGAGCAAGAAAAATGTGCTTTTTAGAGCTCCCAAAACTCTAGAATGGTTTTAGAACTGCTACTTTAACTTTATTTGGATTGAACATATTTTTAAAGGCCAGTCTACCAGTGTAGAAATTTGAAGTTATACAGCTCCATGTTCCTCCTTCCTTTGTTCTGTTTGTTTGTTTGTTTGTTTGTTGTGGGGGATGGGGGGTTGTGGATTGGTACTCTGTTAGCCACCCATTATTTAATTTTAAGTTAAAGCCAATAAACTATGTTTGACTGCCCTAAATTTCAATTATCAAATTATTCTTATGAAGACTCTATGTATATGGAATAATCTTTTATTAGTATCAAAGCTTGAAGTTACAAATACATGAATCATTTTCTTGGTTAAATCTTTCCAATGGCTTTCTACTGTACCTGTTAAAATCTGCACTTTTTCCTGATGCATCTAAGACAGTACATAACCTGATAAGACTCCATTTCTAACCTTGTCTGCTAGTACATTTCCCATTCTTACTGTGACTCAGCTTCACTTACCAACTTTCTGTTCCTGGAAAATGCCAGACACATTTGTGCCTTAGTACTTACTAGTTCCCTACCTAGAGCTTTTTCTTTATTCACATGGCTTCATCTTATAGTTGAGAGCTTCGTCTGACATCTCTGCCTTCCTTTCTCAAAGGGCCTTCTGACCTCAGAATCACATTTATCCCCATTTTCCTGATTTGTTTTCTTAGCCCTTATCAATATCTGACAGTATTACATTTCTCTTAATTTATTATCAGTCTGTCCTACTAGATAAGGCTAGAGTTCCTGCCTATTTGCTTTATATTAAGAGTTTATAATAGCATCTTGCACTTAGTCCGTTTGATGAAATAGTGAATGACTATAGATAAGCTTCTTTGACTCTTAAAACTTCAGCCTAAAGCAGTGGTTCTCAAGAGAAGAATTTTGTTCAAAAAAAGGGGCACATTTTAAAAAAGTATATTTATTATGTGCTTAGATTTGCCTCTGTTACCTGTGGAGTAATGTTTAAGATGGATTAAACTCAGATCACTCAAAAATTTTGTTGTAATTATCTGAAAGAACATTGAAAAATGTTTTAACTGAACACCAAAGATAGCTATTAGTGATTCTGCCACCGAAAGGAACAGCAGGTAATCATAGAAACGGCTCAGAAGACATTTGCTATTGGAGGATTTAGAGGAAGGAAGGTTACAAACCTACCCACTGGCCAGGAAAACTAGTCAGCTACTAGACTAGAAATGACATCCTTATTTATTTCTCATCATTGCCTTCCATGTGATCATGATTACAATGCTCTCACATTTAAGTCCAGTTTCCTTTTTGTGTTTAGCTTCAGTAGTCACTATTCAACAATGAAATTTGAGATTATGAGGCTCCTGGACTGTTTAAGCTGTAGTTTTTATTTTTATTAGACTATATTGGCAAGTCTTTCTGACCCTTTCAATGGCCCTAATCTGAAATTTAAGCAATTTTTTTTTATATCCAACTACAGTATTCTTTTCAGTAGCTCAGAGTGTTGGATTATAGTTTTAGATGTGACCCTTCTAGTCCATTAAATATATTTCACTAGAGATAATTGAATTACAGCTCTATTTGGTTAGTTTATTGTTTTATTAGATTTTACAAAACTGAGCAGTTCGATATTTAAAATTAAGATAATCAATGTTTTATTTTTCTGTGAGTAACAGTCCTAATCCTTTCTAAGTAAAACAAATGACTAATCAACCCCAAGCTTCTTTAAATAATTTTATAGATTCTACACTCTTGATTTTGTTTCCCAGAAATATATAGGACAGTAGTTTACTAATTTTTGTTGGTTTGTTTTTAAATTTGTTTTGGTTTCACATAGTTTTTGAAGCACTTATGTATTGCAGGCATCTCTTCAAAATGTGCATGTGTGTTTGCTATGCGTGTGTGTATACCTACCCACGGACAGTGTAATACTTTGCAAAATATACAATACTGTATATGTGGGCAATTTTGGCATAAATCTTGTATAAATTCTAAGTGAAAGTTGAGGTACAGGAACTGAATCGTTTTGGAAGAATATGCTGAGGTAGTTAATATTGGCTGTATAAGGTTACTACTCATGTAAGAAAAGTTTTCACTAAGTATTAGTGTTTTATATTTATCTGTCTTCTTTGTGACTGTGGGAAGGGTAAGATTTTCTGGCATTAGGTAAGATCAGGGAAGCTATTGAGGATTATTTGAGTTGGATTTTAAAAGACAGGTAGGATTTCAGAAGGTAGAGAATTAGGGAGGTCTTGCAAGGACTAGCGTGGGCAAAGACACAGAGGTAAGAAAAAATAAAAATGTTTAGAGACGAGTGAGACCAGTTTATTCAGAATATGTGACTGAAACAAAGAACTTTATAAGTAAAACTAGAAAGATTTTAGAATTTTTGAACATACTGTTTCTCTTACTTGAGTATTTCTTTTGTGATTCTTAATTCTCTATTAAAATTAATGTAATGATAAATTTGAGCTTAGCCCATTGTAAATTCCTAATTACTAGACCGAAATTAATGAAATCATTTATTCTGCTCCTTTTCACCTTTATTTTCTCCAAATTTTTGACACCACCAATGAGGACTCATACCAAGTTACCTTTTTTCCTTCTTAAACAGATAATTTTTACAGTAAGTGAAATATAATTTCCAGTATGTAAAGTAGAAATGGCATGAAAATAATTAGGCATGTAAGGGAAAGAGAAACATTTTCTTGTGTGCCATTATCAGTTCATTAGGATTCTCTAATAAAACCTAGTGCTTTTTTAAAGCTTTTTAAAAGCTTTCTTGTTACTGAATGCTGTATTTTCCTGGTGTGTATGGGAAAGGTGAACCCTTATCTAATTTTTTCACCTGCAGTACTCTTACTCGGTAATAGTTGTTCTTCCCTTAAGAATCATTAGCTATTTATTTAGTTATTTTTTATTTGAGTCAGTATACACATTATATTGAAATATTCAGGATAATCTGTTGTCCCTAAATAGTATTCCTTTCTATAGGGCATATTAGACATGAAAACAACAGTGATATCGAACTTTGTTGCTTTAATTCTCAGAATATATGAGATTTAAAAAAGACACCGTGATCATTTTGTGAGGGTTTTGGGAAACCAGCACTTGGGATGAACTCTTTAGGGGAAGCAGCTCTTCATTCCTATGTGATAGTAAATGAGGTCTGGAAAATACTTCCCAATCTAGGTAAATATTTGTCCACCAAGAATATAAAGACTTTTGACTAAAATGAAAATGGATGATGTTTATTTTCATCTTCACTTTTTATCAGAGACTCCCAGATGTAGCTTTATGGCAGTTGTAAAAAAAACTGCTTTTTATTGAGGCTATAATGTGCCTCTCTCTCCTAGACATTTGAAATTCATTATTATAAACTTTCTTGTTTACTCTCTATATAGTCTTTATTCTATATGTAGGCTTTATGATTTTACTGCCAAGGAAAAACCCAGCAAGACTCAGTAAACTTGTCCAAGTTGCCACATTGCTATCTATTAACAAAGCCGGGCCTTCAGGACTCTGTCAGACTCCTAAACTTAAAGCACTACTCCCATCCTAGTGCTAATGAGCATTCACAAAGCATCTTAGGTATGACCAACACTACTGAGGTTTTTTCCTCCTATTAGTGTGGTATGAAGTCTTCTACAGGACTGGTTGTCTTTGAAGAAGGGGGAAGGGTGCATTTGTCATTTCCAATGTACAGAAAGTTTTGAATGGCAATTTAACAATGTAAATTACAAAATATTTAAATATAAGACGTTACTATTTGACATACTAATTGTTTAGAAGGATGAAAATCTGTTGGGAAGATAAAGAGTAAATTTTAAAAATTAGCTTGACTTTCTTGTACTCTACCAGTGACAGAAAGTTTTCAAGACAGTTTGACAGGTAGGTAAAGGAAATGAAAAATCAAGAGCCAAAGTCCCTGTCACTCTTGTCATCCCCTCAATTTTTTTAAACATTAGTTTAAAGTAGATTCAACTGATATGCTTTCTTTTTCATTAAGAACATTATCATGTTCAAAACAAACCCTGCCATTATCTCTAGTGTTATATGAAGAGAGGAAAGCTAGGTAAAACAGCCACCACAACTGTGATGGTAACTATGTGGACTATTACTGTTCATATCTAATCTGTAAGTTTTCTTTGTTCACTGAAATGGCTAGAGACTAGCAAAGAGATGGGAGGTGACAACATTCTTGATCCTGTGTGGGCTGGAAGTGCAAAGCAATCAGAAATAACTGGATGAAAGAAATGAAGTTTGTTAATAGAGACCAGAAAGTCAGAGAATTGGGACTTGGAGGAAAAAAGACTTACAAGGAAACATCTGCTAACAGTTCCAATGGGGTGGGAGTGAGAGAGTGAGGAAGGGGGAGGGAAGAGGGTCAGAATATCCTCCCACGCTGTTGCTAAGCTTGTTGAAAAGAAAGCTGGTTTAATTTGATGTAGACTTTTCCCCTCTGGACCAGAAAAACAGAAGCCTTACAATCTGCTATTCATATAGAAAGTGTGAGTAGAAAAAGGAAAATGCACATGTGCAGCTGAGAACATCTGCTGGAGCAAACCATTTTAAAGGGCTAAGCTGTGGCTTTAAGCAGCTTGCTAATATTTGGTGGAAACTATGAAGAGTTGCAAGGATGGAGACCAATGGGAGGAGAGTAATTAGGTCATGAATAGCATTCTACCCTAAATCTTTTATTTTCTTAGTGCTCAGATCCAGAGTCTCACCAGTTAGGGAACACTGTGATTAATGGCAGCAGCCAAGAATATGACATGAAGATAAATTGCTCATAGCATGGTACAGCTGGTTCCTGGGAAAAAAGCTTGAGAGACCTATAACAAAGGTCCTGCAGCAAACATAATGTGGAAGAAAGCAGCTTCTTGGGGATGTTCTCACTCTTATTTCTCAGTCACATATTTTGGGTATCCTGAACCTACTTTTTATGTCGTGAAGTGATAGCTGCCCAGTCCTGCAATTTTTTCATCCAGGATGAGCTGTCGAAGACTATGAGAGAAAATCAGAATGATTAGAGACCACTGGTTACTTAGATATTGTTATTGATTGCTTATGTGTGCTTTTATTTCTCCTTATTAATGATGACGCTGTGTCCATGTTTCAAAAACTTTCACATGTAGAATTTGAAGCTTTACCTTCCAGCTTTTAAATATTTTCATAGTTGCGTAATCCTGACAATGGTGTCACCATTTATTTGTATAGCAATGTGTTTTTTCCCCAAGATTTATCATTTGCATTACTTCACTTAATACTCACAAATCTCCATTTGGACAAATAAAGGAAATGTTTTCACCTCCACTTAAAAATTGGCAACTTTAGAAATAATGAAGGTTATTAACTTTCCTGTCTGAGATCTCACTTCTAGTTCTGAACATGAAAATATTAGGTTACCACTTTGTCCTTCTGTAATCCCCTTCAAAAACCATATTGAGATACCGGAGGTTCCAGATAGGCACACTTCGTTCAGAGGTTTTTGATGATCTAGAACTCTCCAGTCTGGTTCTTTGTCCTGATCTTGCCCCAGGCTTCAAAAATCAGAGCACCTGTGTACTGAGCTTATCAACATGGACATCTCACCACCAGGTCTGTCTGAATTATCTCCAACTATAAATTCATCAACTTTCTACTCCCTACTCAGACCTCTTGGTCCTGACTTCCTTGTTTTAGTGACTTTTACCAATAACTCCCAGTTGCCAAATCCACCGTTCAGGAATTCATGTATTTCTTTGGTATCTGCTGCTGTCCAGGGCCAGGCCATTATTCTCTGTCTTCACCACAGCTTTCTAACCATGTCACTGCCACCATATTTGATCCTTGCCCCAATACTTTAACCCCATTACATTCAGACTGGACTTTCTGTAAAATGCAGATCTGATTGATTAGTCTCTTCCCTAAAACCTTCAGTGTGTTCTCTTTGAATTTAAGATAAAATCTTAAATTCTTAACTTGATTTCCAAGTCCTCACAGGAATCTGGCCCGGTATATTCTACTTTTCTTACCACTCTTCTTTCTCAGTAGGTTCTCTATATTAACTACATTAAATACTTTCTAACTTCTCAAGTCTGTCTTACTCTTTCTGCCTCCAGGCCTTCATATGAGCGCCTCTTTTTCCATGGAGAACTCTTTATTTCAAGTCTCAGTATACTCTTTAGGAAGCTTGCTTGAAGTAATGCTCTCCACTGTTGTCTGGATCTCTTTGTCCATTTCCCTGCATAGACTGCATTTGTTAGGAAGACAGGATACACATTATTTTCCTATTGTATATTGGCTATAAAGTATAGAATATGTTTGGCAAATAAGATATTTTTATTTCCAGATTTCCGTTGTTCTTTTCATTCCAACACTTCCTCACCAGTATAGTCAGTGTTCTCGTGTTGGTTTTAATCTAAATGTGTAGTTCTATTCATTCTCTAAGATACTTTGTAAATATCTGTAAGGTTTATTTTATTCCTCCAGTCATAGAGATAAATAAGTGACTTACAGCTTACCATCTGTTTTATTCTGATTAAATCTAGTGGCTTAATCAGTACAGAACATATATTGGGGAGTTGCTGTGTGCCAAGCACTGTGTTACTCATGAATTTCTTGCTGCCTTGGAATGGTTCTAAAGTTAGCTAGGGACCTCCCTGGTGGCGCAGCAGTTAAGCGCTGTACTGTGAACTGTGAGCAGCAGCAATGCGAGTTCGACGCCCAGCCAGGGAGATTCTCACATGGCGCAGCAAACCTCTCCTGCCTTGCCCACTGCTTCCCTCAGCAGTGTATTTCCGTCGCTTTGCCTGTTCTGCTCCCCACTCTGTCTCTGGTGAACCCTCTCGCCGCCCCACGCCTCTGGCCTGTATCCCAGCTTGTTTGCATAAATAAACAAATCTTTTAAAAAAAAATAAAGTTGGCTAGGAACTGTTGTCACGCCTGTTTTACAGAGGAGGAGAAGGAGAGATGAAACAGTCTGTCCAGTATCACAGCAAATTAATAGTAGAGTTGAATTGTGAACTCAGCTCAAGCCACAGAGCTGAAGCCAGATAAGCTTATGAAAAACAGAGCTATAAGAAAAATGCTTCCAGATGTGGTACATATGCACAATGGAATACTATTCAGCATTCAAAAAAGATAAACACGTGCAATTTGCAGCAACATGGATGGAACTAGAAGGGATCATGCTCAGCGAAATAAGCCAAAAGGAAAAAGAAAAAAAATCGAATGGTCTCACTTATAATAGGAATATAGGGGAACCAAATACAAGAGCAATAATCAGAGAGAGATGGGGGAGGATTGGGGCTCAGAATAGGGGAGAGGGGAGCACAGGGGACTATGATGACAGTTCACGGGTGAATTGGTGGTGGGAAACCTACGGGGAATACACAGTAATGTAAAAGACATAAATAAAAATAGCAATTACAAAAAAGAAAAATGCTTCCATTTTCTGTTGAATTTTATTGAAATAGCAGTAATGCTAGGGTTTTATGGTTTGAGCATAGACTTAGAGGCCAGTGTCTGTAGTTACAAAATGAGGGAAAATCAGGGTGACTTGTTTTGGGAATTAAATGAGATAATTTATGTAAAGTATAGAGCATTGTCAGAAACTGGTACATTATAGACACCTGAAAAATGATTGCTGCTCGTACTGTTGTTCTCTAAGTCATCTACTACCTTACCTCATTGAACTAGAACTTAAAAGGAGAGTTTGCTAAAGAGAACGTTGGGCTTTTTGGACTGAACACTTAAAAGAAAAGTGGAATGACTAAGAAAAAGAGCATTTCATTCAGATTTAGACTGTATATGCTTGTATAAAATTCATTGTAGCTCAGGTAATGATTATATTCTATACTGTTCTCTAAACCCAGGGTCCTTGGTCTTATAAGAACCTAGGAAGGTGGTCAATTTCACTACTTTAAAAATGCCCATTGTATATTAATTACTCACTGTAAAGCTACATAAGACTTAAGTTGTCAAATTTATTTGCTCTTATTTCGTGTTTTTGAATTTATTATTTCATGTTTTTGAATTTAAAAAATAGCAAATTATTTAGGAAATGAATTTTGGTAGTGAAATATTTGAAAACATACCATCTGCAGTAGAGAAATAATTTTTTAAAAAGATACTGATGGAGAATATTTTTGAACCAATTTTCTTTTCAAATACAATAAAATATTTTATTATTACATTTTTCTTCTGCTGTAGTGTTGTAAGAACATTGATTTTAATGATTCACCTGTGCTACAGATACAGAGCTTATCAACAAGGGGAGAAATGTTTGGAGGTTAATGACAATTTCTGCAAGGAGTCACTAGTAGTGTTCAGTAAAGTTACCAAAACATACTGTCATGGTTATCTTAACATGTTTGTGGTTGTCAGTTTCATGTGAAATAATAAATGGTGGAAAAAATAACCCTTGGAAAAAAGTAATAGGTGGATTGGCACTCACATATCTAAATTATAAAATGGAAATAATTTAAGTTGCAGTGTTCTCCAGGGAGTAGATTGTCCCAAATAGTTTCTCTTTAATGTAAGAATGTAGTAGATATAGATGTTATTATTTAGCAGTTATTAGATCTTAAAGACATTATCTCATTTATTTTATCTCATTTGGTCTCCACAACTGCCCTATTAGATGAATTCTCTTATTCTTATTTTTCACATGAGGAATCACAAGTCAGCGTGAAAAAATTCTTCAGAAATTTAGGCTAGCATTATTAGATAGCACTTTAAAGAAAATTTACTTTGGATCTTTACCTCATTACATACAATAATTCACAAATTCTAGATTGGTTAGAGAGTAAAATTTAAAAAGCAAATAACAAAATAAACCTTTAGAAAATCGAGAAGATAGTTTTGATTTCTCATCAAATATCTCTAAAGCAGAATGTCTTTCTCAACCTATGGTCATAGTAGAAATTGCAAAATTAAAATGTAAGTATATGTAACTACCATATACAAAATTTGAAATATGTTTGAATATTAAAACAAAAATATAAACTGATGAAATTAAGAAAGCAGCATCATGCAGTTTCAGCAAGGTAAACTGTCATGTTGCTTACTTCCGCATTATCTCTAAACCACTGAAGGCTTTTGGGGAAAGTATGTAAAAGACACAAAAGTATTCCTCCTTTTGAATAATTTTATTTCTGGGATTCTGTGTATTAGATAATCTGTATTGTGGGAAATGCTATTTCCATTAAAATATTTTGTAATGTTTTTTCTTTTTTTTTTTTTTATTTATACATACAAGCTGGGGTACAGGCCAGAGGCATGGGGTGGCGAGAGGGTTCACCAGAGCTAGAGCAGGGAGCAGAACAGGCAGATCAGAAACACACTGCTGAGGGGAGCAGCGGGCAAGGCAGGAGAGGTCTGCCGCGCCACGTGGGATTCTCCCCGGCCGGGCGTCGAACTCGCGTCGCCGATGCCGACAGCTCCACAGCGCAGCGCTTAACCGCTGCGCCACCAGGGAGGCCCTGTAATGTTTTTTCTTAATACCAGAAATAAGGAAAAGAATCAAATATCCAGTAAAAAGATAGTGATTAAATAGTTGAACCACTAGATGAAATGTTAGATAACTGTTATCAGTGATCATGAAATCTGCAATACAGTGTAAAACACTATGGAAGTATGATTTTTAATCCTGCATTTATCTTTTTACTGAGGCTTCAACCATAGAAATAAGGTAATTGTACCATATAAGTCTAATAGGAAATATTACACATTAAAATTATAACTATAACTAAATTAATTATAACTTAATTATAACTAAATTATAACTAAAGTTTGACTTTATTTTCTGATTTTTTTTGGTAGTGTGATTATTTAATTTATAAACTCTAAGTAAAAAAGATGTATTCTTTGACCAACAGGATGGATTTCCAGATTTCCAGGACTCTGTGCAAACACTCTTCCAGCAGGCTAAAGCCAAGAGTGAAGAACTTGCTGCTCTTAGTGCTCAGGTAACCAGTTAGTATTTCATAATGTCTGTAGGTTAAAAAATAAATGGCTGCTTCAGCTAGCATCAGTTTTTAAATATTCAAGAACTAAATTTATTTCTGGTTGTTTTAAAAATATCATCTGGGGCCTCCCTGGTGGTACAAGGGATTAAGTCTCAGCACTGTGAAGCTATCCATAGCCACTGCAGCGCAAGTTCGATCCACAGCCAGGGAGCTGACCCACATGGCACAGCAGACCTCTCCTGTCTTGCCTGCTGCTCCCCTCGGCAGTGTATTTCAGTCAGTCTGCCTGTTCTGCTCCCCACTCTGCCTCTGGTGAATCCTCTCACCTCCCTCCCCCCACCTCTGGCCTACACCCCAACTCTTGTATGCATAAATAAATAAGTTTTTATTAAAAAATACATCATCTGAACCACAGATACATCACTAAGATAGCAGTAGCAACTTGGTTTGATTTGGTTTATTTATGAGCAGAATTTGATGTAGTACAACTTCTTTATTCTTTGTAGTTTTATAGGAAGTAAGCAGATTCTGTAATTATGAAAACTCAAACAAGTACTTTGTTAGCAGGAAAACAGCCATGTTGATTATAACTGTGATACAACTCTGAGATAAAACTGTACTGGTTTTCAATAAAATACTAATAATCAGCATTGTGGCTTTTGTTAAATCACTTCAGTTTATGTATCATGAAAAATTGTTAAATTATGTAGCTTCAGGTACTTTTGCTATCAAGTTAATTTTGTGCACTGAAATCAACATTTTCAAACGTCGTTTCTGTAAGCATCACCTTTAAGAAAGCACTGTAAGTTTTATTTTGTTGATTATCTCCTTAGCGATTGGTTATGGTCAAATTTAGTAGTATCAGGTTTTGTTTTATCATGTTTAGAGAATGCAAGCTACATTTCCCCTTCAAAAATCTCCTTGAAATGGTATCAGTTAATTTGTAACAAGTTAGGTTAATTGAAGTGATGGTTCCTTTGTTCTGGTGTAGTATATTCAGAAAATCCAGCTTATATCCTAGTCTATGAGTTAATGGATGTCACATATTGATATTTACTATTGTGAATCAGAATTTCTTGTAATGAATTTTATATAGCAATTTCCTTGTACTACTCTTTTATATAGCATGGTCGTGATTCATATCTGCATTCTGTCTGTTATCTCCTTGGCAAAGTAACACACTGCTTTGAATATCCGTGTAAGTAATGTAGAGCAGTGCATAAAGATGGGACTTAAAAACACATGCAGTGATAAATGAATATGTCAGCCAACTAATTGTGTATTTTAAAACATGTCTTTTTATGATTGGTTGGCAAATACTGCAGTTTCATTTCATGATGAAGGTGAAGATCCTCCTTGGCACTGATGTTTTTCTGCATAATTTGCATTGTTTAATTTTAGTGGGAGGTGTGTTTGTCTTGTTCTTCTAGACAGCCGTTTTACACCTTTTCTCCCCCAAACATACTGTCATCATATCAGAGTCTGTGTAGTGCCAAATCCTAAAATAAAAATGCTAAGATTTCACTCTGTATGTTAGAAGCAGTTTATAGCAGATGTTGCTGTTGCTCTGAGGTTCCTTTTTTTAAGGGGAAAAAAAGATCTTTTAAAGGACTCAGTACCTTGGAAAACAAAGCAAAGGTTATTTTGCTTTTGAGCTGTAGTTAAATACTCTTCACAGGATGGAGCAGAAGGGCTTTTTCTTTTGTACAAAATCCAGTATTTTATGTTTTAACATGATGATATAGACATCTATGCATATTTATGGAACGTGTATAACACATGAAGTGTGAACTAATTTTAATGAATACTAAATATATTGCTTGAGTCTGAAATTGGCATCTTTAAACCATTAAAAAAATCTAGAATGTTTTAGTTACTGATTTTATTTTTGCTTTACTTACTAGCAGCCTGAAAAGGTGATGGCAAAGCAGATGGAGCTCCTTTGCACCCAAGCTGGTTACGAGAGACTGCAGCACGCTGAGAGGAGGCTGTCTGCAGGACTTTACAGGCAGAGCTCGGAGGAGCACAGCCCGAATGGCTTAACTTCCGAGAACTCTGATGGTCAAGGTACACATCTTTACAATGACCTTCATCTTCTCAGCCCACTACTCTGTACACTTCAAAGAGAAAAAAATAAGTACTGATCTTTAAATCTTGTATTTCATAGAGATTATTTTGCAAGTTCCCTATCAAAATTAACTTTCAAATTACACCTTTTTCTGAAAGGAAAGAATTCATCCTGCAGGTTTAATTTGAGACTTTCCTTTTAACCTTGATACTCCTGAACAGTCGCTTATACCTGTTATTGGCATGCATTCCTTAATGGCTCACTAGGAATGGGAGATGGAAACAGTACAGGTCATTTTCCCCAAAGGAATGGATTCCCTGGGAAATATTTGTAACTTTAAATGTTTTTTGTTTTTTTTTTTAATTTTTACCGAAGCATCATCATTTTACATCCTTGCTAGTGTTTTGACAGTCTAGGATTTCCCCCCTCAAGCGTAGTCACCATAGCACTCCCACCGCTGAAATGCCAGTAGTCTTCCACCGGAGTCCTTTGTCGTGTCCCCCACCCCCACAGCTTTCCTCTTCCCTAGCCCCTTCCTCCTCTGAAAGCTGCAGATCAACACTTCATATTTTTTTAGACTTCAAAAACAGATTTGTATGTGAAATTTGTAACATTTGGTTCCTAAGAGAATATGGTAACTGCTTCTGAAGTATTATGACAGAGTACAGCGATTTGAAGAGACAGTTTAAGAATGGAGAGACTCAAAAAAGTTGACTTCTTTCAGGGTTTACATTGGCTTGCAGTCTCTATGAAAACAATTTGTGATGTATACTTAGACATTTTTTCTCTTCAACTCTTTAAAATTTTAAAATAAACAGCATCCTTTCTTTCTAAGATAGCATAGACATTTTCTAATTGAGGTCTTGTTTAACTCCTCCACTCATGTTTCACAGTTAGGACTTAAGAATCAAAGGCACTAATGAAAGACTTGATGACTCTAAGTTTAGACACCAGAATAATTTACTGGTATGGTAAATTAGCATTCTACTAAGTGTGGTGGATTTATGTTTATGGCAGAATATAGTTTGTTTTATAAAGTGGTTTTTCCCCATATCTGTGCTAACTCTGTTTTTCCATGGAATTGTCAGAGGATTTTTTTGCTTCTTGTTTTTAAATATAGGCATTTGACTTGAAGCCATCTTTGTCTCTCTAGTGTTTGTTATTATGTGGTTAATGATATGCCTTGGGAAAATGGTTGCACTAATAAGAAAATGCCTTACAGAGGGGGCTGTATTATATGCCAAAGTTGGAGAGCTTACTGGAAACTCAGCCTTTAGTTTAATTCATGTTTAGCTCTTTAAAAAATGTCCTGGAAGAATTGCAAACCTTGGGACTAGCAGAAATTGCCATTTCCTCCTAAATCAAAATATTAAAAAAAATATTTTCCAACTATCATTTAAATTCTTCAGTGTGTATTTACCTTCATTGCTCCCTTTATAAGGAATGATTAGACAGTGTATGAAAATTTATCTTGAGAGAAAGCATAGGTGTTTTTAATGTTATTCATATTGCTTTTATTTTTCCTTTTCATTAGGAGAAAGACCTTTGAATCTCCGAATGTCTAACTTACAGAACAGACAACCCCATCATTTTGTGGTAGATGGGGAGCTGAATAGACTTTACTCCAGTGAGGCAAAGTCGCACTCATCAGGTGAGGATGTAGGATAGGATAAGAGAGTGACACTTGAATAAAACATCTTTAAATTCTCTTTTCCTGCCTCCCACAACCTCTCTACCCCCAAGAAAAAGTCATTATGAACAATGTTAGTAGTCACTTTTTCTCCTCTTTGAAAAGATAGATTGCTCTAATAATACCCAGTCATTTTGAGAACATGATACTCCAGAGAACTGACAGGAAAAACTCATGAAGGTTGAGATTATTTTGATTAACTTATCCAAAAATGGTGGCTTTTACACAAAATTTTAAACAAAAGTATCTAGTTTGACTTGTATGATTGCTTTTTTCTGGCCTTCATAATATGAAAGTGATGGATTACACGTTTGCCTTCATGCTGTGAAAATGGCGAATGCCAAAATAGAAACTCTTCGTGTGTGCATTTTGGGGATAATACTAATATTTCACAAGTAAACTGAACTCCATAAAAGGAGAAGCTGTCCTTTGTTATAGTTAGATGTTTATATATTTTTACTCAAATAAGTTGAACTAGACAAACTATTAGCGATAAGCACCATTGCTTGACCAAGAAAGTCACTGCAACAGAGCCTGGAGATTCGAGATAGTAGTGATTCTCCCCTGTTGTCTGGAAATGCATCATAGTTAAGGATAATGCTCCACAGAAACAAGAGTCTTATTATCTTTTAGTCTTTGAGTTGAAAAAACTCTAGGAGTCACTTGATCAAAGTCACTAACTTTATAGATGAGGAAACGGAGATCAGAAATACCATAAGTCTGTGGGAAAAGCAGTTTTACAAGTATTACGATTAAATCTGATTTTATATTTTTATTTATATAGAATGAATTATAAAAAGTTAATCAAGACAGTTTATGTCTTTCAGTTTCATTCTCCTACTAGCAGATGCTAAAAAGGCCAAAGTCCTGAGTATCCTGTGCCTTGACTTTAGTGTGCTATTGTATATGTAATTATAGCCACTTTAAAAATACCAAAGAGGGGTTGAAAAATTGAAATTGTACTAAAGATCACATCCTGATTACATTTTCCACAACATAAAAAAGGCTTTGGTTGTTTTTTTTTTTTTAAATATTTTAATAATAAACCCAGCATTTTCTATCAGTTTACAAAAGTGACAGTCCTTTAGCAATCTCTCTAAAGGAAGTACTACAATACATTGGATATTTGTGTTCTATCATAGAAACACACTTTGTATCTCTGCTGCATAGCAGTATAGTTGAACGAGGGTCTTATGTAGAACAGAGGAATGCCTGAAAAGCCCTTTTTTCTTTTTTTTTTTCAAATTGCATAGAAATAATGTAGATGCCATGCAGCACAAAATTGGGCCCAGATCTCAGCACTGCAACTGACTGAGTTACTTAACTATCTTAATGCTCAGTTGCTTTATCTTCATCTATAAAATAGAAATTTCTTGAATATATAGTAGTTGGTAGTTATGAAGATTAAACAAGTTAACATATATGAGTGCAGGACAACTGATATGAAATAAATAGTAGCTATTAATTTTCTCAAGCAGAATTTAAAATCCCTCTTCTGTAGAAGGAGGATAAATTCATAAATTGAACTGCCAATTTTAGACAAGCAAGCAATATCAGTTACCTTTCTAAAATCCTTTTCAAAGTGTGGGTGCACACATGCAAACAAGTGCATGTGCTGTGTGTGTGTGTCCTCCAGTACTAGTACTCCACACAATCGTTGCGTTTTATTGTCATTTTAGAGTATTTGTGAGGTTAAAATAACTGTACACA
Organism: Scalopus aquaticus; assembly: GCA_004024925.1. Classification (NCBI taxonomy): domain Eukaryota; kingdom Metazoa; phylum Chordata; class Mammalia; order Eulipotyphla; family Talpidae; genus Scalopus; species Scalopus aquaticus. The sequence continues at coordinate 201,660 of PVIJ01001336.1, forward strand.
TGTAATTCCAATGGATGATTTCCTATGAAAGTAGAGTCTGCATTTTTTTATCCCTATTTCTCCCACATTAATACTTAATGACTGGAGAAACCTTTAAAGTAGTTCCGTGTTTAAACATGGAAGATGTTTTTCTATTTCTTCTTTGATAGTGTTTTAGGCAGTATCTTTTGTAGATAAATCTCCAGTTCTATATATTTTGTTGGCCAAACATTAAACACTACTTTATATGCAAGTGCTTTACAAGTATTTCATGATTTAACTCTCATGCCATGTGTAGATACTATTATGCCCACTTTAGCTGAAGACACTAAGGCTTTGAGAGGTATGTAACTTACCCACAGATGAATACAGGTAGTAACTGGCAGAGATGGAATTTAAATCCATAATCCAAGTTCTTAACCATAACTTGAACATAAAATCTTTATATGGAATTAAAGAATTATGAATAGCTGATACTGTTAGCTGTGGAGTGTGCGGGTTTGTTTTGTAAGTTTGTTTTTCTTTTTTTGTAAACCATTGATTTAAGTATCAATACAATTTGTATTTCTATTTTGTGCAGAGAGTCTTGGGATTTTAAAAGACTACCCTCACTCAGCTTTTACTTTGGAAAAGAAAGTCATCAAAACAGAGCCTGAAGATTCAAGATAGCTGTGATTTTCCACTGTTCTCTGGAAATGGCATCAGATTTAAGGATAATGCTCCATCATAGATATAAGCCTTAATAACCAGTGTTGCCTCATTCAGCTCAAACAGATTTCATAGCCAAAGCATAAGGACTGATACAATAGTCTGTGGAAACCAGGAAAACAAAACAGCAGCCACAAAATAGAAGAGTGAGAGATTGTTGCAATCTATAACAGAAATATTGATCCATTCGCATTCCTGTGTAAATTGTTTCATGTGGAAAGGCTTACAAATTAATATTGTAAGCATTCATTATTTAAGAATGTACAATGTATTTGTGTAATTTATAAAAGTTAAAATCTAGATGTTGAGACCTGTTTGGTCCAGATGCAGATACAGTTTATTTTACTTGAAATTTTGTTGTCTACTTATGTGTATTTGGCGTGAATATATGTCAGCGTTTAGAATCTTTGCAGTTATAGAAAAGAAAGTAAAGTAATGTAGTTATTGGCAAAGTTGCAATGACTGGAGAAATGAATAGCAAATAACTCAATTTAAACCAAGGAAAATGTGGATTTAATATTTGATAAAACTGAATTTAATAGGAAATGTGTCATTCTTAGTGGTAAAATGCTTTCCCTGACTTAATCAGTGAACACATTTACACAAATAATGGTGTAAAGGTAAAAAAATGAGCAATAGAGCAGAAAATCTCTCTGCTCCTATTATCCAGGTTGCTACATGATCGCAACTCAAATGTAACAAAACTCGGACCATATTACTTGGACAGAGAACTTGAAATATATGGATTGATGTGTGAAAGTTTTGACTTTAACATTGCTATTTCAGAATGTGTTAAATAGATTAAGACATAGTAAGTTAACCCTAAATGTGATAAGGATGGTGACTGTTAACAAAGGCTATAATATTTAATAGAGTAAGAACCATTTTATATCCAGAAATTCTTCTCAATGTACTGGAGTCAGAGAGACGAAATGACTCTCCCTGGGGAATGTCTTCCCACCTGAACCATCACAGTGTGGACAATCACTACATCCACATTGGTAGGCATAGTTCTATGGAGGTTTAGTTGACACCTATATTCATTATTTATTTTACAATTCAGTTTTTGTACACCTTCCAGATTTGTTGAATGCAGTTTTTTCTTAGAATTTGTGTTAACTTGAAAGTATGTTTTTAATCCCCCCTATTTAATCGTAGGCTGTGTGCATATAAATGGGGGTGTGCTTAAATGTTAATAATGTACTTGTTTACGAGAATTTTGCATTAGAATTCATGGTGGGAAAAAAAAAGCGAATACTACTATCAACATACTTTTTTTTCTGTTGGAGAATATATTTGAGACCTTTACCTACTTTTCTACAGATTCATTTAAACCCAGATATTGCCAAGATAGTGTATTGACTTAGAAAATGAGGGCGTTTTTTTTTCGTTTTCATTTCTGCTCTAGTTTGTAACTGTGTAAAAATAATAAGTCAAACCTGTTATACTACAATTCATCAGCCAAATACTATATGAAATGTCTGCACTGTAGTCTCTGATCACTGTCACTTATATAATTGCTTTTTCATTTTGATGTGTAGAATAGCTTTACAGTAGAAACATCAGTAAACAACTTTTATACTATTAAAAGGCTTTTCCCCTTCCTAAATTAAATGTTTTAATTGTATTATAGTGTTTTGCCCACTGAAGAAGCTTTTTATGGACCTTGCAACATTGTTGCTTGTTTAAAGTTGTTTATTGTGGTTGTTTTGTTCACTGTGTGTAGAAATAGTATGAGTACGATTTAATTAGATTGTTCAGTTTTTAATATTAGCCATAGAACTGGTTAGTATATCAGTAGTTTCATGAAACGTTTCTTGTATTCTAATCTATTTTGAGAAATTTTGTGGGTTTTTTTAAATTGTGTCTTACAGTTCAAGTTTGTAGATTTTAAGAAGCAACAATTTTTAAAGATGTGGTAATCTTCTAACTAATATTTATCCATCGTTCATGACCCCACATACTGCATCTTTAAATCCATAAATAAGTTTCCTTAGGTATCATACTTTTCTGGTCTTTCAAACTTAGTGATGGGGGAAAGAAAGCACAAGAAAAATTTCAGTAGAATACAGTTTTTATTTTGTAAACACTAATGTATTAAACTTGCTATACATTGAAGCAAATAATATATATTTTTATTTGAATTGTATATACGATTGGATGTTATAACTAGTTGATTTTTTCATTGTGTTAGAGGTATTTTCACTGAACAAGGTCAATTGGTTACCTCAGTATTACAGCCAATATAGTCCAAGGGACCATTCTCCCCAAGTCTGTGTTGTACTTTATTATGTGAAGTCTGCGTTTCTGTGACTCTTAAAGCTGTCGGTGAGGTGGGACGAGTACACTTGCTTTCTGTGGCAATAAAAGATTTTCTGTGCCTCACACATTTATGTTTATAGAACTTTCTTCATAACACTTTGCACCGTAGGTAACACTAGCCTAGTCTGCCTCCCCTCTCTGTCTGGATTGGATTTGGGTGTTAGGGGCCAGGGCAATATGTCAAAACTTAACACTACCATCAGATTCCTTCGTTTCTAAAAAGTTATTCGGCAGACAGATAAGGTGCTCAGTTGATTTTGGTTTGTCTGAGAGGGAGTTTGGTTTACATTGTTCTCCCTTATAAAAAGTTTCAGGATGTCTAGAATCTACTCACCATATCTAATCAACTAAATTAAGAAAAGGGACATTAGGATTTTATGAAACACTGGTATTTGTGAAGTTAATGTTATTTGGTCACAGTATTACAGGATAATTATCTGAAATTGTGTTAATGTATGGTAAAAATCAACAAAGCCTTGTGATGAAGTTTGAATTGATGAAGAGCTTCACCATGCATAGCTCTGTGCTAGGTGCTGGGGTAAAGATGAAGACCACAGAAGAAATAGAAGATGTGATCTTGCTCTTTGGGAACTCAAAACCCAACTGAATGAAAACTGTTACCACTCAGATAAAATACAAAGTTTAGTGTGTTACACACTTGGAATGAATTCTGTGTTCAGTACCATCATGTTGGTAGGCAGTTTATGCACAAAAGAAAGCCATTTACTGAGTCTTAGATCAGCTGAAACTGGTACAGTTAATAGAGGTGAGATGGGATATAAAGCGATAGTGATAAGTCACGTTTTTGGTTTTTAATTGCAATTTTATTCTGAAACTGAGTATCAAATCTGCTTGCCAGGATCAGAATATTTTTAAATACTTTTTTTTTTTTTTTTTTTTTTTT